>OW388290.1:101131232-101603732 GCA_936450465.1 Gibbula magus
GACTAATATAACTACCTCTGCCGGGGTCTTTTTACATTTGTTTATGTTTACATATGCACATACCTACCCCACCCCCTGTTGCCTCACACTCTGATTGTTGGATTTTCAGTCCTTCACTCAGTGTTCGGGGTGTAGTGTCAATCTGCCTCCTGCTGATAGGCACGACAAGTGTCTTCGTTGCCTGGCCGAAGATGGCCACGATGACAGCAGCTGTGACATCTGCCTGCAGTTCACCCCCAAGGCGCGGAAGTCTAGGCACGCAGATTTGGCCTACTACTTTAAGTTGATCAGAGAGGGGACCGATGTGTCTAAAGTGGATCCCCCCTCTAAAGCTAAACGCAAGGTCAGTAAGGGCAAGGGCACTGGTTAGGGCCGTTCCAACGAGGTCAAGGCTCGCTCTCCTCCTCCTCCTGATCTCGTATCAGAGGAGGAGGTTGAGTTACAGCCCCCTTTCCTGGAGAGACAGGTTCCCTATTCCCCTGCACCTTTTGACATTAACTCTTTCACTACTATCTTGCAAGAGCAGATGAAGGATATGTTAGCCGAGGCGGTCTCGGGGCTCCGTAAGGAGTTCCAGGCGCCGAGGTTGACGGACCCGGATGCTTCAAAGCAGCCCCGAGCCCCTAGTGGCTCAGGTGGCGCCGGGGGTGGCGGCAACCAAGGCTCCGACCTTGTTATGCCGTCCACCTCTGGGCTCCGGGGCTCCGATACCAATCGGAGCCCTCGGAGCCAACCCAAGGTGCGAAGCTCCAAGGTGACGCCGGCTACGCCGTCCACCTCAGGAGCCTCTCTGCACACTAAGACCCGAGCCTCGGAGCCGGGCACCGAGCCTGGGTCCACGGGGCCGAGTTCGGGGGTGGTTTCGGAAGCTGTGAGGCAGACTGTGCTGACACCCATTGTTCACATCAGGTCCTCCTCTCCCATCGATCCAGTTGACGATTCCTCTTTGGAGGCCTCCGTCTTCTCGGAATGGAGGGATGAGGAGGACATACCGGTCATACCGCCCCCGGCCCCGACCTCCTCTGGATTTCGCCTTCCGGGGGACAATTTTTCGGTCCCGAAGGTCGCACAGGTGCAGCTGAGCCTGCTCCCGTCCCTCGAGGCTGAGAGCATCTCTCCCCAGCTGTCTGGCACCAGGGTACGGGTTGATTGCCCGGACCTGGTGAAGAGGTACCAGATTGGCAGGGAGGGTTTGTTTGACGTCCCGGGGGTAGGTGAGTACGTGCTCGCCCTCACCTCCCTTGCAGGGTCTGGGACCCATTCCCTTCTGGGGAAGCAAGGACGCCGAGTACCTCCCTTCACCCAGCAAGCCTCGCACCTGCGCTCGGCGTATAGGTCCTTTGAGGATACCTATCGCAACGCAGCGCAGCAGGTGCGAGTGAGCGTGCATGGGGCCTATCTCATGGCTCTGCAGTCGGAGCTAGTAGGGAGGTTAGGAGACCCCGAGTCCGACTCGGTGGTGCTCCTTTCACAATCGGTGGGGGTAGGGACCAATCTGGCACGCGACGCTCTTAGAAGCGCAGCGAGCCAGTTGATGGTCGCCGTTATGGGCATGCGGCGTCTCTGGCTGTCGACTGCGTCGGCAGGCCAGGACACCCATGCGCGGCTCCTTGCTTTGCCTTTCCGGTTGGGGGATTCCCTCTTCCCAGGAGCACAGCAGGTGCTGAAGGACGCGGTGGAGGTGGCGAACGTTTGCAAGGACACTGAGCTCCTTACGAAACCGCCACCTACCAAGAAGACCAAGCGTCCGTGGCCCAAGGCTTCCCAGACTCCTTCGGCGGGAGAGGCTGAGGACTGGATCAGACCACTGAACCAGTTCCCAGGCCAGAAGTCTAGGGGCGGTAAGCAGACTCGAGGGGGAAAGGCTTCACGGAGGCCTTTTCGGGGGGGTCGGAAGCCCAATCAGGGTTCCTAACCCCGCCTGTCCCCGAGGTGACTCCCAAAATTCCGGCAGCCCGAGAGCTGCCGGAGACGGGGGTTCACTGTCTGCTACCAAGCATCCCAGTAGGCGGGCGTCTGTCAGGGTTCCTTCCGGCTTGGTCGAAGGTAACCGACAACCCCTGGGTCCTGTCCACGCTCAGGGACGGACACCTGCCTCGGTGGAAAGTAGCGCCACCAGTCTTCTCCGGGATACGGTACACTCCGGTCCCCTCTGTGCCGGAGAAGGCCGAAATCCTCAGGTCCGAACTTCGAGCACTGCTCCAGAAATCGGCCATAGAGGTGGTACCCCCAGGTCAGGAGCAGAGTGGCTATTACTCCACCTACTTCAATGTTACCAAGAAGGACAGGGGTTTCAGACCGATTCTCAACCTCAAGTATCTCAACAAGAAGATAGAGGTTCCATCGTTCAAGATGGAGACTCTGAGGTCGGTCATAGCGTCCGTAGAGGCAAACGAGTGGCTTTCCTCGATAGACCTCAAGGACACATATCTCCATGTCCCCATGCACCCAGAGTTCAAGAAATATCTGAGGTTTGCGTTCGACGGGACATGTTACCAGTTCAGGGTTCTACCCTTCGGCATCTCAACGGCGCCGAGGGTGTTCACGAAGCTCATGCTGATTCCCGCTCAGGTCGCCAGGGCACGAGGTCGGTTTTGCCACCCGTACCTGGACGATTGGTTGGTCAGGGCGCTGTCTCAGGCTCTGAACCAGGCGGCCACCATGGAGATTATCAGTTTACTGGTATCCCTGGGCTGGATAATCAACCTGAAGAAATCGGACCTGAAGCCCACTCAGGATCAGATCTTTCTCGGGGCCAGGTTCGACACGGTTCTGCGAGAGTCTCTCTCGCTCCAGACCGGGTTCTGAAGGTTCAGAGAGCCACGCTTTTGTTCCTAGAGTCCCACAGTCAAACTGCTCGCAGATGGCTCCAGTTACTGGGGTTCATGGCGGCAACAGTAGACGTGGTGTTCCGAGCTCGACTTCGGATGAGACCGGTTCAACAGGCCCTAGCCAGTCTGTGGTCTCATTCCGAGAGATACGAGAAGCAGCTCGAGACTCCGGGGTGGCTCTCGCCGCATCTTTTGTGGTGGACCATTACAGAGAACCTCTCGAGGGGTATCTCTCTGGTGACGCCAGTGCCCTCGTGCACAGTCCAAACAGACGCTTCGCTCTCGGGCTGGGGAGGGGTCTTAGGACCCCACTTGGCGTCGGGTCGGGCCTGCACATCAACGTGCTAGAGCTGAAGGCAGTCAGGCTGGTGTTCGAACGCTTTCTGCAGAGGCTTCGTCATCAAGTGGTTCGTCTAGAAATGGACAACCAGACAGCCATGTCGTACATCCTGAAGCAAGGAGGGACTGTGTCCCCAGCACTTCTTCAGGAGTCATGGGAGTTTCTCCTGTGGTGCGACAAGTTCGACATCACAGTCCTCCCGGCTTACCTTCTGGGGGTGGACAATGTGAGGGCGGACGCGCTTTCGCGCAGAATCCTAGCCCCACACGAATGGAAGCTCGACCCGAAGATATTCGCAACTATCTCCCGGTTGTTCGGGTTATTCCAGGTGGATCTGTTTGCGTCAGAGACGAACAAGCAGACACCAGTGTATTGCTCCCGGCTGCCAGACCCAAGGGCGGTGGCCGCGGATGCATTCGCGCTAGACTGGACCGGCAGAGTTCTGTGGGCCTTCCCACCGGTTCCTCTGATCTCCAGGGTCCTGTCACAGCTAGCGGTTCAGCCGGCTCATCTGCTTGTGCTGCTCGCGCCGCTGTGGAAAGCGCAGTCCTGGTTTCCACTGGTACTCAGGATTCTGGTTTTGCCACCTGTGCTGTTACCGTGTCAACCAGGACTGCTGGCTCAGGAGGGCAAGCCACACCCCAAACCAGAGGTTCAATGGGTGGCTTGGCCTCTATCAGGAATCGCCTCCAAGAGGACGGTATTCCTGCACGAGTTGCAGACACAATACTGGCTTCGCGGAAGGATTCAAACGTTCAGTACGAAGATAGATGGGCCTGTTATGCGCGCTGGTGTAGAGGTAGAAGGCTGCCAGATCCCTTTTCTACGTCTCTAGTGGCGGTTCTAGAATTCCTTCAGTCTAGACTTGATGCTGGCTTGGCCGCATCAACAGTCAGGGGATATTCTACAGCCATCTCTGCCTTCCACATACCGGTGGATGGTGCTCTCCTAGGGGCCCATCCCCTGGCCCAGCGCTTCTTAGCAAGTGTGGACAGAATCCGACCTCCAGTGAGGCGGATCAGCCCTTCATGGGATCTATCTGTTGTACTAGATTGGTTGTCAGGACCCAAATTTGTGGACCTGGCAAACCTTTCACTACAGTTACTAACATGGAAGACGGCCTTCCTTGTGGCGGTCACTTCTGGCAGGCGGGTAGGAGACATTCATGCAATGTCCTCCGATCCCGAACTGACTGTCTTTCATAGGGACAGAGTCAGCATTAGACTGCCGGATACTTATCGCCCGAAGGTCGATCATTCTTTCCATGTTACTGCCCTTATTGAGCTGCCCGCGCTACACCAGCCGGCAGCGTCGGGCTCAGTAAGTTCACGCCCTCATATTCTTGATGTGCGGAGAACTCTCAAGAAATACTTGTCCAGAACTGCCTCGGTCAGAAAGGACAAGCAACTGTTTTGTTGCTACGGCGGAGTCAGCCCAGGGGCTCCTGCCTCCAAGCAGACTATATCACGGTGGATCGTGTCAGCCATATTACTGGCTTACGTCCACAAGGGCATGAGCCCGCCTGAAGGTCTGAAGGCTCATTCGGTTAGGGCAGTAGCGACGTCAAAAGCGTTCGCTGCGGCCCTGCCCATTGAAGAGATCTGCTCCGCAGCTATCTGGAGCCGTCCGAGCAAGTTCATTCGGCATCTATATTGTACAGTCTAGCAGACAGAATTCCACTCCCACGACTCTTCTTTGGGAGTCTGTTTTATGCTATATGTACCCCAAGGAGGATCCCTTCTGAAAAAGAATCGAACCAACCTGCAGAGGTTGCAGATTCTTTGAAGAGGATCCTCCTTGGGGTAGGGCCACCCGCCTCCCCTTATTCTGTCTGCCTGTCAGATTTATAAGTGGTGAGTTAGAGTTACCTGCCCCTGGCGTACCTAGCAACCGCCAGGGTTGGGGCCCACTTAGGGTGGTCCAAATGTTTATTTTTTAGTAATTTATTATTTTTACGGTTATTTTATTAAAAATATTAAATTCTAACTGTCATAACTCAAAAAATAGGATTTTTATGCTATATGTACCCCAAGGAGGATCCTCTTCAAAGAATCTGCAACCTCTGCAGGTTGGTTCGAATTTGGTGTGTGGCTTGTGGACATAAATACCTTGATGGAGTTCGAAAATAAGAACCGTGTAATTATTTTTTCCGGAGTTATTGCCCTTGTTCCGTATATTTGGACTCAGTTCATGCTATCTCTAAAGGGGACAGCTTTTCTCAGAAACTGTTTCAGATAGAATTACCCAATTTGGTGTGTGGCTTGAGGGCATAAGTACCCTGATGGAGTTCGAAAATGAGAAGCAAACAATTAATCTTTGCGGAGTTATTGCCCTTGTTCCGTATATTTGGACTCTGTTCAAGGTATCACCAAAGGGGACAGCTTTTCTCAGAAACTATTTAAGATAGTATAACCAAATTTGGTGTGTGGTTAAGGCCATAAATACCCTGATGGAGTTCGAAAAAAAGAAGCATGTGATTATTTTTTCCAGAGTTATTCCCCTTGTTCCGCTTTTTCGACTCTGTTTCAAGTATCCAAGGATATAGCTTTCCTTGGACATTGTTTAACATCAAATCAGTTGTATGGCTTGAGGATATCGTTACCTTAATGGAAAGAAAATGAGAAGCGCACAATTATTTCTTCTTGAATTATTGCCCTTGTTGTAATTTCTTGTGTCTGGCGGGGGATGTTGGTGACTATGTCTTCTTGTTCTTATTTCAATTTCACTTCTTTGTTTCAGCTATGTTCTTGGAAATTTTCTCTTCGGTCACGCAGAAACCCTCGGCCCCCTGTATGCTGCCCTCGGACTCTTCAATGACTCCACTCCCTTGAAGGCAGATAACTTTGAACAACAGAAGAACCGTCTATTTCGAACAAGTAAAATACTGCCCTTCTCTGCTAATCTGATGATGATTCTGTATGAGTGTGATCAAAATGATGAACTCCTAACTGAGAAAGAGGCTGAAGATGAATCAAGGGAGACAACTCAGTACATGATCACGGTGTTGGTTAACGAGAAACCAGTGAAATTGCCGCTGTGTGATGACTATACGTGTCTGTACAAGGATGTGAGAAAACACTATGAGCATTTCATCGAGTGTAACTTCAGCAAGGAGTGTGATGCTAGCAGCAGACATGATGAGCTGTAACTCAAGTCAAACAAAGTGAGTCAAGTCCTCGTACAAACAGGAGAATTAACTAATCTAATTTAATCAGGATACCTCGTTATACTTTATTGGAAATTTGTGTTGCTTGTTGCAAAGAGAAGATCAAGTTCAAAATGGCAAGACACATCTTGTTGAACTTGAGAATGAAGTCATTGTGACAATTATGTTGGTCCAACTGTTCACGAACATTTACATGTTTCATTGCGTATCGTGCCTTCATCAGCCCAGTAGAGAACTTTATACTGCCCATATTTAATTAATTCATTATATTTATATTTCAACATAATCTTTTAGCTATTGGAATTCATTTGATTATTGATAAAGAAATAATAGAGACTCAAGTTCTGGTCGTTAGATCTATGTGAAAAAAAGCTCAATGTACAGAATGTTTTATTAAATAAAGTGTCATCATGTCCAATTTTTCCATAAGCACCTGACGAAACTTTAACAGTGCACTGATTTCCAGCAACCAGCTTCAGAGTGAGATTTTATGTGTTCTTATTAACTGGAAAACTGATGAAATAAAATCTTGAATCTCTGTTGATATGTAGAATTCATTTTCAGTATTTGTGCTCATTTCTTCATTTTAAAAAGCAAAACAAAACCATGCAAAGACAAATCATTGTTTAGAACATCTTTGTATATATTGTGTGGTAGATGAGCTAACTTATATATATATATATCATTACAAACCTATGATATACTCTCACTTGTGTTACTGCTTACTAAGCATTATAATAGTTGCAGGTACTGTTTAAGTGAAGCAACCTCTTCCTGTTATCTTGTGCTATGTTATCGGTGATTTGTGTTGCTTGTTAATGAGGGTTCCAGGTACCAGTACTTGGGTCGGCTCCTTTCGATGATTGGTGTTTGTTCCGAACATCCCGTACATGTACAAAGTGAAAGGAGTGGCTCCGAACACTGTTCTGGGCGTGCGGAACATGTTCCGAAAAAAAGCAAGCCGCACAGCCATAAAACATGTTTTGCACACCCAGAACAGTATTTGAAGTCACTCCTTTCACTTCGCGTATGTACCGCACTTGGAACAAACTTCGATGCATTGAAAGGAGCAGGCCTCTGCTTGAAGTGCAGCAAATCCTTCTTCCTGTAACCCACCCAAGGTTTTTATACTTATAGCACTGCAACCTGGTAACTCAATGTATTGTAATAAACTAATGGTCATATAAACCTACTGTTATTGTATATCTTTATGTTCAAGATAAGTGGCTTATGAATTAATTGTCCCCCGCCGCAACGCGGAACGGGGGACTATGTATTCAGCGGCGTCCGTCTGTCCGTCCGTACGTCACATTTCTTGTTTACGCGATATCTTATGAAGCGTTGCATCCAAAGTCTTCAAATTTCATGTCTGCTTACATTGTGGGAAGACGCAGACACCAGTCAATTTTGGTGACCTTGGTCTTATTTTCAAGGTCACCACGACACTTTGACCACTTTTTGAACTCTTGTTTACGCGATATCTCATGAAGCGTTACATCCAAAGTCTTCAAATTTGGTTTCTGCCTACATTGTGGAAAGACGCAGACACCAGTCAATTTTGGTGACCTTGGTCTTATTTTCAAGGTCACCACGACACTTTGACCACTTTTTAAACTCTTGTTTACGCGATATCTCATGAAGCGTTACATCCAAAGTCTTCAAATTTGGTTTCTGCCTACATTGTGGGAAGACGCAGACACCAGTCACTTTTGGTGACCTTGGTCTTATTTTCAAGGTCACCACGACACTTTCACCACTTTTTGAACTCTTGTTTACGTGATATCTCATGAAGCGTTGCAGTCGATTTGGTGACCTTGACCTTATTTTCAAGGTCACTACAACACTTTGACCACTTTTAGAACTCTTATTAACACGATATATCATGAACTAAAGTAGCTCCAATGATGTGTCTTACTAACTCAATGTCACTGGCGGGGGACATTGCCATGTTAGTGGCAAACACTTGTTGTAATATTGCATTGATGTTGTATAATCATGTGAATGACCAGAGCTCTAGATAAGCAGGGTATTTGCGTAAGATACCCAAATTAAATGTTGAATTACGCAAGAAAAATAAATGTCTGCGTATCAAAAAAACACTAAAAATGTACGTTGACGCTACATCAAGAAATGATTGCGTATTTACCCAGGACATAATTATCATGATGCGTATCGTAACAAATCAGCAAATCAAAAAGATCCGTCAGAAATGTTGTAAAACACTGAAATAATCTAAATGAGTTCCATCAGATAAAACGTGTTTACATCATAAGAAGGTCAGTCGGTAGACTGGAATCTGAGCGAAATCTACTCCGAACACCAAGTTCTGTACAGAACCCGCTATTATGATTTTATCACTTATTTACTGGTAGCATGGTGTGTGAGCTGAGGAGTTTGAAAGCCATTTGTTGCATGCCCAAAGTCGGGGCCTGTTTAGTTAATGTATATGCCCCAAACCAGTATGAGTTATTGTTTTCCTCGTGTTTCCATTTGTCTGCTTTGAAAAAACAGCTATGGCTAACGATTGTTAACAGCTTGTTAGTGTAAAGCAAGATAGTCAGATCATGGTTCTCCAATTACGTTGCGCTACATATTCTTTGTAGACATGATTACGCTCTCGAGTTTACAATTATCTGTGCATGTGCAATATTTTTTGTATTGTTACTTATGAAGGCAGACGAACTCAGCCTTGGCTTGTTTCTTGTGCAGATTTCGGGCTCGAATACATTTCATAATAGCTCAAACCCAGCATTTATAAACAATGAATTGCCTGGTGGAAAACTTGTTGATTTTTAACATAAATATTTGGCCTTATAATATATCCAAAGATGGTCTAGAGGATAACGATAAGATAGAAAGTTTGATAAAACTTCATGAATAAACAATATAATGGGGGTACCACAAACACAGGAAATGGGACATCTTTCAGTTGTGTCAGCATTTAAGCTTTGATTTATACTTTGGTTATCTAACAACGATATTTTTTTTATTAAAGATGATTTCTCATTCATTTCGATTGTATATACACATTTTGGAGCCCTGATGAAATATTGCATTTTAATTTGTCAGTTGTCGTTTCAGCTGATGTTTATTGAATTGTTCAAAATGAAAGTAGGCTTTTCTGTTAGCTATTTATAAATATACACGTGCCGATGAAGATATCAGTCCTTATTTGGTCTTGCTTTAAATAGTGGCCTCTCATAAACGTTTCTCTTTCTGTGTGAGTAGGTCAGAACTGTGTAAAGTTGTAAGAGTGATGTGTACAACTGAACTGTAAAACAAGTCTAATACGAGTGAAGCCAAACACTGAAATGTAAAAAAACAAGTTTGCATAAAAAGACAATAAAGTCAACAACTGTAACTGTAAAAATTGTTTGAGTCTTTATTTATTATTAAATACACATGTTTCATATGTTAAACTTGTATGTATACTTGTCATTTGAAATGAATACCCACATTTGAAAAAAGTGGTGGGTATAAAAAAATATAAATACCCACATCAAATTTGAAATACCCACCAAGTTTTCAAAATGCGGGTATCATACCCACATGGTCAAAAGCTTATCTAGAGCTCTGCTGAATGTGTAGTTTGCATATGGTTGCCATTTTTTCAATTTTATCCATAAACGTTTTTAAAAAAGAAAATCAACTCAGTGTCTTGATCATATATTCATATTAAAGCCTCATAAATTCTCATCCTACAGAAAAAATGAAAACTTTGCATGTCATTTGAAGTCTACATTCCTTTAAATTAAACCAATCTGTTGTGCATCTTTTAAAATTAGATTGTTCACATCACTAATTTATTCAAGTGTTATGTTGTGTTAACTGCTTTCTCTAATTACAAAGCTTCACATTGTAATTATGATTGTGTTACATTTAGATATCATTAGTAAACTTGTTTTAAAAGTGCTATTTAATTGTTTTGTTGTTATGTGAATCTGTAGTTGTACATGTTAATTCTTGAAGCATCTGGCTAATTATAAGATAATAACCAAGATGACACCAGCAACTTTTTCCATGAACAAATCTCAGACACGGTCTCTCTCATATTGATCATGTGATGATCATTTAAATTACACATTAAATGTGTTAAGTCCACCGTGAATGTATGTGATACAGAGGTCACTCTTGCAATCATTGAGTACTATTATGGGTTCGGATCGCGACGGAGGCACCTAAAATTTGTGACCAAGGTCTCTTACTGTGTTGGTCCTTGGACAAGGCAATTCATTCACGTTGCCCTCAGTTTACCAACCTGTATAACTGTGTACCTGAAATAACGGTGTACACTGCTTCGTGTGGCGCTTATGGAAGCTCCGAAAGTACTATCGGCAGGTTAAACGTGTAGTGCTAGGAGCAACTGCCCTGCAGGTGGACTATATAGAGATTATTACCCGAGGAAGTGTGTCATATATAGCGTGTTATAAGTGCACTATTATTATTGTTATTGGGAGGAAAGAACGCAAATGTATTGGCAACAGTCAGAACCAACGGCACACTCACATTGTTCATTTTTTATTTGGCTTGGAGAGATATATAAAACAAAAGAATAGGCTAAAGTATAGGCAAAAAATATCATAATTTATCCACAGGATAATCATTCATACATAATTGTTTGGAAATACTGATTAATCATTAATGACACTGAGAAAGACTCACTGAACATAAACATAACTTTTACAGATTCTATGCTTCATTTCTTACACGTTGAAATTCAGTCTGATTAAAATCGATTGCAAAATAGTGTATCTACCGGAGTACGAACTCAAATCGTTTGGAGGTTTCCTCGCCAAACCATTTGATAACAGCCCGTAGACTCCAATGTTCTGACACATTTGAGTTTACCAATCACAGGACCTCCAGCAAATGCGAGAAGCTAGGGGCAGATAACTCCAAAAAGCTATCCTTTCGTATGTTCCGAATGCTTTCAAAACGGCGACAGTTTAAAAACTGTGATGCTATTTGACTGGGCTTGGTCTGCGCTAAACTGGTTCGGAACACACGCCTATATGGGGTGTTCTCAGACCTTGTGGCGAGGAATCTACAGAATCAGTTTGTATCCCGGTAGATGCATTATTTTGCAAATTTTATTCCTCAGAACAAGTTGATTTTAATCAGACTACCTTGAAGTTAACACTTTACTTTTGCTTTACATGCATCATCAAACAGTAGCCAGTACATTACGAAATGTACAAGAATGGGACAAAGAAACAATGTATAACAATGATATCCATAAATAACAGTAATGGTCCAATGCACGTTTCATGAAATATGTACATAATTGTCTAAATTACTAAAATACAGTTTGAAATCCTGGAAAAATGGGTTTCTTTTAGATTTCAGTATCCGAGAAGGAATTATCTATCATCCCTTTTTAAACCTTGAATAAAGGACTCAGATATATGGATATGACTAACATGTATTTCAAGGCTTGTGCATTTTTATATATGTAACATATGAATTGATATACAATGCCAGAATACATTCTAGCCCGGACAGTGTTAAAAAAAGCATTTCCCACCTTTTTAAGTGCTTTTTCTACTTCTCCATTCTCACTATTTTTTTTACACACTAGCCTCTTCATCAAAATGTACAATCTAAAAAGCTGTACATTCGATTTCTCTCTGATAACAGATAAAAACTGTACACTTGATTTCTATCTGACAACAGATAGAACTGTACACTCGATTTCTCTCTGACAACAGATAGAACTGTACACTCGATTTCTCTCTGATTACAAATAAATTCAACAGTAAACACTGGTATGATTTTGTTAAGAAGACACAAGTGTCAGCTGTTTAAGGGGACACTCTGCGAAATTTGGTGAAACAATGACTAACGCTGATCAATGCGGGACAAAGTTGGATGTTTGTAACAGCTCAAAAAACTCAGAACATAATGGATTCACATAAAAACTATATAGTTTCAGAATCGCTGAAAAGCAGATGGACGATCAATGGGTCAATACTGGGTCATTGTCTTGTAAATTCTCATCAATGAGCCCAAGATTTTGTGTCAAACATATTCCCCCTTAGAATGATTTGAGTTCGCCATGTTTTCTGTGTTCACACTGGTGAGCTGGCTGCATTGCAAGCTCCTGACAAATCTTGGGTTGGGGCGAGTTGGGGTCTAACCGTTTTAACCTTCAGGGGTGTGTCTCTTATATCACAGCTGCTGGAGTTATTGCAGGGAGAAAGCCTGCAACACCATGGTGGTTATGCGTTACAGTGAAACATCCAAGCATTGGCTGGAACTAACTAACAATAGGTGGTACTGCAGTGATAAATTTACCCACGAATCAACAAGAAAATTTAGCATCACTTATCTCACACAGAATATGAACAGCCGAAATAGTATATTGTGTAGTTTTATTCTGTTTACAGAGGATAATGAAACATAAATTATACTTTTGTATTTTCTAATAGCTGTTCTCTACAGCAGACAAAGTTGTCAAGCCCCTAGGATTCAAAGCTTCTTTACCCAAAACTAAAGGTGTTAACCACTGCGCTGTCCCGTGCCCCTGACAGAACTTGAAGGCAGGAAAACATTTACAATGACTAGATCTTCCTGGAAACATCTTTACACTACATATTACATCTCTATACAAATACATTTAGCCTTTGGATCTGATTCTAGTTCTTGTTTAAATTACAGTCGCTGACAATCCTGACATTTTGTTTGCCGAAGCTCTAACTTTAAGCTGAACATAAAATGTTTGCATTAATACTCAATAATGTTAAAAGGGTTTTCTGCACAGAGATTTTTCTAATAAGTTAATAATAAATAAACACTTTCCTTGTAATGATGATACACAAATTTGGCTTTTTATCTCATTCATGACTGTAATGTAAATTTCACTGTCCAACATCTCCATGTTAACCCCCTTGATGCCAGACATGATGACCGAACCATGCAATGAAGGTGTAACCCATTCTGCAAGTTTGAGTAAAACAAAGGCAGCTATGGTCACCAACTGTCCAGTACATTACACATGAAAAATCACATTGTCTCTCAAGAGAAGGTAACTTAAGTTTGGATGTCCATTGGAGAATGAAGTCATCTACCGTCTTGCATTGTCAACAGCTTCACACCTGTACTTGCACTCGGGGGGGAGCTCATCAGCTCATAAATATAGTCATCAATTGTCTTCAGCTCCACAAGTGAACTCACATTCTCTTACATACAGATTTGCCTCCTGAGGTCCCCTCTCCCCTTCACTGAGGGTTGGGTTGGTTGGGGACGTCGAGTACTTGGTTGAGACTAGTCAGCATGGACATGTGTTCCTCGTAGTCCTGGTGCAGACTGTTCATCACTTCCTCAAACCTGCACACAACATCAGCATCTCAATACATTAATAGAAAAACTTGTTCTACAAGAAAGTACCTGCACACAACATCAGCATCTCAATACATTAATAGAAAAACTTGTCCTGAGAAAACAAGAAATACAAGAAAGTATCTGCACACAACATCATCCCAACTTATTGCATTTTTGTCTTTGAAGGGTATTTAGAATTTGATTCAATATACTCTTGTTAATGAATAATATACTCTGAAACATGTGTCTTCACAACAAAGGAGTAATATTATTCAAAATATCTTGCTTTCATTATTGCATTTAATTTTTGAGCTTATTTTGAGAAATGTTAATGTTCTGTTTACAATGAGCAAATGTCAAATGACCAATGGCAGTAGGAAGTGGTGAGAGTTATTTCCCTTGATGCTATTTTAGGCCTGCTCCTTTAAAAATATCGGTTCTTGTTGTGAATGTCTGGTACATGCGCGATGTGAAAGGAGTGACTCCGAACACTGTTCTGGGTGTGCGGAACATGTTCATTGGTTGTGCGGCTTTCATCTACTTTTTTTTGGAACATGTTCCGCACGCCTAGAACAGTGTTCAGAGCTACTCCTTTCACTTTGCACGTATACCGGACATTCGGAACAAGAAGCAGGCAGTAAAAGGAGCACCCTTATTAGCTTGATGCTGTTTACTGACAATTAATGTTACATGATTATTTATAAGGCATGAGCGTCTGTTGACACAATATGTTACTCTGCACTTACTGCCTGGTGTTGTGTTTGGACTCCTCCATGACGCGGAGACTCTGCTGGCTGGTGGTGAGAGACATCGGGGAGCAGGAGAAACCCAGCTGACTCGTGAAGCTTGACGGACCTCCGGAACTCGACCTCGAGTTGGACCTCACAAGAGAACCGCCCTGTTTACTCTGTTTCACCTGGACAGAGCAGACATGTTATTTACTTTAGATGTTATTTGACATAATATTAGTATATGGTATTGAAAGTAATGAGCCTCTTTCTTTGTTTCACTGTGCAGGGTGATCAATTAAGATTTATCTTCCTGGCTACAGTATAGTGCACCAGGGCAGGGACATGCGCTGTACAAAGTTTCTGCTTAAACTCTCACCTAGCTATCATCTCATTTATATAAATTGGCCATTCAGAATGGTTGGCCATAATCAATTCAACAGCTAAAGGTTAATATAGCACCGGAGGTATAAAAACCTTTGTGTGGATTCAACATCACTCATCGTATCAACATTCAAATAGAAGACATAACAAAGACTGAACAATGAAACCATAAATGAACAATATTCTGAAAGAAAGACAAGATTGACGGAAGTACTGACGAGCATCTTGAGCATGTTCCATATGTCCTGCTGTCTGTTCTGCTGATTGGACGACAGCTGTCGACTGGCCGCACCGATCTCCTCACAACACTTCTCCAGACTGGGCATGACACGCTGCAACTCGTACCGACACTGGGACACCTTCCTGTGATAGTATCATCGTGGTGGAATTATTCATCAGGGGCAGCATTCACAATTAATCGATAGTGAGTTGCAGAGATGATAATGTGTAATGATCAAGAATGGTGACCAAGCTTAACCTCAGCAAAGGTTGCTGGGACAATGTCCTTGCATTTGAAACATGCATGCTCTGTTAGCGCAGTCGAACCAACCTGCAAGGTGGTCACATGTTTGAAAACACTTATTATGTGTTTTTTAAAATTAATTTTTAGGTATTTCACCTGTCATCCAGTAAAAAATAAAGATTTTTATGCTAATGAAAAAGAAAAGATCCTCTTATAAGGCTGCAAATCAACTATAACCTACCCAAGGTACGTGTACAGATCCACGAGGACCTTGTCTCTCTGTAAGACAACTATAACCTACCCAAGGTACGTGTATGGATCCACGAGGACCTTGTCTCTCTGTAAGACAACTATAACCTACCCAAGGTACGTGTACAGATCCACGAGGGCCTTGTCTCTCTGTAAGACAACTATAACCTACCAAAGGTACGTGTATGGATCCACGAGGACCTTGTCTCTCTGTAAGACAACTATAACCTACCTAAGGTACGTGTACAGATCCACGAGGGCCTTGTCTCTCTGTAAGACAACTATAACCTACCCAAGGTACGTGAACAGATCCACGAGGGCCTTGTCTCTCTGTAAGACAACTATAACCTACCCAAGGTACGTGTACAGATCCACAAGGGCCTTGTCTCTCTGTAAGACAACTATAACCTACCCAAGGTACGTGTACAGATCCACGAGGGCCTTGTGTCTCTGTAAGACAACTATAACCTACCCAAGGTACGTGTACAGATCCACAAGGGCCTTGTCTCTCTGTAAGACAACTATAACCTACCCAAGGTACGTGTATGGATCCACGAGGGCCTTGTGTCTCTGTAAGACAACTATAACCTACCCAAGGTACGTGTACAGATCCACGAGGGCCTTGTCTCTCTGTAAGACAACTATAACCTACCCAAGGTACGTGTACAGATCCACAAGGGCCTTGTGTCTCTGTAAGACAACTATAACCTACCCAAGGTACGTGTACAGATCCACGAGGGCCTTGTCTCTCTGTAAGACAACTATAACCTACCCAAGGTACGTGTATGGATCCACGAGGACCTTGTCTCTCTGTAAGACAACTATAACCTACCCAAGGTACGTGTACAGATCCACGAGGGCCTTGTCTCTCTGTAAGACAACTATAACCTACCCAAGGTACGTGTACAGATCCACGAGGACCTTGTCTCTCTGTAAGACAACTATAACCTACCCAAGGTACGTGTATGGATCCACGAGGACCTTGTCTCTCTGTAAGACAACTATAACCTACCCAAGGTACGTGTACAGATCCACAAGGGCCTTGTCTCTCTGTAAGACAACTATAACCTACCCAAGGTACGTGTACAGATCCACAAGGGCCTTGTCTCTCTGTAAGACAACTATAACCTACCCAAGGTACGTGTATGGATCCACGAGGACCTTGTCTCTCTGTAAGACAACTATAACCTACCCAAGGTACGTGTACAGATCCACGAGGGCCTTGTCTCTCTGTAAGACAACTATAACCTACCCAAGGTACGTGTACAGATCCACAAGGGCCTTGTCTCTCTGTAAGACAACTAATACCTACCCAAGGTACGTGTATAGATCCACGAGGGCCTTGTGTCTCTGTAAGACAACTATAACCTACCCAAGGTACGTGTACAGATCCACGAGGGCCTTGTCTCTCTGTAAGACAACTATAACCTACCCAAGGTACGTGTACAGATCCACAAGGGCCTTGTCTCTCTGTAAGACAACTATTACCTACCCAAGGTACGTGTACAGATCCACGAGGACCTTGTCTCTCTGTAAGACAACTATAACCTACCCAAGGTACGTGTATGGATCCACGAGGACCTTGTCTCTCTGTAAGACAACTATAACCTACCCAAGGTACGTGTACAGATCCACAAGGGCCTTGTCTCTCTGTAAGACAACTATAACCTACCCAAGGTACGTGTACAGATCCACAAGGGCCTTGTCTCTCTGTAAGACAACTATAACCTACCCAAGGTACGTGTATGGATCCACGAGGACCTTGTCTCTCTGTAAGACAACTATAACCTACCCAAGGTACGTGTACAGATCCACGAGGGCCTTGTCTCTCTGTAAGACAACTATAACCTACCCAAGGTACGTGTACAGATCCACAAGGGCCTTGTCTCTCTGTAAGACAACTAATACCTACCCAAGGTACGTGTATAGATCCACGAGGGCCTTGTGTCTCTGTAAGACAACTATAACCTACCCAAGGTACGTGTATAGATCCACGAGGGCCTTGTGTCTCTGTAAGACAACTATAACCTACCCAAGGTACATGTACAGATCCACGAGGGCCTTGTGTCTCTGTAAGACAACTATAACCTACCCAAGGTACGTGTTTAGATCCACGAGGGCCTTGTCTCTCTGTAAGACAACTATAACCTACCCAAGGTACGTGTATGGATCCACGAGGGCCTTGTGTCTCTGTAAGACAACTATAACCTACCCAAGGTACGTGTACAGATCCACAAGGGCCTTGTCTCTCTGTAAGACAACTATAACCTACCCAAGGTACGTGTATAGATCCACGAGGGCCTTGTGTCTCTGTAAGACAACTATAACCTACCCAAGGTACGTGTACAGATCCACAAGGGCCTTGTCTCTCTGTAAGACAACTAATACCTACCCAAGGTACGTGTATAGATCCACGAGGGCCTTGTGTCTCTGTAAGACAACTATAACCTACCCAAGGTACGTGTATAGATCCACGAGGGCCTTGTGTCTCTGTAAGACAACTATAACCTACCCAAGGTACATGTATAGATCCACGAGGGCCTTGTCTCTCTGTAAGACAACTATAACCTACCCAAGGTACGTGTTTAGATCCACGAGGGCCTTGTCTCTCTGTAAGACAACTATAACCTACCCAAGGTACGTGTATGGATCCACGAGGGCCTTGTGTCTCTGTAAGACAACTATAACCTACCCAAGGTACGTGTACAGATCCACAAGGGCCTTGTCTCTCTGTAAGACAACTATAACCTACCCAAGGTACGTGTACAGATCCACGAGGGCCTTGTCTCTCTGTAAGACAACTATAACCTACCCAAGGTACGTGTACAGATCCACGAGGGCCTTGTCTCTCTGTAAGACACATTTCACCACTGGCTGTACCATCTTGGTGTGGTCCATCAGACTCCCGCGGTTCTCTGTAGCAAATGTTACCAGATTATATTGAGACTTACTGTCTACGGCGTGAACGATACCCAGTGTTACCTTTGTCTATGATTTTGTGTTCAAGCAGTTTATTATCTGATTGATATGGAATAAAATCGGTAACAATGTAACTGATACTCTCGATGTTATCATACCTTCTTTACAAACCTTGTTTCAAGTTTACGCATAACCCTCCCTCCCAGGACACAAACTTTACGTTCGTCTCATGATAGTCATATGACACACTTTCAAGAGTAGTGATTTCTACTGAAAATGTTGAAGGATGCGCTTTACGCCATGTTGAGAATAGGGCTTGGAGGGGATAGCAGCATATACTGTATATGTCAAAAATATGTCACTTCAACAAATATGGTACCGTAAGTGACTTCAGCACTCAAATAACAATATGTTGATCCCATTGTGTATACAAAGGTAAAGTGGGTTCCATTCAATATTACAGTGGGAGCAGGAGAGTGAAATCGGACATTATTTTATCTACTTTCTTTCACAATAAATTCTTCGAACCCATGACATCTTCATTATTTCATCTAAACATTAAAATTTAAAATAGGAACCATGACTAGAGCTCACCCTTTGGAGTCTGCATCAACTCCTGGTAAAGTTTCTTTGCTGTTTCTTCACTGAAATAGAACAAATGAACAAATAAAGAGATAATTAAAGGGGCTGAACCACTGCCGTGAATCAAACTCTAAATAGGTTTCACAGGCTCACCTCAAAACTAAAGAAATCCTGCCCCCAATTGAAAATCCTGTATCACAAATTTGAAAATCAGGAAGGAAAAACATTGAATTAATCACTGATGATTTTAATAAAATCTGCCAAATTGAACTTTCACTGTCATTTTGCATTTTAACGTAAGAGTGACAAGAGTTAATAAGAGTTTTGGTAGATCGTCACACTGAAATTCAACTTAAAATAAAGAGCTTCATGATCACCCACCACTCCACGAGGACATCGTTCTGTTTGAAGCGAGCGAAGGGGCTGCGCTGTAACTCTACGATCTTCGTCTGTAGCGCCGTAGACTGCTGGTCCAACTGGTTCACTCGGTCCTTCTGTTATACCAGTGATTCATTGTGCAGTTAGACAGTGGTCAATGTTAAAGGCACTGTAGCACATGGCTTGTACTTTTAATACATTCATATTTACCATTAATAATTATTTATGCAAAATATCTCGACTTAAATAGCCCACAACAAAACCTGATAATCTGTAGTTGTAACTGTGTCCTGTATAAAACAAAAACTGAAAATTGCTATTTTCAGTCTGTTACCGGTACACATGGATCAAAGATTCTTACCAACTCAGAATATCTCTCAATCTCCTCCAACATTTTGAGCCATTTATTAAATAACTTTTCAGAGGCTGCAAAAGAAACATAAAACTATTAGAAAACACAAAAGTATAATTTATATTTTATAATCCTCTGTAAACAGAATAAAACTCCACAAGAAGGCAATTCATATTTTATGTGAGATAAGTGATGCTTACTTCTGTAACAGGAAACACAAATTATCTACAATGGTGATCTACTCACTGATGCCTCCATTATTTGCTTGGTCCTTGTACTGTTGCATGTCAAACTCAAGACTGCAAAATAAAGAAATTTCAAAATATTTCAATAAATGTATAAACATGCTGAACACCTACCGGTAGTTAAAAAGTATTTAAAGAGGGCAAAAATCCCATTTCATGGTGGACTTGTTTGGAATAAATTGGGAGGGGGAGGGGTGAATGTACTTGAATTAGTAACAGTACTTTCTTATTAGGTTGGGGGCATTGATCAGGCATTTTACTTAGCTTTGTGTTTGTCCGATTACACAGTATTTAAACTCATTCAAACCTAGGAACTTCTAATGCTTGTCAAAGTGTTAAAACCAATATGACAGTCTAATGGTTATCATATTGATGAAAACATTCTATAGGACTCACCTCTCCTTGAAGTGATCTTTCCTCGCTAACAGCTGTCCGATATCATTGGACATCTTCTTTTTCAACTTGAAGAATGTGGAGTTTGTTCTTAAAAGGTTGAGCCTGAACAATACATTATAATTATGAATATCAGATAACATGCTGTTACAGCATTTTAAAAAGAATTGGTAAAAGAAATCAGAGGTAACATACATTCAGTAATTATAACTTCTTAAACAAACAATACATCTACATTTAAAAGGAGGTTCAAGATCTATCAGTATTATTTACTTTATAGTTCTTTTAGTGTAAAGATAACAACTCACATGGCAGCCCGCTGACTGAGTATGAGGCGTTTAAAGTCAAGGTTCTGTTCCTGACAGAAGAACACGGCGTGTGCCCACGCTCGCTTCTGTTCCTGTAACACACACGGAAAAGAGGCGACTTTGAAGTAGGAGATTTTGGGTAAGACAAAAATATTACCTAGTAAGTACATTTGAGTAGAATTAAGGAGAGTATAGCAAAGTATTGAGCAAAAATGTTGTCACTTTTATTGTATTGTGCTCTCTTGGAAGTGAGGTTCCAGCAATTTTGGGAATAATTTTTTAAATCATATGTTGATTGAAATAAGACTATGTGCGTAACTTTCTATCTATACTGATTCTAGTACTACATGACATGTATAATTTCGCATTGAGCAAGAGAGAAGATTCACAACTCACATGAGGAGGCAGGAGCGTACTGGGCTCCTTGACGATCAGCTGCACCATACGAGGTAGTCCCTTCGGCTTGCGGGGTCCGGGGGAGGAGTCTCCTCGACGGAACAGGAACACCACCCACTCCTCCTCGTTCTGGGGACACAAACAGTCAATAGTCAATTTATACAGCATTTATCAATGCATATTGCATGCTTCAAGTGGTGCCCTTGCTCAACGAGTACAGAACACTCGACACATGAGGAGAATACAACCGGTCACCTGTCAGGTGCTCAAGGTTCAAATTTATACTACCATTGCATCATACCAGGTACCCAATTTACTTCAAAGTCACTTACCTAGGTTGACACCACAAGTCTCTCAACTCATGTCTCAGTGTCTATACTAAGAAAAATAATGACAGATAGAAAAAAACCAAAGAAGACATCAGAGATACAGAGAGGCAAGGAGATAGAGTTCAAGTCAATTGACAGGGCTTCTAGTAAGAGACATCAAAATGGTCATGTATTAGTACAAAAATAACTTCCAGGGACTAGATTTTTTAAGCACTCTTAGCACTAAGATAGTGTAAGCCAATGTTAATGTATCCTACTTAGGAACATCTTAGAACTAAGAAACCTTCAAAATTACAGGCAATGCTTCATGCTAATGACAGTGATCGAGACGGAAATCAAAACACGACAGAAGAGAGAAACATTGAGAGAAGTAGAGACAAGAGACGGAGACGTAATCGTCACCTACCGGTTCTGTCCAGCACTGGTAGGCAGGTCCGTTAGAATCGGGCGGGATCCCCGAGGCGAGGAGGATGTCCTGTTCGGGGACGGGGATCTTGGTCTCCTGCTCGATGATGAGCTGCAGGTTCTGCATGGAGTGCTCCTCCGGGACCGGGTACGTGATCAGCTGGTTCGCCTCCACGTACAGGATGTGCACGATCTGGCGGAGGGAGGGGCACGTGTCGTTGAATATATTATGCATGGAAAATACTTACTGAAGATATGATGACAAGAAAATTATAATTGAAATTATTATGAGGGAAAAACTGAATTGAAAATATTATGAGGAGAAAATGGTAATTTAGTTAGCAATTGTTTTTGCAGGTCACACTATATTGACTTTTTTGGCTGTATACGTCTTTTTGTTTCACTTTACTATTTGCCTTTATAATAATTAGTTAATTTTCTCCTCGTTTTCATCTAAAATTTGTGATAATCTTAATTGTTTCATATAACCATCATCTTTAATTAGCTCATTAGCTTCAATGTGGGTTAGAAGTTTTAGCGACCTCTTTTCTTAAGTGTTCTTGGTCATTTTACATTTTATTGTATGCTTTTCTCAAACATAAAACAGTTTCACACCTTTTTGAACATTAAATATATTTACCTTCAAATCAAGAGCATGTTGCAGCATGTTGAAGCACTTGGGTCTTTTTGATTCCGTCATTCCGCCGCCCCGAGCCTTCGGGTCCCATCTCAACATCTTCCTCAACCACTGCTCAAAGTATCCTCGCATTGTCCTAGAACCATCACAAATAACCGTGCTTTGCCAATTTATTACTCCTTTACATAACTGAATTCATAATCATCATGAAATCAAATCTAACTATCATTCTATCATTCAAACTTCAAATGTATTTCTATCATTTGCTATCCCTTGATGGAGACCATCATCCATCCTCATGGTCCTGAATAATTTTCAAGTGTATGTGCGATACATAGAGATTATTACCTGAGGAAGTGCATTTCATGAAATATGTAAATTTTTATTTTGACCAAGCAAACACAAGGATGTTTTAAAAAATATACACAAATTTCATAATATCCAGTAACTCAGTTATTTTCAAACATATGGGTAATGATAAATAATATGTATGAGTATTATTAACTTCTATCACCTGGTGAGATGGTTTGGGTTTGGCAGTCTCTTGTAGAACTTGACGTCGCCAGTACTCATCATCTCCGCTGATATATCGTCCGGGGACTTCTGACACACCTCCTTGTGCCTGCAAAAACAAGAATAGACGGTTCATCTCTCAATCAAATGAAATCCAAAGTGGTCATTTCTTCTTTTCATCCATTGAGATCACCTCATTGAAAGAAGGTTAAGGAATATCTATGACTTTCCTCCTACAGAATTATCTGAACTTTCACCCTGCTGTCAGACCCCAAATGTGATTACAAGCTGTCATGATTTCCTTTGAGCCACCAGGCTTTAGATACTGAATAATACCTGTCTTTCCAAAATACAGTTCCATTTGAAGTGGTTGACGGTTAATTAAATAGAGAATACTAAACGAGGTTCCGTTTGATAACATATTTATGAAACGAGTGAGTGGTTTGTATTTAACGAGCGAAGGCGAGTTAAATACAAATACCATCTCACGAGTTTCATAAATATGTTATTAGACGGAAACGAGTTTAGTATGTTATTTATTACTCACTGATTTAAATGCCACTTAATTCCACAAACTCGTAGATAAATGGGACACACTCCATTGCGACCGCGGCGCTGACATTATGACGTCATATTTTTGTCATTATGACGTCACGTCAATCGGCAGCACGCGATGTTATTACACTAAATGTACACACGGTAGATTAATTTAACTGTGATATCTTCAACGGGTGAGTAATAAAGATACATATTATGAGTTATGTGTGAGTATCGTGAATACGGTTGACCGTTTAATGAAAGAGATTCTATTGAGAGTATTACGTAGCCTACCATCTGACAGGGTTGACGGTAGGCAGGAAAGGTCTGTATCCCACCAGACACTCAAACACCACCGTCCCAAACGACCAGTAGTCCACCGTACACGAGTACCTCTGGGATGCAAACAGCTCCGGCGCCTGTAAGAATGTGAGAGGGAATTAGATATTAACAGAGTAGAGAATATTCATACTCTTCATGATATTTATGTTGACCAACTAGAATTTATTTTTGTTATTATTGATCAACCTAATATTCTTCCACACAAAATGCAAAAGATTTGATGGAAAGTTTGGGTCTCAGAAAATTCTGCTACAACCTATCTTTGGCCAGTTGGCAATAGTTGATTACTCTTTTAATCACAAGTAGTGACTCCTGTAAACTTGAACAAGATCAGCTCCGCTGGAAGCACTTGTAAAATCTCCAAATGTAAATTGGCTCCAAGAATGGTTTTATACTAGTTAATTCAGCAGCTGCAGTGTTAAGGTACATAATGAAATCTTACCAAGTACTGGAGAGTTCCTACAAATGATGTACAGACACTTCCCTGGTCCAGCTCCTTAGCGTAGCCCAGGTCAATCAGCTTGTACACAGTCTGGACAAGGCAAATATATACCAACAATTATTTAAGAATTGACGTATTAGGTTCATGGAGGTATAAACTTAATTCTCATAAATTAATATACTCACAACTTGATGTTTTCAAAAGGTTTAAATTTTTCAACAATTAGAGCTGTACTATTTACGTGTATGATAATGAATTAAAAAATATCATTGAATTTTTAGCCCTGCATACACCTCGTTCATAAGCCAAAATAAATCCACAACACATCTGGACATGAATCTCACGTCATGGTTAAATATGATCTGACGTCACATAATTTTACACAGGTATGAACTGAGTTTCTGTGTTAGTGTTCACAAATCAGGTCCACGCAAAGCAATTGCTATTTACTTATTAAAAGTTATTAAATTGTTTGAAGTACAGTTTATCCTTGACAACATGAAAAGAAGTAGGTAACTTTATATTAATCAGGTTATCAATCAGGTTTTTCGTGGCAAAAACTATTGAGAATATTTGCACGTTATACTTTTCCACACATAAATGAACGTGCATCCTCTACATAACCCTCACCACTTTCCCAATTTTACTGCTGGATGTACAGTACCATAGTTTGAGTTCAGTCTCTTGTACACAGTAACACCACAAGTCACGTCTCTAGCTATCCCTTCAACTACCACCTTCTTCAGCCATAAGTACGTAATATAATGGTGATAAAGTGTGCCCAACAATGTTGCCTACCTTCACTGAGGGTTATCACCCATTGGTTCCTCTATTACAATGTCCTAATATGGTCATAAAGAGTATTTGATAAATCAGTCACGAGAAAGTAAAGATAAGAAGACATCAATTCATTAAAACTTTCACACATAAAAAAACAAAAATACATGGTGTACTCACTCTTTCCTCGACTTGCTGTAGAACTATATTTTCTGGTTTTAAGTCTCTGTGGATTATGCGGTTACCATGGAGATATTCTATTGCCTGTGAGATGTCTCGAACTAAGCACCTGATATCAAATTCCCTCATTCCACAGCAGTTTTCTGGTTGATTGAGAACCTGAGAAGAAAGAATAAAGACATTAGCAAATTGCTTGATCATCACATTTTTATGAATTTCAAACACAATAGACAATGGATTTGAAAATTGGTATACAACATTCATAACAATTATTTTAAGTTAATGACTGATAAAGAAACCAGATACACATTTGATAATTGCTAAAGATTGTAATTATGGAAAAACCTTCTAACCATATAAAAAAAACCTTTAAATAAAGACATAGTCCATTTGTAGCACCATGTGTTGTGTAACTAGAGTCACTGGCTAAAAACGGAACTGAATCATAACATATCAAGAGTTACCTACCCTTCTCAAGTCACCTCCAGGACAGTATTCCATTGCCAGCAGAGGGAGCTCTTCGCTAAAGACATCAAGCTCTGGCGGCACATCTCGGGCGGCAATAACGTTCTCATGGTTCAGCTTCTTCATGATATCGACCTCCATCTTCCATCGGTACCGATGTTTCGGAGTCATCTCGTTCTGAACCCGACATCTTTTCAAAGCTATCTGTTCTCCGCTTTCCTTTGAAAAAAGTTAACTCAGTATCAATAAATTGTGAATAAAATATGGCCCCGTTGAGAAACTCACAGGGAGTCCATTTTTTCGTTGGTAGAGTAGACAAAGTATTCCTAAAAAGTTGGTGACAAGGGGTAGAGAAGACAACCAGCGTGCACTGTTGAGAAGACAATAAAATGGGGATAAAAGTTTTCAAATAAAATAAAGATCAACAACATCAGGTTTATCTGAGTTCCGTGTAACTAACCTGAGATAGCAATTGACAAGAATGGGACGGTTGACAAAGAAATTCAGCACTAAAAAAAAGTGAAAAAGATGAGAAGTCTGACAGACTAAAAGATCAAAATGAAACAAACTAAAAAGACAAGGGTATTTTTTGTGGAATTTTCTTTTTATGGATTGATGCTATTAATGCTTATATACCTTAGGCTGCATAAAAAAGTTAAATATTTCTCAGTCACAACTTTTTCAAATGTGACAAGGGTGGTAGGTGATATTTTTTTATTTTTTGTTGGAACTAATCATGACGAGGAAGGAGTACATTTCACATTTTGCACCACCGTCCCGAACTCGAATGAAGCCTACCTCACTCTGCCAAAGCACCACCGTTCCGAACCCGCCCGACCCGAGTGTTTTGATCTCCTCCCATGGGCCTCGCTTCTGAGTTTGATTCATTCCCGTCCTCTTGGGCCTGTTGTCATGACAATATCATCACCCTTCAGAAACCTGCAAAGAATGAAATAATGGTCCATTGGAAGATATTAGGTAATCTTCAGAGTACTTAATAAATAAGATAGGTATTGAGTTGAATATATGTATCATCACTATTCATAGGCAGTTTTTGAGACAGCAAGATGTGAAGTGGAAGAAATTTGAGATCCGCTGAGAAATGTTATCAAGAACATAGAGGTACCAGAGATAGTCTGATCTCCATGAGGAATGATGATTTATTGTTTAAAGTGCCAGTTTATGATTCTAGTTCATCTTCCTAAACTTACAAATTCAGGTAAACTTTCATCACCATAACCAGCAATCATCCAGTTTTATAATGGACAAACTGATTCAATTACAATGAGCTTAACTCAACATGATGTATATTTGCTAAATATTGCTAAATATTATAATCAATTTAATTTATAATATTGATAATCAAAACAAATCAATCTATTTTCCTTTCTTAATTGACATTTTAACCAAAGTTGAACATAAAATTACAAAAGACATCAGTTAATAAATGCTTCTTATAAGAAGATTTAGGGCTATACCTAGTTTATAACAAACATCTAACATCTAAACAAATAACTGTCTGACTGTTTCCAAGTACAGCTGAAGTAATCTTGGTTCATTTACGTCATTCAAGACTTAGGTTATTTTTTAGGTGTTCATTGTTTTTTTGGCCAAAGAGAGTGTCTAAATGTATACACAGGGTACGATGAACTTATCTCTAAACCTGACATGGCACAAATATAAATCTAGTTAATGATAAAGTCATTAAACTCACGGATTTCGGTCTCAGCTCTCTCAGAAGAGGCAAGGATCACAACAGGAAGTGTCTCCAAACCTCGTTTTCAGTTCAAAATTCTATAAATAGAACACGGCTTCCCTACTCTCCCTTGGTATCTATTTTTAGCTAAAAGACGCTCTCAAAAAACCCATTTTTGCCTTGCTTCGTTTTCATAGGTTAGTCAGACAACTAATCAGGAAGCGAGTTTCGCTCGGACACTGTACCTTGTTTTTATCCACAACTTGAATGTCGGTTCACATTACACAATGATAATTTCACAATGAGTAGTTGAAAGGATATCAGAAATAATTTATAAACATGCACATGTAGGTTACTGTTACTGGTGAAACGCGTGTCATTACAATTTACAACATTTCTGAACAAAATATTACCACATGATTTGTCTATAGGAGTGGGGGGAAAACATATGTATGATATGTATTGTATAGGCTATAAAATTGGCTACAGTGAAAACCTATAAATAAGTTCACAATCTTAAAACAATTTGAAATTTTAAAAGCAACAACAAAAGAGGAGTTTCCGCGTTTTTATACATGGTCTCTTTGTCCCTTTTAAAATTAAATAGTTGTAAAGTTGCTGTCCTTGTTCGTGCGATCACAGGGGCGTGTATCGCTTAGAAATAGCGCTTGAAAGTCATATACCTATATAGACCCTACCCTATCGCTTAGAAATAATATTACAGTTCGGGAAAAAATCAATATCAATTTATTTATTTAAAAAAATACATATTCATTAAAAAATACAACCTTGAGTGTATATTTATCTTGTGACATCAATGGATGGTATATTTCTAAAAGGTCTGAACTTAAATACTCTTTCTGATTATTTGGAACTATTTTAACTTCACATTTTAAGCAGTGCTTGACGTTATCAAGGAAATGAGACAGACTTGTTCTTCAAGGAAAGTTATTTTGTCACTTGTATTTTCCATACAGGAAATATTTCTTACGAAATGATAATAGGATATATTTATGCTATAAATATTTATTCAAATGAAGTATTAATGTTGTTTAGCTGGAACTAGATAAATAAAAAGAACTCAACGTTATTAAGAATTCATGATGGACTCGTGTCCAAGGAAGACACAACAAAAGGCAATGCTCCCATTTCATCCACGCTCTACGTAGTTACATCAACTGCCACATTTATATACACTGCCTTTCCTCTCTCTACTTGGCCACAAATCGCTCATCTCTCTTTCAGTTGAGGCATTTTATGTAAGACCAATTCTAAGATCTATTATCCAACCACAGCTGCTTGTCTCCATCCCTATTCGATCATTTCTAAGTAATCAATGAGCACACTCTTTTTGCAATATTGATTTATAATTTAACCCAAACTGAAACCATTCACCTAAGTTGACTTTTTCACACCACAAACATTATCTACTAACCTATAGCGCTCTTAAAAGAGCCATCAAGGATGTAAGTTTAAAAAAAAAAACATTTAAAAAAAAAAAATGCTTATAACGTCAATCGCAAGAGAATCTACAACATGACATGTGCTAAATAAGTTTCATATCACGACAATGTAATGAAATTTGGTTTCAAAGTGAAGTACTCCTTCAAGTAGCGCGCGCTAAGGGTATCTGACGTCATACAAACAAAATCCCATTTGTTGCGTAAAACGAACTACACAAACAGCAAGCGATTCCCAAGCGTGATGGCTCGTCTCTAGCGCAAGTCACCATAACAACCCATGTGCTGCACGTGCTGCACGTGCTTCTCTTGCAAGTTGCCCTTGTCACACATAAGTGAATGTGACGATTGCTTTATAAACAATGTTTCTAAATGTCCTGAGAATATACAAATTATTGCCTGTTTAATGTACTTTTTATTGAGATAAGACCATACGATTATGACAATTTTTTACTCTCATTAATTATAAAATTTAAGCAAAATACCTAGTTGGGTAAAACAATTATTCCACTTTATGTAGCAAATATATAATTAAATGAAATGGTAAACAAATAACCGCCAAAAATTATATATTTCAATTTCTTTCATTGATCATAAACTGTGTTATTCTTTCGTGTCTTTGTATACAGTGTGTGACTTAGACTATACTGCATTGCGCTTGAAAATGATAGACTGGATCTATATTTAGACTGGAAAACACCTTTACTAATTAGTGCAATTTCTCGGCTTATTTTGGGTAGAACAAATTTGGGAAAAATTAAGTGTATATATATTTCACGGAGATAGATTTTTCAATTTTCCTATATGTTCATCAACATCCTTGATGGCTCTTTAAACGTGTAAAATATATGTATTATTCCAGACTGTTTTCTCCCCTAAAATGATGAGTTTTACCAGTCTGATTAAAATCAACCTTGTTCCGAGGAAATGAATCTGCAAAATAATTCATAGGAATACGAACTGGTTCTATTAGATTCCTCGCCACACGATATGAGTTCGTAACCCGATAAATGTAATATTTTGCAAATTTTATTTGTCGGAAAACTGTCTATTCTAACCAGACTGGATCTTTACCATCTAAAGATTTACTTCAATTTTCGAAAATATCTAACTAGTACTGACAGTGGCAACACATATTTAATTAAGGGTGGTCAATTACTTGTATTAATTACGCACAAGAACAAAACGTCAACGTTGTTTGAATACTAGTAATTGCAGTAATAACATTTATTAGAAGATTATGCCAATGGCGATTGTATTCAATTTATATAAAGGATACATATCTTGAACGAGGGGCGAATTTATCACTTCTTTATTAAAGGGTTCGACCTGTGGACGGTCAATATTTTATACAGTGTATGGATTTTATTGGGAATAGGATGACCTCGAGAAATTTATGTAAATGAGAAATAATGCAAATACATAGGTTTAGATGTCCACTTAAAATTCAAATCTAACTATATGTCCAGGGATTCTTATAAACAGAGAGTCCCTGATCTGTCCACTCCTGAATATATATATTTCTCATCGATGGGATAGAAATAATATTCGGCAAAAGTAAACCATTGACATTTTCTCCATATATTATTATTTCTTGTTTTAGAATTAAGAAATTCCATAACATAACATGAGAATATAGTTTATTTAAGTAAACACGTAATGTGAATAAATAAAACAACATAATAAAAAAAATATATTATAAAATCGTTTAAGAGATTCGAACTCGAAAGCATGCACAAATAACACAAACCGCAAAAGTATAAATCCTTTTTCATACGGAGTTACGTCCCTTTTCTTTAGACTGGTTTTATGATGCGATAGCTGACCAAAGTTTGCGGTATCGGTAGCAACATCAGCAATCAGTCTTGACCAGTTTTATCTTATCACCGAGAAATGCTGTTAGACTTTAGATTTAGGGAAAGTATCGATGCTCGCTGTCACGTATGACTGAGATAGGAGCTAACACTAGAATAAAACAATCTTTCTTAAAACCATAGGATATTTGGTAAGTTTAAAACTTTGCAGGAAACTCGCACTGCTTTGTTATTTTGACATTTGTCAAGTTTGTGTTATCACACACTATCGACGATTGCGGTCGCCCCATTAACGCACATCTACAATCTTTTCATCCTCCACTTTTAGTAGTTCATATGTTCTAATCTACACAGACACTGTCTAAATTTATTATCATCTTGAAGCATCATAAATGACTCATCAATTAATTTAGTCCAGCATATAACTAGACGTATACGCACTAGCCATGTAGGCCCTTGCCGGAGTTTTTCTAGATGAACTACAATTAATTAGGTCTATAGCTATTTATTTATGGCCAAATACCGTAAGCAATCAGTAAAATTATATCTTACCTAATGCTGCTAAATTGTAGGACCAGGATTCATGTTCTTAGCCCTTTTCTATAACTTTTGGTGTGATATTGGAATCCCTCACAAGCACTCGTTATTCTTTTCTAGAATCTATTACTTATTTAACTTATTGAACGATATGCAGGCGTTGTTTTCCCATTGAGGTTTTGCCGATTAACACGAAAATGACCTCTATTTTGGTCTTAGTTATTGCCTAATTGATATCAGCCCACTGTCCCTTGCTTCTCTCTGAGTGAAAGGAGATGAGGCAACTACGACACCAGATATGATTGAATGTAGACGATCGTGCTCGCCTTGGTCAAACTCCCCTACGCTGGGCTACGCTCCGCTGTTACCGAACGGAGAACGGAGGTTTACCGGAGATAGTCATGGCGAGCATTACATCGTCTAGATTGAATGCTTGGTACAATCTGATGAGATTTTTGCTGAAAGTGGGAGCACAAATCAGAGAATAAACTCCACAAGAAGGTGGATATTGCTGATAGATCCCTTTCAGCATGTCATCCTTCATGTGACAAATCTTGCCCATTGTTGCTGAACTTTATGTAACAGCAGTCACCTGAGCTATGCTAACACAGGACAGTATACCGCCACAATTGTTATAATGGTATTGATAAAGTCTGGATCATGTGAAACACCAAATGTTCTTTGTTTCGTTATTTAATTGAATAATGTGTTTTTTGTTCTTTTCAGTAATCCACTCACAAGAACACCCACCTAGGTTCCCACCATGTCCGTGAAGGAGTTTGCCAGCCTCCAAGTGTTTGAGTTCATCTATCTGATCGTACTTGCCTTCCTACCATTTTTCGTTGTTCAGAAAGTGGTCGGACTGCTCATCCTCAGTGTGGCTGGTGTGTTTGCTGTCTACGCATTGCTCAAAAGGGTCCTCACAAAATTGATAGAGATCAATGGACAGGTGGTCCTCATCACTGGCTGCGACTCTGGTGAGTATGTCTGATACTATGAAATTTTTATTCCAAAAATAATGTTTTATTTGCTCATTAGTAAATTCAGTGTCAAGTTGTTGGCACAAATTTAATTAATGGAATTTGCAATATGCCATAGCATGGAGCTAATTTATGTTTATTGAAGTATCTTAGTGTGAAAAATTGTAATTCACTGTAAACTGACAACTCAGATAGATATTTAGCCCGACAACCAAACTAAAGTGTTAATGTAATTTCCAGGTTTCGGCAATGCTATCGCCCGTCGCCTGGATGCGATGGGTTTCCAGGTGGTAGCAGGTGTTCTGTCGGAGAAGAGCGATGGAGCAGATCGGCTCCAGTCAAGCACGACCGGTCGCATGCATGTTATACAACTCGACATCACCAGTGATGAGAGCGTGGCTAAGTGTCAAGAGAGGGTTAGCAAGCTCACCAAGGATAAGGGTTCGTGGAATTTCAGTCTGATTAAAAATCGACCTTGTTCCAAGGAATAAATTTTGCAAAATAATGCATCTAGTGTTATACAAACACGTTCTGTAGATTCCATGCACGTGTTCAAAACCAGTTTAGCGCAGACAAAGCCCAGTCAAGTAGCTGACCAATCGCATCATAGTTTTTAAATGGTCGCCGTTTTGTAAGCATTTGGAACAGACGAAAGGATAGCTGTTTGGAGTTATCTGCCACTAGCTTCTCGCACAGAAATTTTTGGTTGGAGGTCTTGTGATTGGTTAACTGAATTGCATCAGAAAATGGAAGTCTACGACCTGTTATCAGATGGTTTTGCGAGAAAACCTCTGAAGGATATGACTTCCTATCCCGGTAGATGCACTATTTTGCAACTTTTATTCCTCGAAAAATGGTTGATTTCAATCAGATTGGGTTGAATTTGATCTAAGAACTTGTTATAACCTTACTTCACAATACCTTATGGTCACAATGTTAAAATTTTAAGCTTGAAACAATAATCATGACGTACTTAAGTGATTACCGAAATTGGTAATTTGAAAGTGACCTCTCAAGATAGGAGGTTTTACTGTCTGTCATATGAACAATCAAATGAGCAAGGAATCTAGAACTTGGAACTTTCGTTAAATGAAGCATTTATTTACATTTTTGTTAGTACAATAACTTTTTATAAACTTATTGTTGATTAAATTTGTAAATTTGGGCATAGTTAGATGTTGAGAAGTTATGATATCATCTTGTACTCCAGGTTTGTGGGCCCTGATCAACAATGCTGGAATTAACTTCTCGGCTGATTTTGAGTTCTGTACGCTGGACATGTTTAGAAAGGTGATGGAGGTCAATCTGTACGGGACGATCAGAATGACCAAAACATTCCTACCTCTCATCAGGAGAGCTAAAGGTGGGAACAGAGCAGAATCTACTAAACCCTGCCCCTATTCTGTTTGAAAATCGTCATTCTGTAACTTCTGCTATTTATCTCATTTTGCTGTGATGTGAAGATGTCATTGTTTTTTGAAACATTATAGAAGGATTTAATGTTTTAATTGACATAATACAAAATGTCCCCAAAAGTTTCATTTGTGGGATTGATTACAACTCTAAGGGATGATATAGAGGATACTAAATGACCTTCAATTAAACAAGTTCATACATTTGTATGAAATAAGCAAACTCAAGATTGAAATCAAATCATTCAAGAGTTTAATGAACATGGTATTACATAAAAGGGAGTTAATTAATTTGTTTATTACTTGCCCAAATAAATCAATCGAAGTTGCCAACAGTTTGCTGAAACTAAGATTTCCACAAGTTATATACGATTGTGATGACAGTACGACCATTGTGGCGTCCCAGTTGCACAAAATCATGTCGTCATAATTGCAGCAGTATTACACATTGCCCTATAAATATTACACTGCAGTATGTTCCCACAATGCCTATTTCCTGTCTCCTGTAGGTCGAGTGATCAATGTGAGCAGTGCGAAGGGTCAGCTGTCCGTACCGGGCAACTCCGTGTACGGGATCACCAAGTTCGGTCTGGAGACACTGACGGACATCCTGAGGCTGGAGATGGACAGGTTTGATGTGAAGGCTATCGTGCTGGAACCTGGCAACTTCGGAGGGTCCACTGGTATGCTGAGCAAGGCCACTGTGAGTTGATCAAACTATTAATGTCTTTACAGAGTTACGGTACTGGAATGTATTATTAAACTTTGTGAGAAGAACCACTGTCATGCTCCTCTGGGAGTTTTCTTGGAAACTGTTACACCTTGCTGAATGAAATTTTGTATGGTTAAAGGGACGTTGGATCAAGGATAATTATGAGATCAGATTAATCTACCTATGCTGATTAGTTGAGAATTAAAAGAAAACAATGTTGGTCCTTACACCAAGTTATCAATGTGTTTATGCAAACTCTAAGCATGCCACTTTTTATTTTTTAATCATGGAGAATATTAAGTAATAATGATAATATTAAGGGTACTTATACTGTGCTGGACTCCATGCCATGAAGAGTATGCTCGAAGCGCACAAACAATATTACCCTGGTGTAAGAACAAACATGGTCATTCTCAAACTACAACCATGCTGCCAATTATCTCTCTCATTGCCTTCACTTCCATACTAAATGCTCAATTGTACAGCTGGGTGAACAGAGGCACACTTTGTAAAAGGTCAATTGCCTAAGGTGACCACAAGTATTCACAACTCAATTCTCTTTGAGTGGTAGGGAATCAACCCTTTGGTCACCCACACACTCATTTAATGAGCCGTGTCGAATCTTGCTGAACTTTTCTGATAGCTATCAACAAAGCTATTTTAGGGTATCCTCATTATCTTAGTTCCATCATGTTCCTCCTGACAGTTGAGTCGGATGCAGGATGAGTACGATGAGATGTGGGAGAGCGCCAGTAAGGACGTGCGAGAGACGTACGGCAGGGAGTACCTGAATGCACAGTATGATGCCATCGTCCAATCAGCTTCCTCCACCTGCCCGACTCTCGCCCCTGTCATCGATGCCCTGGAGGACGCTGTGTGCAATGTCAAGCCCCCTGCACGATACCTCATCAACGGCAGCAACAAGCTGCTTGACCTTAACAATGTAAGACTAGATGTTAAGGCATTTTGTAACTCAACTCTTTGTCACTCTTTATATTGCTATTCCAAAAATTTAAGTGATAATTAAATATGTAAAAAATAACCTTTAAAAAAACCGGTAGGTTTTAGACTGAATTTATGTCAGTGTCGCAGAGGTCTTATGTGATATGAAAACACAACAGGCTGCGTGTTTCGATACGGGTTTATTTCATCTCGTGTCATGTCAAACATGACTCCAGTATTGATTGATGCCCTTAAAATAAAATGATAATAAGATAAGTATACAATGTACATACTAAAGCACACGAAAACACTTGCACAGAATATGGCTTATAGTTACATACATGACAGTGTGATTGTAATACATTAATTGTGATTATAAACAATTAATACTTTGTAAATAATGATTAGAGTTATGCAAAACTTATTACAATACATCAATAGTACACATATTGATATAAATTACATAGCTCATACAAATACTTTGATATTACACCAACATAAATTCCCTCACCTCGTCTAAGGGACGCAGGCATACACATCATCAGATGCAGACAAATAACGAGCAGATACCTATATGATAAAACAATACAACTTACTAATAGCATGAAATAGTGCGCACATGTATATGCTAACATATTTATGTATATTTAGATAAGATAAAAGCAAAGAACCATTGTTGGAAGCATAGTACAATTAAAATGAAAAGCCTCACTCATATCTAATAACATGATATGAGACATATGCACCATACAGTATTAATAATATAGATACCAGTATAATACTAGTACAATAAATACATAAGTTACTTGTACCAAGTTACGAATAGATATAGTTTAATCTATTCCATAAAACAAACATATTTACAACATAAGGTTAAAGTAGCTTACCCCAATGTGAGTTCTTTCCCGTGCAAGACTGTGACAGAATTGTGCAGATAGGAAGAGGGAGCCACTTTTAAAGATAAAAGTGCTAGGAGAAGAGCATGAAAAGCATGGCCAAGTGTAGAAGCTGACCAGCCAAGAACAATAGCCAGGGCTGAGACCGGAGTGGCCTGAGCAAGGGACAATGCAGTGCATTACATAACCTAATTGATTAGTTAAAACAAGTGTGCATTTAGTACATGGATTTGTTTATATGGTAAACCTTAACTTTAGGTTAAAGCTAGTTTATAATATGATATGGATAAATATTAAATACACTAAGACAAGTAAGTAAGTAAAACTAACACAATAAATATATAAGCTTAAACTAAATATTTATTTCCTGTCACATCAGCATAGAAATGCTTTCCAAATATACTGGACAAAATAAGTTAGGGATATTAGATGTTTTATGATTAGTTTTTCATAATTTCAAAATTTTCAAAATAACCCTAATTATTTTGGTCATGTATGTGTTACTGTAGAACCAAGCATTTGAAATTATGATCAACAATTTCCATGAATTTAATACAAGTTTGGATTGAAACAAATATTATGAAGATCACTTAAACTTCGGCTATCAATCCCACCCTTTATTATGTTTCCCACAATTCCCCTAGGTTCTAGTGCACCTAAAGCCGTACCTGCCGACGAGGGTCCTGGACTCGCTGCTCATCAAGACGTACATCAAACCCTTCCCTCCAGCAGCCCACGCTGTCAAGTAATCAACCCACAGAACATCATACACTTGCCATATTGAACATTGGTGCAAGAATATATTTCAGTTGTTTTCTATTGCTAAATGGTCAATTATTTGTTATTATAGTGTTTTGTTAGAATATGCCTTGATTTTATATGATATTATTTCGAGTAACAAATGATTATTGCTATTCTTCTGTTCGAATGTTTAAGACAGTATTGTTGCAAAGATACACAGAAATATTAATGTTACTCATAAGGTAGCAATACAATTTCATGAAAATATTGATACAAAACAATACACAAGGCCTTAGGTTAATTAAATATGGTCAACATCATTACTAAGATTTTGGTTCGAAGTCCGAGCATTGGTTAAGATTGGGAAAAGAAATAGCAAATGTACCATTCAAATTAAGTCTTCATGCTTCTTGTTGGTTTATTAGTTGACAGTGTTTTAAAGGTCTTGTCGCGTTTAATCAATTGAGGTTTTGCGTAATTTATGAATTATTGTCAGCTTAATTTTTTCATTCAATATGATTTGCATTGGATTCAAATCCATTTCAATCATCCGTCGGATAATTAGACAATTTTGTCAATTATGCAGTTTACATCCCCTTTCTCTAATTCCGTCTGGCAAGGCACTGATGGGTCTTTATCTTTGTTATGAGTGTGTGAAAATAGATATGTTTAATTGGTACTTTCTGAAAAAATGCCCTGTAATTGAAGCTCACATAAAATCACTCTGTTGATTCGTGATTCCCAGATTTCCAGAGTTCTTGTAGCATTGTCTACATTATGCATACATTAACATTGGCTAATAACTATCTTAGTGCTTAGAAGATTCTCAGACCATGTAATTCATCTACATTGCACTAAGGCCACCGGGTACCTGGACATGGAAAGCGCTTAAAGGTACATCCATTGTGTTTCATAAAATTCTATTTGGCTTTAAAACGTCCCAACTCACCACATGTGCTGTCTACAATACAAATAAATTCACTCAGCTTGCATATTTATCCCCAATCGCCAAATATATCATAATTACTAGTTTCCAATCAAAATTGAGTACCGGTAACATCATTATGCATGTGCAGAAACCGAAACTGCACGCCCCATTTACATGCCCAGTAGTTATATGACCTATTAAACATTATCAACTAAAATTTGTCTTCTTGTCTGTTATAAATAAGATTCCAAAATTACGTTTGACTCATTGACGCGCGCCACATGCTGTGCATTGTCTGGTTTTCGATCAGAAATCACTACTTTTACCTTCATATCATCAATATGCTAAGTCCACTATCATCAAAATGGTAGTTTTCGGTAACAGTCTGTACTTCTCGATAAAGTAACACCATTTATAACGTTAGCAATATGTGACTCCCAACAACACAATGGATGTACCTTTAACAGTAGCAATGAAAGTACAATTCCTTCAGGGTAAAGATGAGTTGTACCTTCAGCACAATTCAATGTTGAACATATAAATATCCATGTTATCATTACATCACCTGTAAGATAAATATCGATGATAAAACGACTTGAGTGTTTTGTTTCAACTAAATCTCCCATGATTTTTATAATGTCTACATTCTTATAAGAATGTGTAAGTTTACAGAAATGTGCATGCAAAGTTTAAGTATGGAGAGTTTTATACCAAAGTCTACATGATCAAAATTATTTAATAAGTGACATCATTTTTTTCATGTTTCAGTATTGGTATTACTTTGTTGTTAATTATTTTGATGTTTTCATCAATGTAAAGAATGTTTCGTGTTGTCTAGTCTTCCTTTGTTGTTATTTGTTGTTGTCTAAGTTATATCCCACTAGAGTCCAGTAAAAATATGGACAATTTTGGACAAGTAGTCTGAGGTATAACAAACCAAAACAGATGACAGGTAAATAGTCATGGTTACACACAGGTCACAATGATAGTGATCTTTTATTAATTTCTTTCAATGTAATTTTTGTAACGTTTGGAAGAATCGTATTGTAGTGGATATTTTAAGGGATATGATTGTAATTTTATACCATTAATGTTTGTAAAAAATAATATCCAAAGAAGTATTGTTCAAACTAACCGTGTTTTGTTCATTTGTTCGAACCTATTCCCACATGTACCGGATAGAATGACGTTAGGTGCTATACACTGGAGTAATTGTTGTCATTATTAACTGCAGAAATGAAAATTTCCCTAATATTGTTTTGACAATATATACTTCATTCATACTTTCGCTAATAAATAAGAAAAGAATCCTATACCACTTGTGCAGCATCAATGGTTTGTGTTGTGCTTGTCTTGTTAACAATCATCTTTTCTTACATGCACTAGTGCTAATATTATAAACACTGGTTTACTGTCTGGTCACGATTTTTATGATACAGTGTTCCAATATTTTCAGCATTTTAAATTCTTTTATCATATACATTTTTAATGTGATTTATAAATCTGTAAATACAACTTTTGAATGACTCTATTTACTTAATAATTGTTTATATCACTCTTTATAACATGTATCCACATTGTATAACAATGTTAACTTCATCATTGTCAAATGCATTGTGCTCATTAAAATGTCAAGATGAAAGCTTTGAGTTTGTTTCACTGAGTAAGTAGTACACCTGATTTTACCACATGCTTATACTCACATGAGGCACAACATGTAGGTGATACAGACAGAAGTACAGGTATTAAACTGTTTTAAGATGACAAGATATACATGTGTGTGTTGAAAGCAAATATGTAGAAACCAAACCACCGTATTCAGCAGAAATAAAAGTAGTAATTGTGTTGTGTCTGTACATACTTTTGGACACTGAACTCTTCTCAAGAAGAAATTAACAAAATGCAAACCTTGACCCAGTCTACTGGTCACGTATATTAAACCACAAACTATGGATCAGATAAACTAGAGGTCTGGGTAGCAACTTCTTTGTTGTGAAACATGGTTTTGGAATAATGCTTACTTCTTCCACCAAATTCGAGATTAATACACAATTCCAAAAAACGACTATGACGTCACTCGCCGATTATGACGTTATGGCAGCACGCGGTGGTATCACACATGTGTTGAACCAACTCATTGTTATCTAATGTGTGATCTCACCATGGTTGAGTAATAATAAGTCGTTGCCCAGTCACCAAATTGGTTATACATTAATCCATTATACATATTTTAGACCTATGCATTACAAATGTACAAAACTTTTTCCTCTTGTTGGAAGGTACCTCCTTACACAATTTTATCTTTGGGGGTGTTGCTGTTCTTGAGGAGAAGTCGAAAATGACAAATGTAGGTGGACAAAGTTGATGAGCCAGAAATGGCATTGTCACAAACATGATCTTGTTTTAAATAATTTGCCAAACTATAGCATTCTTCAATGCTCAAATAATGTTAGCAAATTTTAAACCCCCCACCCCGAACCCCAGACCAATCTTGCGCTATGGCAGTATAAATATTAGCTCTGGAGGCTATATGTCTAGCGCCTCAATGTCTAGAAACATTCCAAAGTTCAGCACATGATCACTACACTGAGTAAGCCTTCCTCTATCTCCAGTTTGAGAACACGCATTTTCGGTCAAAATTCATCATGTTCAACAGTAATGAAAACTAAAGAATAAAAGAGCGTAAACAGACAACACATGAAGATTTTTAAAAATTCCTTTTTCAAAAACATGTTTCTAAGCCATCTTCAACACTCTTAAAAAGCAGTGTCTAACGAATTCAAATTCTAGAACTGTCTCGTAAGTCGAAAAGCCAATCTTGGATTATGGAAGTATAAATATTAGCTCTAGAGACCTTATTTCTAGCGCCTGAATGTCTGGAAACGTGCCAAAGTTCAGCACATGATCACTACACTGAGTCAGTCTGTCTCTATCTCCAGTTTGAGAATACGCATTTTCAAAGAGGCTCAAGTCAAGTAGGACAATTTCAATATTCTTCAGATGGCCCTCAACATGATACGATTATGGCTTGTCTGTGCACGTTTCACCAACACCATTGAGAAGTCCAATTGATCAACTTTAATATTTCTCTCCGAGTGATGGCTCCTCATTCCTGATTCCATTTCGTAATTTGATCGCCGTTCTATGCATACATTTCAATATCAAATTAATACATTTCCACATTTCGGAATTGTCCATACGCCAGCTAAGTTTGATTTGTTTTATTAAACTGCCACTTTAAAGATCAAAGGCAATTTGAATTCTTTCAGATGATCTACCAGGAACTCTATGAACAATCAGAGTCTCTGTATCACAATAGTTGTCAGTTTGTCCATTCACATTAACCAGTTCCAGAGGTTCAGTAATCAATCACTATATCGGTATTTCAAAAGATTGCTCCATATTGGGGGGATAAAATAACATTATAAAACAGGTCATATTTTATTCTAATATAAAAGTAACTAACCTAATCTATAATAGTAACTATGACACCAGAGCCAGTGAATTAGTACTTTTAAGTTTACTTTACTATTTTTTTTTCAATACACAGGAAAGATCATCAGGCAGCTCTTAGCCTAACCAAGCATGAAAATAGTTATCATTTTGAAATCAACACATTGAAAACGCTTGCTACGGGCCTGCTGGCTCCTGAGAGCCACATTGGCCATGACCTTAAAACTTCATATTCTTGAGCAGATCGAAAAGCACTAGAAAGCTGACATCTTGTGTACAGATTCTCAACCCAACGGGGATTATGCATTGTACAATTTTTGACTGTAGTCCTAATTTTAAAAAATCCATTTTCTCTGAAGACAAAAAACGCTACGAGACTGACCTAAACCCTATAAATGATGTTTGTGTAAATGTAAATGTGACTAACATCAAATACCTTTTCTCATTTTTAAGTACATTTGCTACTGGCAGTATTTTTGTTTTCAGATACACATATATATATTGTACGCTTTCCATATATGTAAACGTTTTTTTTCGAAGTACTTGAACTGTACACTTTATACAGGACGGTTGGCAATATGCTATGGTCTAATGCTGTTGATTTGAAAATCTTTGTAATCTTTAATCTAAGTACTCCATTTATCACCTCTTCCTTGATTAAAGGTGTACTTCAAACGCCTTTAGTGCCTAAACATCATCTTAATAATACTGTATGCACATTTCTACAACGAAACATCTCACCACAGATGTATATTCACATACGATATGTTTTTAAATGTTTTGCTTTGAAGTAATTGAAAAGCACTTTTATCATTTTTAATGTGATGGTTGACATTTGCACTGCTTTGATGTTGTGGATTGGTTCTCAGAATACCCACATCATCTTTTATCTGAAGAATTACTTTTATGTCATGATATCAGACTCTCACAGACATTCTGTTTCTTAAATATGAAATTGATCTGAAACGTCCTGTATTGTTAGTGATAGGAAAGAAAAAAAATAATTCCCTTGTTTCAATAATAACTATAGTACTTGTAGTTATGAATACACTGATATATTCCGTTGAGAATGTTTAAAGGGGCAGTAGCACGTTTTATCGCTCAAATAAGTTGATGAAATGTATTTGAAAAATAATGTCACTTATAGTAAAACACCCTTCTCTCTTTCGGAAAATCAAGTTAGAAAATGAGTGAACATGGTTCCGTAAAGTTATTGTAATTCGAAATGATAAAATGTGTTCACATTAAAATGGCCACCATGCAATTTCGCTTTATACGCAACACCGTTATCACAGCTACGGAAAATTGGTGTGTATAATAAGATGTTTTACCCTCTAAAGTAAATTTAAATGACATAAACTATCATTATAAATGGGAAATATGAATTTGCAAAAAACGTGCTACTGCCCCTTTAAATGCTTACTAGTTATTGACATAAATGGTGTAAATTGATTCAACAGATGTTTTATGATGTTCTTTCATGAGAACTATTTTGTTTCTGAAAGACACGATAACTAGCGCAGAACTCTCGTATAGCCACGTGGGCAAATGCAGATAGGGACTTATCTGTTTCATTACACCAATCACATTAGTAACATTACTGTGTCTACTCTACTTACATACAGTACCAGCACGGAATGTAAACACAATCAGAAAGCCTTCAAGTTGGTTTCATTTCGAGTGAGCGTAAAAGATGGGTCTGAACTGCAATTACCTTGATAGTTCATCTTACTTTACCTACGTAATATGTGTTATCTGTGTTTTTCATTAGTGTTTGCTTTTGCTCCGGACACAACCTAAATGTATTTCCCAGTTTGCTTTAAAACGAACCTCATGGCTTCATCCACGTATACACTGATAAGTGATTTACTTTTCTGTCATTTGTAATTTTGAGATATATCAAAATTAAAAAAAACACACACACATCATGACGTATTTGACGTTTTTTTTAAAAAACGAACTGCCTCACACTAACAACATATATTAAAGGCACGGTTGTTAATATTACTTAAAGCCAACATAAAGTTAACTGAATTATTAAAATGGAATTATGCTTACACTTAGATAGAACCAGACCAGATAATCAAGAAGCCCATTTAGAAGAAAAAGAAAACAAATAATGATGTGTTCATTGTTTGAAGTAACTATGTAACGCTCTGTGAAATACGTGTTGTTAATTCTGGTAAGTCGGGAACTGTCGGGAACGAACTATCTATGGAAGTCAGTATTCTGACATACTGAAATCTTGATTCAGCATTTTGAAAACCTTATCTGTGAATGTAAAGTGGATATTCTCTGTATGATCAATAAATCGTACAATTTGTATTTGGTATTCCAACAAAAAGAACGTACTTGGTGAATTATCTTTAAACATCCATCTCCTTTGTAACCCCAGTAACGAGTATTAACATTCTGAGTGATGTCTTCTATACCCTCTTCTTTGTCGGTAATCAATCGAACTGGAGGGGACTAGATTGTCTCCCTCAGAGGTGGTTCACAATACGTTGGCACTTCATGATTACTGATGTAAGAGCAATTTGGCAATGTCTGCAGCAAACACCACTGATCTTTAGTGATCAATTAGATGAAGCATCCTGCCATCCACTTACAAGCGCTCAGAGACAGTTCCAGGCGTTGAACATGTTCAGGGTTTCTGTTAGAAGTTCCGAAAATAAACATGTTCCTTACAGACTTCCTCAAAAAGTCAGAGCAAGCATTTGAAAGTACACAAATAAATTATTTGGAACATCAAATGCTGTTGAATAAACCCCCTTTAAACTCTTATCGATAGTATTTGAAATATTGAACTTTAATAAACACCCAGAAAAATTTGATATAATCTTGTTCTGTCACAGTGTAGATACTAGCTTATTTACTTGGTGAGATATTTCGGTACTTGAAATTCGTTCGAAATGAGAAAATTCATAACAATCAGTTCAATAATTGACATAGTTCACACAAGATTAACTACGATAAATCTCAAGTCATAGAGAACGGAAATAAAATACTTAACTATGTATTATACAGTCGGTTAAAAGTGTCTCGAGTAGAATGTTCACGTTCAGTTATGCTTCTAAAACATAATTTTGATGATTTACACAAACGCGGAAATGTGACATCTCCTACGGATGATGCAATGTCTTGGCAGATTGAATTGTTTGCAAGTGGAAGTTTATCCAGCACAATATTTACGATGCTAGAGTCCCGTCATGTTTGTGTTCCAGCTTCAATGCCTTGAGCCTTTTAAAAACTGTTTCTCTTAAACGGGATGTTGATACCATCTTGCACAAAACAAACAAAATCAAAGAGGCTGTTATCTGTACACACATACCGATATCATTGATTTTTAATTGGTCATATTCTTTTTCAAGTGAACAACAGTTTTGATTAGAATATATGGACTGCAGTTACATATACTAAGGCAGTTTTTAACTGATCTCTTTTGTTATATATAATACATGTTTGATACTGAGTACCTAGGCTTCTTATTATTTCAGATAAACGGTTAAACCATTTTACAAACACGTCATGATTGTGGTCCAGCAAATTAGCTTCAGTACTCCCAGTAGATACCGTAGAAAGCAGGTGTATTTGGTACCCTTCTTGCAAACGTTAAAGCAGATAGGCCTATGCTTGTAAACACAATATCATATAATCGATTAATCAGTCATAATGTTTCATGAGAAAAAAAAAGGTTTAAAGTAGATTTTATTAAAAACAGACTGGTATACCAAGAAAGGTTTGAACCGTTCTGTTGTACATAATACATATTTTCAAGTTTTATTAAAACCTTCATTATTTCAGATAAACGTTTTAACCATCTAACATATCCACTAACAGGCTCACACAAACGAGAAAATGTTTGACATCAGATTGAGAGGAGTATATATATTTCTATCTACCCTTTATGTTTAACATCTAACCGCATATTTAGATGATGTTGTTGTCAATATTTCACACATCAAGTAGCCTGTCGTCACATAGACGTGTTGTTTTAGATGATGTTGTTGTCAATATTTCACACATCAAGTAGCCTGTCGTCACATAGACGTGTTGTTTTAGATGATGTTGTTGTCAATATTTCACACATCAAGTAGCCTGTCGTCACATAGACGTGTTGTTTTAGATGATGTTGTTGTCAATATTTCACACATCAAGTAGCCTGTCGTCACATAGACGTGTTGTTTTAGATGATGTTGTTGTCAATATTTCACACATCAAGTAGCCTGTCGTCACATAGACGTGTTGTTTTAGATGATGTTGTTGTCAATATTTCACACATCAAGTAGCCTGTCGTCACATAGACGTGTTGTTTTAGATGATGTTGTTGTCAATATTTCACACATCAAGTAGCCTGTCGTCACATAGACGTGTTCTTTTAGATGATGTTGTTGTCAATATTTCACACATCAAGTAACCTGTCGTCACATAGACGTGTTCTTTTAGATGATGTTGTTGTCAATATTTCACACATCAAGTAGCCTGTCGTCACAAAAACGTGTTCAAATGCTACAGGCAAACTGTTTTAATATCTCCGAAGCTTGTTTCTGAATTCTGTTAGAATGGTTGACATTTGCAATATTCTAAAGCCTTTGATTCCATCTCAAAATGTCAATTCAACCTTTTATCTAAGTTCTCCATTTATGTCAGATTACACATTCCTTTTTCAAAACATTTTGTTTCTTAAACACGGTATTGAACTCAAAACTTTCTCGATTTAGAGGAAGACATTGTGTCCTCTTTTTCGATTTGTAGTTACAACAATAACTCATTAACCTGTAATTGTTGGGTGCACCGAGATATTCCATGTGGGAAAATATATTTATGCTGTATCATTACTCGAGGCAAAATAGTTTTAGGCATTAACTCAGCACAATAACGTCATAATGTGCATAGTCATACTAAACATTTCGTGCTGAAAGAGGATTAAAACTCCACACAATGTACATAATTTAACATCCTTACTGTTAAACATTTGTTAGTAGTAGCTTACCAGACAAGAATATCTTATATTTCTCATTTTGAATCACCGTGTCTATGACCTTTCAGTTCCTTCATAACACAAAATATGGAAGTTTATTTTTTTTTCAGTTTAAACTTGTTCTGCAGCCTATAAATCTGTCTGGAGGTAATAAATATATAATTTGATACATTTAATATATTTCCAGATTTTTATTGTGTATATTGTTTTTATAGATATAAACATCAACATTCGCGATGTTTGAAATCTAAGGTTTAATCTGCTTTGTGACACTGTTGGAACTGTTGGAATCGATGCAGCTATCAAAGATTGTGGTTTTATATAAGTGACTTCATTGCTTGATTCTAATTGTGGTTGATTTATTCTTGGTGCGTATATGGTTTTTAAAAATAACATTTGTTATGAATAAGTTCGTATTAAATTCATGCTTCAAATATCTGGTTTAACGGGCACTTAGGTGCCTCTGATAGTTTGGTCTACTGAAGAACTTGACTCCGTTCCATAACAGCAGGCGCTTATATTCACTCATTGATTGCTCAATGTAGCGCTCAAGTAGCGCTCAAGTAGCGCTCATTCACTTATGAACGACACGGTGAAAAACCTCAAAGTTCGCTCGCTTTGCTACGTAGCGCTACATTGAGCAGTCGCGTTCAAGAGAGGTTTAAAAGTAATCGCTAATTGAGTGATTACTTTGAAACCTCTCTTGAACACGGCCCTGATTAATTAACGTCAGCGTGAAACAAACGGCTGGAAAGGAAACACTGTGATAACTATACATCGTGAGGTAGGGTGTATTAATAAGGGCACGTTGCAAAGATTCGGGGAAGTAGGAGCTCTGTATGAGTATGAAACCGACAATAATTGAGCCTTTGGTAGCATAAAATACATCTCACAAATTTCCTTAATTAGCCAGGTGTCCTCTGAAGTGACATACAACAAGTTAAAGAGAAAACCGACTGAAGCAAAGCTGTCACTTAATGTTGTGGGTTTGACAAATGATATAAATCACTTCAATGACACCATATACTACCATGACATTAATATTCTTATTATCTAGTTTTGTAACTTAGACAGATTGTCCACGTCGTTCGTCAGATTATACATTGAAAGAACGTGAATAGGGGTTTTCTCAAAGTACTCTGAATAACAATTGACCAGACAGAACTATTCTTTGTTGGACGTTACTGAGGCTATCACTTGAAGTGCGTTATCAATGTAATGTCTTCTCAAAACATCTATTGATCTATTGATAAGAATGAATCTGTTATACCTGTTTTACTTGTGTTACATTTGTGCTGCCCGAGATAGAATTGTCAACAGTGTCTTCCTACTTGTCCCTAAAATGCGACTAAATGCCTGTAAATTTGATGGATCAAATGAGTAAACCCCCCTCCTCAAGGGAAGTGTCAACTTTAAAGTTTCTCTAATTCACTTACCACTTTTTAAAAAATCTTTAAAAACTAACTACCGAATATAACTGAAATAACATTCGTATTCTTTATTTGCCTTGCATTAAAGTAAAATATACAGCCCGATGTAATAAATTGATGATAGAGCATTATCAGAGTCTATTATTTCCACATATATTGGTGAAGCGATGATATTGTCAACCCTAGAGTCTAAACTTGACGGATTAGTCTTTGGACATTGATTCATTATGAATGAATTAATTCAAATGATAGGAAACGAGGTTATATAATACTGAAATTAACGACTAGATCAGACTATTTAGGGAATATCGTTGATGCTTATAAGGAGAGGGTGATGTATAGTGTATTTAATGAAAACACAATGAACATTTCAATTATCTGTCACGCAACAAGTTAGTCCTAATACTTCAAATTTGATGTGACAAGACATACATACAGACAGATATAACGAAAGTGTCAAAAGTCATTTATATTAGAAATGTATATATATGTTAAATATTGAGAGATAATTAGCTGATATCATATGTTATCATGCTATATTATATATATCTCTTTCGGGCAGTAACTCATGATATAGGCCTATCATAGATCTCTCTTGGACAGTAACTCATTATGTTATCTTCGCTCGTCTCATAAATTGACTTAAAGCAACCTCACCCACCCTTTCGACCCACTGACGCTTGCAATGACCCTACCCTCCTTTTTGTACATAATAGTGGCCGCCATCGGGAAAACATTTTTTCCCCCGGAAATCAAACACATCTCTCACAATCGCTCGGAAAACTCCTCTTTTTACGTCTTCACTTATATGTTCAAAGTTCAAACCAATTCTAGTAGTTACTATATCCATCTACAAACCTCCTCTGTTACATTTCATTTTCTAATACTGATACTTCCAGTGCATGGATACCCCTCAGTGCTGAGTCTGTAATTATCAGTTTGGTTAACATGTTTTCCATTTGGGGATACAAGTATAGATTTGCAATATCTCCAATTTACGATGTCTACAAAGCAATTATCCTGATTGCTCAGACCCATATGTTTCTACTGACAGAGCTAACTGGTGATGGTATGTTCTATTTAAGTTCTGTGTATTACATTAGCGGGAGATGATGTCTGCCTTGTTGCCATAACTTGGTAGAACCAAATACCATGATGTTATTAATGTTTATGTTCTATGTTCTTTGCGACACTGCGCAGACAGTTGTGCAAATGCTTTCTATACTGATGTTTGACATACTTTTATCCCGCCTTGTGTATGTATCTTGGTGCAATATCAATTTAGTTTACTGCCATTGTCGATAATCCAGAGTATGCGATCCGATAAATCAACTCATTATACTCTGGACCCGTGCAAAAAGAGGAATTATCTGTCAATCAATAACACTTTAACACATTTCAAGTTGGAGAGCAAGAGAGGCCACAAGGCTGTTGATATCGGCAACATTGTGGAAGAAACTTAACCTTTCGGTCAACCGTCATTAATGTGGACTTAATCAGACTAGGAAATACAAACAGATATTTACTTCTTGAGAGCTTTAGACATTCACTGTCGTCGTCAGATAAAGGGGACATGATATTACAAAACAGGCTCGTCTTCGTTTGAGATTAATACAGTCAGGCCTCGATAATCCGAACGCTTTCGTTTTTCATCAAAAACGTTCGGATAGTGAAATGTTCGGATTACTGAGTACTGAGGTCTACTAAATATATTAGTTTGATGACTTACTAAAAGGCCAAGTTATTTAATAGGAACTCCATGATATTGACAATCCTTTATTTGTAGAATTTCTGTATGATATTGTCACAGTAAGAGAGGTGCAATCTGCCAATGAAGCATTTTGTATTCTAAGTATAAATAAAACACCAAATTGATTATATCTTATATATTGCATTACAATGTAGAAATAAATAACGCCCTGTATGGGGACGTTGAAATATGAACATAAGATAAACAAAATTACTTTCCTTTATCAAATTTCCTGCTTCCAACTTCAGTAATTAATCTGATTATATTTATCTGCGAGATATTAATTTAGAATTTGATACATCGTGGAATTATTTCCCAAAGGCAGTTATAATTAATTGTCTTGTGTCAAGTACAGCTATGTGATGAGTGAGTTAACACATAATTTAATTCATTTCATTATATTAATATCAACATTAATGAATGTAATTTTCTATTCTGACTTGCAGTAATTATTTGATATCAGTACGAGTGAATCTATTGCCGTCCTACCTGTTTTGTTGATTCTTTTAAGAGACTATAGGACATAATACATGGTTTTAGTTCAGCTATATAGAATATAGAAATCTAGTTAACTCTAAATAGTATTTTGATAACAATTTGATTCACTATTTTGTATATCAATCTTGAGTCTAACCATATTTTCTTTTCAGAACAACTTGGTAATCTACCAGATGTGCACACACAAATAAATTAACAATATCAATATTGCAAGTGCACAACTTGAAGTTCTATTCCAGTGCATGGGTACCTCTGTCTGTTTGAACAAGGATCCCGATTCTAACAACCATTACACACAGATGTTCAAATTGGGCCTTCAGAAATAGATTTGCCATATTCAATTCCCTAGTCTACAAAGCAATTATCCTAATATCCAGACACTCATTTCTCTACTGACAGAGCTATTTCTGGCTTATGTGTTCTTTTTAAAGTTGGTTAGATACATCAGTTAGATACATTGAGGAACAATATGCAAACAATATTTTGATAATAGCACTGCTTATTACAAATTTCAAATTTAATCTAGACATATAATTACAAATGGTTAAACACTAAAGGGAGATTTCTATCGTGTAGTTTCGTTATGAAGCGAAGTTCGGTTGGACATTCCTGTTTAATACATGATTGTAACACAATCCAGTTGAACTGGGTCATAGTTTGATGACTTTAGATTTGACAAGATGATACATAATTCATTGAAAGATTAAAAGCAATTCATCTGGGCAACGAGTGTGGACATTTATGGTAATCCTAATAAACATAATGTTTTACTTTCTTGATGTTCTATCTATGTTTACCTCACATACTTCAGTACATACACGGTACTGTCCATGGATTCAGCTCAGTGCCTCCTGAAACCAGGTCTCCGTTTCCATGGCAATATATTTTCGGAATGGGAAGGAACTAATAAATTGGTAATATCTCCATGTCAATAAATCAACTTTCCTGATTACTCAGACAAATATTTCTTTACTGACAGAGCTATTAATGATATTTCTCAACAATATAATAGTATAAGGTTTGTAAAATAGTTGGTTTATGTAATCTTATGACATCGATACTAGTAGATAGTTCACCGATGACACTTAATCAAAATATGTCATTACAACAATCGCTCTGTCAAAGAATATTTAGAATATTATCAACACTTGTTGACATGTGCACTGTGGTCGGCACAGGTTGATCTTTGTTAGTCTAGTCGCAAGTTAACTAGTTAGCTGAACTGATTTTAGCATCATTACTCAAGAACAAGTGATCATGTTCAGAGATAGTTTCCATTAAAGGGTTCCAGAATAGAGTCTTTGACAACAGAAAGCTTCTGGTGATGTATGAGTCAGATCTCATTCCCGATTCCTGATTCTTGAATCTATTCGATTCATCAACTCTACGAATATAACCTTTGGGCTCGCTTTTCAAAGATAAATATATACTTGCAATTTGTTTCAGGGAATGAGAAAATATGTGAAAACATACCATATGTACACACTTAATACATAAAATGCTGGATGCAATTTTCTAGTGTTAATAACACAGATTGTCAGAGTCAACCATGAACCAGCGAGCAGAGCACATGCAAACTGGACAACTGCAATAATATGTAACTAACAATGCATCTATTTCAGATACCATATAGTCTAAAATACATTATTTCTTCACCAATCCTTTCGATAAGTTTTTGAAAACTTTTTCAAAATCATATTACATTGAATGGTTGATATTTTATATACTTTGATGCCATCTAAATCTTTGTTTGAAGAAATATTTGATCTGAGAAGGTCATTCTATGCCATTAAATCGAAGCGCAAAGATACATTATGTGTACATTGTATTACAAAAGAACCTGATATCAAACCTGCTGCAATAATAAAAGAAAGAGGGGTATGTTTGTTTTCTCATTTCGATTCAATGTATATATTTTCACCTTTATAAACACTCTTTACTATAAAAATAATGTTCATATCAATTTTGTAAAGAGTAATCTCGGTTGACTTGAAACTTTGAAAAGTCTTCTTTCTAATCTGTCAGTCAAACGTAGTTCACCCACGTAGAGCTGGTTATTTCTGTCTGAATAAAAATCAAGATTGATAGAGCCTGAGTCAAAGACTGGTAATACAACACGGCTTTACTCTTACTTAGCAGAATAACAATCCGCTTGCTTGAGATGTAACAAGACTATCAACTGAACTGCCAGTGACAGGATGACATTCAGCGGGAAAAGTTTTATAATTTCTTCCATTAAATGTCTATCAACCATAAATCAATGAAATAGAACTAACTATTCCTTAACTAATACTGTACATATCAATTTTGTAAAGAGTAATCTCGGTTGACTTGAAAAGTTTTCTTTCTAACATAGTCCACCCACGTAGAGCTGGTTATTTCTGTCTGAATAAAAATCAAGATTGATAGGCCTTGAGTCAAAGACTGGTAATACAACACGACTTTACTCTTACGTAACAGAATTACAATCCGCTTGCTTGACATTGAGTTTCAACTGAAATGACATTGATAGGATCACCTTCGCTATTCAAATTTAAAAGTGTCTTTCATTGAATGCCTATCAAACTAAATTAAAAAAGTTGAGCTAGTTATTCCTCTGTCCTTTTAAAGAACGATTTATAGATCTGATAATGTAGACAAGTAACTCAGCACGGTTTTACTCCTCTTGCTTGTTATGGTATTTAGAAAGCATATTACCTTTCCATTATGTTCGCCCTGATTAATTTCACATCCCTGCTCAGGCTTCCTCCCTCATTCAACGATGAGTTCCAGAAAATCCGACTCATTCCTACATTTCCAGTTTTGTCAATACGTAGTTCACCCATTCTTTTATGCTTACTGAAAGTGATTTTGGGTTGTCAATTAAATTAATACGACACAACTTTACTCTTACTTAGCAGAATCACAACCCGCTTGCTTGAGATGTAACAAGATTATCAACTGAACTACCAGTGACAGGATGACATTCAGTGGGAAAAGTTTTATAATTCCTTCCATTAAATGTCTATCAACCATAAATCAATGAAATAGAACTAACTATTCCTTTATCATTTTAAAGTACGATTTATAGATCTGATGATGTAGACTAGTAATGCAGCATAGTTTAAAATCTTCTTCCTTGACATGCAACAAAAGCTTTAATTGCCCAACCAGGGCTTCAACTAGCGCCTGAAAGCTGAAATGTTGTGTACAGACGCCTTGGTCATTGTAGTTTTTTAAAAACCTGTAACAAGGACGTCTGGATAATGAAAATGAAACTCTGTTGAACATCTTAATTCTGCTTTAAAATCCCATCTATAATATTTTGAAACGTTGAGATTTATCAAGAAAACCAAGAAACATTTTTTGGTTATATATTGGTCTGTCACAGTAGCTGATGAACTGGCTGATCTATTTCGGAGCTTGAGTGTCTAAAAACGTGCCCAAGTTCAGCACATGACCACAACGAATGAGTCGGCAGTGTCCTCGTAGAGTTCGAGAATATTGTGCATGAAACTGAATGAAAGGGCGATATCAATATTCGTTCAGACAACCCTCAACATGACACGATTATGCCTTGACTGTACACGTTTCACCAACGCCATTGAGAGGTTCAATTGATCAACTTTCTCTCCGAGTCATGTCTCCTCATTCCTGATTCAATTTCGTAATTGGATAGCAATTACTTGCATTAATTTCTATTCCCGATTCATCTATTTCAGGCAGTCATTTTAATGATCAAAAGGTACTTGAAATTTCGATTGAAAGGACAAACGATTTAAAATTTCCTTTTTTTGTACAAAAACCGTTACAAACGTTGACGTATTTAACACAAGATCAGTTATGATAATTCTCAAAGTCATTCATAGAGAACGAGAATAAAATACTTAGTTATGTATTCTTATTTTTCGAAGTTGGAATTTTGCCATTTTAGCTCCATTCTTCCACCACTGCATTTAAAAAATGTCCTGAATCACCAACAACCTTAAATCAGCTCGCTCACGCCCTTGTTGATGAATGGTATAAAAATCCATATCAACTGTTTCAGAACCTTTCCTTAGGTATTAAAGACGTTCATCAGCCGTAATTAATGTACGTTGTGGGCACACGCGGCACTAAAGATGACTATTCTGAGGCAACGTACACGTAACTCCAACAACGTCAGTATATTTCTCATTAAAACATTAGAATGCTAATCGAAATGACGTTCATCAGAATATTGTTCATAATTTTTATCTTGGGATCTAATAACAAACGAATAAAAAAACCGAAAGAAAAGTAACTACCTGGTATTTATTATGTTTCATTCAACTATTTAGATACAAATTACATGGGTTCAGATTCATTAATTTGTTCAGTTTGTCACGTTTTCTATCTGTATTGAGATTATATACAGTTCAAGCCATTGTCATTTTATGTTTTATTTTCATGTTTACAACGTGTCCAAATATCTCTCAGAAACATCTACTGATCTATTGATAAGAATGAATCTGTTTGTACTTGATTTGCTTGACAGTGCGTCTCCAAACAGTTTGTGGTGCCGGGATAGAATAGGTATACAGTGAATGAATCTGTTTATACTTGTTTTGCTTGACAGTTCGTCTCCAAACATTTTTTGTTGCTCTGATAGAATAGGTCTACAGTGACCTCCTGTTTGTCTTGATTAAAAAATAGTTGATGGACATCTTGGTGACCCCCATCTTCTATACGTGACTGTCCACTCTTTTCTCAATACCAGAGACGTGTTCAGGACCACGTGTACTCGCTTGGCGTGTCTGTGCTTACATACGAATGGCTGCTGAATGGAAACTTTGGTCGCTAGTACTTCGAAAGATATTTTCACAATGTCATCACCATTTTGGAAAAGAATAGATGCCTTACACGTAGCAATCGACCAATTTTGAATTGAGGGGGTAGAAAAATGAGGTAACCAAATTTTGCGACACGCAACTTCATCTTGGATCGTAAATACTTGCTTGGCGAAACTGCTTCAAAGTGGTCATACGTGTATTCTCAAGGGCAAACTCGTTGTTGTTGTCGTTCAGAATACTCGCGAGTAATGACGGTTTTGGACACGCACCTGGATCCATCTATTTATTGGTTTATTTTTCCAGCATATTATGATTGGTTGTTTATTTTTCCAGAAGGAGAACAAGTCGACTTTCAGTTTTCAAAAGCTTCCATTGATGTGGGATTGAGAGAGTCCAAGTTTGATCTTGGCTTGAATTTATCTTTAAGGATTTAATTCAACTGATTTTGTCAAGCACTTTTGTGAGTTTGAATGAAGACGTCGGTAGGTCTGGTAATAAATCATTTTTAACCAATGATAAAAATTAAAAAAAGTGTTTTACATGAAATGTACAACAACCTGTAATGCCATTTACTCCGAAATCTAAATGCAAGATATCCTTCAAATCTATGCACTGAAGTTATTACAGTGTTATCTATTGTTTTACAATATCTTGGAAATGAGAATATTCTTTTGTTAAAAAAGAGATAAATCTTTTTAAAAAATCGAAACTTGTTTTATGATAAAGTTAATCAATGTTGCTCACTCCAGTAGAACAGACTATTTCTTTTTTGTCTGATTATTGCCTGGTTTGCAACGTGTCCAAATATCTCTAAGAAACATCTACTGATCTATTGATAAGAATGAATCTGTTTATACTTGTTTTATACTTTATACTTGTTTGTCGGGGCTGTTCCCTCGATTAAAACAAAATTTGATGGACATCTCGGTGACCTCCATCTTCTATACGTGACCGTCCACTCCTTTCAAAATACGTGTTCAGGACTCCGGAATCTAAAGACAAGAAATCCTTCAAATCTGTGCAGGGAAGTTATTACAGTGTTATCTATTGTTTTACAACATCTGGAAATGAAAAGCTTCTTTGTTAAAAATAGAGATAAATCTTTTAAAAAGTTTGAAACTTTGTTGCTCACTCCAGTAGAACAGACTATTTCTATTTTGTCTGATAATACAGCGTAACTGCCTGGCCTAAGGTTACAGACTGCCATGTGTGATACAACGTGTTTTACTATTTAAAAAAAATCTACAATCCATTTGCTTGATTTTCAAGAATAGTGACTACTCAAAAGTGTCCTTTCCCGCACTTATCACTTTTGAAGATTTTCTGTCAAAATGACTACCACATATAACTAAATAACTTCCTTATTCCCCGTTTGCCTTGCATGTAAAGCAAATGTTGTAAGCATATTATTAAATGATAATAGAGCACGATCTCTGTCTTGGTCTCGCAATACAAGTTGCTTGACACGCAATACAAGTTGAGATTGCTTGCATCGATCAGATATTCAAATAAAAACTTTAAGAAAGAAATTTAACATAGCTGTTCACACTAAGGTAGATAGATTGTTAATTGATGAATGAATTTAATTCAAACGATAGGAAACGTGGTCATATAAAACTTGAAATTAACGACTGGATTTTGGGAAGATCGCTCAGACTTAATTTGAGATGGTGATGTATGATGCATTGAATAAAAAGACAGATAACAGATTAGGCATTATCTATCACGCAGCAAGTAAGGCTTACAACTTAAAGGGGGAGAAGAACGTTTTTTCGGTGAAATAATATTTAATAATATAGAAATGTATTTGAAAAATAATGTCACCAATAGTAAAACACCCTTCCCTCTTCGGAAAATCAAGTAAAAAAATGAGTGTACATGGTTCTGTAAAGCTATGGGAATCGTTTTTGTCATTCGAAATAATAAAATGTGTTCACAATAAAATGACTGCCATACAATTTTTGCTTTATACGCAACACCGTTTTAACCATGACTGAAAATTGGTTTGTGTTATAAGATGTTTTACCCTCTAAAGTAAATATAAATGACATAAACTATCATTATAAGTGGGAAAATTTAAAGAATAAAATTGCAAAAAACGTGCCACTGCCCCTTTAATACTTGTTTTGCTTGACAGTGGAGTATCCAGAAGCCCGAAATAGAATACCGTAGGTCGATAATGACCTCCCGCTTGTCGGGGGGCTGTCCGCTTGTCAGATTTACCTCGATTTAAAAAATATGCATGTAAATTTGGTGGACCCCTTTGTGACCCTCTTCCCTTTTCTTCAATACGTGATTGTCCATTCGTTTCAAAATACCTGGATCCGTCTATGGGATTATTTTCCCAGCATCTATTTGTAGAGATAAACCTTTTTAAAAATGTTTGAATCTTCTCTCATGATAAAGTGTAAATCAATGTTTCTATTTTGTCTGATTATACAGCGTGATTGCTTGGCGTACAGTTACAGACTGCCACGTGTGATTCAGCGTGTTTTGCTACTTTGTTTTGATTCTACAATCCGATTGCTGGACATGGAAGAAAAGTGGCTACTCTAAAGTGTCATTTCTGCACTTATCACCTTTGAAGATTTTCTGTCAAAAAGACTACCAAATATAACTCAAGGAAAAAGAACTTTCTTATTCCCTATATATAAAGCAAAATTGGAAAGCATATTATAACATGATAATAGTGCATGATTTCTCTGTCATGGTCTCTAAAATCCGATTCTTGACATGCAATACGAGCTTGGGCTGCTTGCATCGATCAGATATAAGAACTTTATGAAAGAGATTTAACAGAGCTGTTCACACTTCATACTGCACTGTTCATACTATTTAGAGAAGATCTTTAAGGCTTAATTTGAGATGGTGATGTATGTTCATTTGCCCGATGTATAATTTATTACGTGAAAAGTATATTAAATGCTACTTATATGTCCATCCAAGTACTATAAAATTCATTAATCTAATGAGCAATACAAATCAAACTATATTACACAATCTTGCTTTATATATTCACAATGCAATGTCTTATAGATAAAAAAAACACAACATCTTAAACATGTAAATTAAACACGCGTGTATATTCCCATGTTATATGCATATGTACTATAGGCCTGAGGCCTTTTCAGTGAGAATAAAATTGATTGATTACTTCATTTGATGCATTGAATAACAACACAGCGAACGGATTAGGCATTATCTATCTCACAGCCAGTTAGGCCTACTACTTCATATTTTGGTTAATGGAAGTACATTTTCTAAGTACAAAATAATCTTTTTCTCTCAATTGGTTAATTTTTTCATACGGAAACACCTAAATAATAACATAATCATTTTCTTTTAGTAAATTGACAATACCTAGTTTGTGTGATAAATATTCCAATATTTCGTCATTTGCTCAGTACCTTTATCCACAATCATGCTAATTATTGCACTTGCACTTTTATCAATATATGCGGAAAATCCTGTCCTTCCATGCTTCTCGAAATTGATTTTACATTAATGCAAAAAATGATGGTTGCAATCGATACTCGTAAATACTCTTAAATATTTTCTCATGATTTTAAACTTGAGTTTAAATAAATATTTCTGATATTGTACCGCAATAACACTAAATTCATTGTTCAATAGAACTACATCCGATTAAGTTCTGTTAATGGAGGGAATATATTGATTGGCCTTATCAATGTTTTGCATTCTGTGTAAATTATAGTACGTAGAATCCATTTATAAGATAAATAGTTGCGTTTGTAAGGGAATTTTACAAACGCAATTATTTATTGATATTGTAACATGACCGTTAGTTAACAGGCGTTTTGAAACGAACTCTCTTTTTGCGTACCTATCTCTGAGTGGAAAGGACTTTGCGACTGTTCCATTTTTGTAAGAGGTGTGGTCAGGTCAAAACAAATGTAAAAACTCGGCGTAATATGTACATTAGCAACAATTTACCCATAAGCTCAAACAGTGTCACTCAACTATGTTCACTTCACAATATTCACTTATCCTTTTAGATGGCGATAAACATTTATCTACGACATCAACACAGCAAAAGACCTAGGAACAAAAATCTTAAATTTGCCCTTACCCATTGTGACAATGACGCTAGCATTGTGACGTCAAAACGGTTGATCACTATGACATCATGCCATGGCAACGGCATTCGGTAAACACAACCGCATTGACGAAGGCGTCAAACTTAGACAAATCTTACGAGTTAAACACATTTAAGTTACTTGAATCTAATTAATGTTGAGAGTTATTTGTTACCTATACTGCTATACACAAGTTAGAAAATGACAATGCCACCTGTCAAATTTTTAGTAATGGACACATATTAAGAGAAATAGAAAACTCTTGTGAACATGATGTATATGTTCGCGGGTATAATTTGCGGGTATTCATTGTCATTCAACATAGGCAAATCAACCAATCAGAATCAAGGATCCTACGAAATCATGTTATAATAGAAATTGTTATTCAAAATGTGTAACAGTTTTGGCGAAGTAGACAGACACGTGAAGGTGACATGGACTTACCAAAAACACTGTTTGAATGAACAAAATCAACAGTTATGTATAAATGTGAATTAAATCAGGTGATCATGAAACAGTTTTAGCATGTTCTGCCATACTGCTAGTACCCATAGAAAACTATCTTATTAATGTTAGATGCCAGTACACATCATGTTCATTAGTGAATGTTCGTGTTTGGTAAGATAATAACATGTCTATCTCAGAATCTAACTGTATTGAGCTTACACAAATAAGAGTAAGCATATAAAAATGAACATATATCTAGCTCCAGGGATGTAACACTACTCTGTCCATTCTGTAGATTAAGAAAGGAGTTCATCAAGTGTCATCAGTATCTAATCTCATTAATTATGTCTTCAGGGTACATCTTAGAAATCAATTACTAAAAGTTAGTTAAGAATCGGGTTCCAGTGTCAGTTACATCTAAAAGATAACCAACATTATATCAAATTGAATTTATTGTGATTACAGCTGTGTGTTCCATCTAACCTGAAGTGATCTTCTAATATCAACTAAAATGGACGAGTCGATGTGTAACACATATCTTTCATTATCTATAGAATGTATGTTTGATGGAATATATGGTTTATATGATTTATGTTAAAGATTGACGAGCTAAAATAGCTGTCACTCCATTTTCAAAAGAATAAAAAACAAAATATTGCTGCCAGAGAAAATTTTGATAGACACACGTTGTGTAATGACATATTCACAATTTCATACATTTACATACATCAATATTGTTTTTTTTTATCAACCTAATAACATTCTAGGCTTACATTTGTTGATACACCATGTGTTATTTCGAAATAAATCAAGCCAATCTCCTCTCACTTTCCTATCTAACGACGATTTCTTAAAAGGCCAGTGTTTCAGAACCATGAACAGATAATGTTTACAAATTTTCAAATTTAATTTAGTTGGCTTCTAAAGACATGATGTAACTCTGTTTCACTTGTATTTATCACTCATGGATTGCAATATTCCATATTGTGTTCTTTTGCACGCGAGTCTATATCGAGATGATTCAATTTGTTATCTTGACAACATTTTGATTTATTTGTTCAAAGTTGCAACCCCTTCCTCTAGTTGTAGGGAATTTTGATCTTCTATCAGTGATATTTCTTCAAGTGCGTTGAAAACTCTCAGTGCAGAGCATGTATACTAATTACCAATGTGGCAAACATATTTTCCATTTCGGGATACAAGAATATATTTGCAATATCTCAAATTTACGATGTCTACAAATCAATTATCCTGATTACTGACAGAGCTATCTGGGGAGTATATGTTCTATTTTAGGTTCTATGTATTACATTAACAGATGGCGTTTGCCTTATTGGCTTAACATGGTAATTCATATATGGTCAATGCTCTTGCGATACTACACAGACACTTGTACAAATGCTTTCTATGTTGCCTTTTGTATGTATCTTGGTTCAAAACAGTTTCGTTTCACTACACGAATTGTCTGCCAACTGTTCACTGGTAGCACAACTCCAAATCACAGACAAAAGTTCTCCACTGGCAAATATCATCAATGACATCAATGAAATTGAAGTCATGTACCTAAAGGATGGCGTCATAAGAAGACCGGTATGAAGTATGGCGATCTTGATTATCATTCAAATAAATTGACACACCACTTTGCCCAGCAACATCGCGGCAGAAATCTCACCGTATCTTTATGTAAAGAAATCACACTGGCTTTCAACAACCATGTTACTGCACTCGGCTAAGCATTTGACTGAAAAGGATCTAATTTGTAAGTATACGTAATGTTTGCTGAATAATGTCAAGTTTAGTTTTTGTCTCAGTATTAGTCTTCTTTATTTGCCAGCAAGTTCGAAATCCCTGATAAATTAAACAATTAAACACTTTCAAATTGGATTTGATCTTCTCTGTTTGTCAGCAAGTTTATAGTTAACTATTTTTTATAGATTGAAACAGAATACATCAATGATCACACTTTAACATAGGACATTTCTGTCAATCAACAGCACTTTAACACATTTAAAGCTTGAATAAGAGAGACGATGTTCTGACAAGCTTGAGGTGATATCGGCAACATTTTGTCAGGAACTTAATCTTAATCTTAATCGTTATCTGGAAACATTGATCTCCAGCGAGTTCTTACATGTATAATCAATGCTAGTTTTGCAACTGGCAATGTATCATGAAGTCTGAAATCAGCACTCGTAAAACCATTTCTAAAAAGCACAATCTAGACAAAGATGTGATCAACAATTATTACCTAGTACCAACCTTAGCTTTATATCCAAGTGTGTGGAACTTGCGGTTTGCACCGTCTCTCGGATCATATTCAAAGGTATGATCTCCATTACCATCTTCGATATGCACGTCGCAGACAGCGCTGCTGAAGGTCATCAGAGACCTCATAGAGGGAATTTACAACAAACCGCTGAGCTGGGAATGTTGGTTCTCCTGGACTTAAACAGTGCATTCGACACTATAGACCATAGCAAACTTCACTGTCGCCTTAAATCTGATTTTACATCGGCGGTACTGTTCTAGAATGGTTTAAGTCATACCTCTCCTCCAGACATCAGTGAGTGCTGATATACCGCCATCGTTCTTCTCGAGTCCATCTTGCCTGTGGAGTGCCACAAGGGTCTCTCCTAGGTCTTTACTCTTTACGTGAAAGAGCTGGGGACTGTCGTTGATGACTACAATATTATTCACCACCACTACACTGATGATTCACAACTATTTAATTTTCCACCCAACCTCTCCACATGTTAATACTCCTGTGCAGGATTTCAGAGATTACTGTAATGACATAAAGTTTTAGACGAACGACAAAAGACTTAAGCTTACAAGTTCAAAGCCTTACTATAACGTCTCAGGCTATGTGAAGAGACGTGCAACCTGGACAATTTTGAAAATCAGTCATTTCATTCTCGAATACCGTTAAAGCTATTGGTGTCTTGGTGGTCTCAAACTTATCACTCGACGACCATGTATTTCACATTGTGAGAAGCTGTTTTGGACAACTCTGAAACATTGACCACATTCGTCGGCGCCTGACATTTGATTCTCTTAAAACCCTGGTGGTATCCTTGGTCATTAGCCGCAGTCATTTCATTCTTGAATACCGTTAATTTGCTGTTGTGGACTCGACGACCATGTATTTCAACAACTCTGAAACATTGACCACATTCGCCGGCGTCTGACATTTGATTCTCTTTAAACCCTGGTGGTATCCTTAGTAATAAGTCGCAGGCTGCGTTTGATTTGCAAACTCGAGTATCTGGACCCTTGGAGGGACACTGAAATATGTACATTAGAATCTTAGATCTAAACAATTTATATCAAATTACCTTCTGATCAAATTCAGTATTTAATCGCATTACTATTTCTTTGAGGTAAATCTTAGAATTTAGTTCTCCCAAAGGCAGTAAAATATCATTGTCTAGTGTTAAGTTCAACTATGTGATGATCGAGTTCACATAGAATAGATTTTTTTCATAACCGCAATGTAAACATTAATAGACAATTTTCCAATTTGACATGTAGTGATTAAAAGTCATCCACAGTTTGAATCTGTTGATGTCTTACCCATATTGCTTATTATTTACAGAACCTGTAAGGTATAATGCATGGTTCATGTTCAGCTATGCATTTATCTATCTAGTAAACTTTAAATAATATTTTGATTAATTTTATTTCACTATTTTGTGCATCAATCTGAAATATATAACCTCTTACCTCGAATTTCTTAGAGCCATGGTTACTTTATGTCAAGATCTTATAAGAACAATTTGGTATGTATATTTTCCAGTTGTGCATACACAAATAAATTAACAATATCTGACGCCTATATCACGAAGTGAACTTCCATTTCAGTGCATGGATACCTCTGTCTGTTTCAAAAGGATCCCGCCGCTAACAACCTTTGTACACAGATGTTCCAATTGGACATTCAGGAATAGGTTTGCCTTATTCCATTCCCTAGTCTACAAAGCAATTATCCTGACATCCAGACTCATATGTCTCTACTGACAGAGCTATTTCTGACTTATGCATTATTTTTAAAGTTTGTAAAATACATCCGTTAGTTAAGGAACAGTATGCAAGTAATATTTTGTAAAAGGCCCTGCTTATTACAAAATTCAAATCTAATTTAGACATGTAATTTTAAATGGTGAAATGCTTAAGGGAGGTTTCTTTCGAGTATTTTTGTTATGAAACGAAGTTCGATTTGACATTCCTGTTAACACATTTTTTAATATTAATACATCATTGTAACACAATCCAGGTGAACTGGGTCATAGTTTGATGACTTTAGATTTGACAATTTGTCGAATAATTACCTCCATGTCTATAAATCAATCCTGATTACTATCGTTCGTAATTAGAGAATTCGACATATGCCTAAACGACAATCACTCTCTCAAAGAATAATTTAAAATTATCAACACTTGTTTACATGGGCACAGGTTGATCTATGTTAGTTAACTAGTTATTTGAAATGATTCTAGCACCATTATTCAATAACAAGTGATCATGCCATAACAAGTGATGTTATAAGATAGTCTCCATTAAAAGGTTCTAGTTTAGCGTCTTTAACAACAGAAAGCTTTTGGTGATGTCTGAGTCAGATCTCATTCCTGATGTCTCATTCTTGATTCTATTAGATTCATCAACTCTCTGAATTATAAGCAATATACATGTAATTACAAAGAAATAACCCTTGGACTCGCATTTCAAATATATACTTGCAATGTGTTTCAGGAAATGAGAAAATGTGTACCATAAGTACACAATTAATACATAAAAGGCAGGATGCAACTTTCTACTGTACATAACATAGATAGTCAGAGTCAACCATGGACAGGGGACCAGAGCACATGTAAACTGGACAAATGAAACGATATAATATATGTAACTACCAATAAACATACACTTCATGTGTGTATTTCAGACATTTCACATCTCACTGAGTGCAGGCTGTCTCCTCGTTTTATGTTTGTTTAACACCTAACTATGCATTTATTTCAGATACCATATAGAGATGTCTAAAATACATTATTTCTTCATCGATATTTGGAATAAAAAATAATGTATTATGCTCGCCAAAGTGTAAGGCTGTATAAATTCCTTTCAATTTACCATTTAGAAAAGATTTTGATATAAATTTCACAGCCTTACACAAGTTAAAATATGTAATTATGAAAAAAATTAATGAAGACGGTTTTGAATATAAGCTGCTGTTAATATTCTCTTCATATACTATCGTCAACCATTGCAAAGAACAAAAACATCAGAAACCATTTACCTGAGTAACAATCTAGATATCGATGACTTAATAATGTTATAATTATCAGAATCATTTGTAAACACAGTATTTTACTTTGATTAAAACAAATTGTTTTGGAGTTGGAAGAATTTAGACTTAGATTTTTCCTGTGAAAAGAATACATTTACCTTTTCACTGTTATCTTTTCCATCTTGCTGTTTGTGTTTTTAGTAGTCTAGACTTGCTAAATGAGGACTATTTAATCTCTTATTTCATACACAGTCACGGAGCATATGAAGCCTGCCGTCTGAATTCCCATTGAACACAATTTGTTCATGGCATTTGCTTCATCGATCATTTGGAGTTATTTATCATTAATTCTTTATTATTCACAGAGCAATAATTACGCTACAAAATTGTCCGTCTTATCTGCCTTTCCCTGAAGTAATTAAACAAATAAATCATATTTCCTTACAATTACATGCAACACGCACCTGCTACTTATTGTCTGTGTGTCTGGTTAGTCTATCGTGGTTTGACGTTAGAGTTTTAAGATAGAAATTGCACTCAAGAGGCGAACAATAATACAGAACCTTTGTCAAGTTTAGCCACAAAGAACACTAAGTTGAATTTATGTAGCAAAGGAAGTATTAATTGATCAACAACAATGGGGTAATTTAATTTATATTCTCAAATATCTTTCTCCTTCTGTGAAGTAATAATAATAATAATAATAATAACAATAATAATAATAATAATAATAATAATAATAATAATAATAATAAAACTTTATTACCTCGAAAGGAATTCATTTTGTATCATGACAGAGCTCGTGTACATGAATGGCAATTAACAGTCACAGATTACATGTAATACAAAACACAATCACAATTGGTTAACTTAAGGATCATTTAACAAACGATCGCGAATGCTGAAGGGAATAAATGTATTCAGAGCTCTATTGGTTTTGTACCGAGGTAATAAGTATCTCCTTCCAGAAGGAAGTTGAACATATTCACTGTGCAACACATGATCTGGATCCGACAAAATTTTCAGAGATAATTTCAAAACTCGTTTTTTATAAAGATAGGACAGATTTGTAAAATGAACTCCAGCTATTTTACCAGCGATGTGGACAACTTTTTCTAAGCGAGATTTGTTAACAAGAGACAAAGAACCATACCAACATTGGAAGGAAAAGGTTAAAATGCTTTCAACAAAACAGTGATAAAATAGTGATACTACTCGTTCATTTACATTAAAAGATCGCAACTTGTGCAGGAAATGTAACCTTTGTTGACATTTTTTGAAAACAGCATCAGTATTAGCATTCCAGTTCAATTTACTCTCTATAATTGTGCCAAGATACTTATAGTCATTTACAATCTCCACATTGTCACTATTTATACAAACAGGGCTTGTAGTACTTTGGTTGTTCCTGAAATTGATAATAACTTCTTTCGTTTTTCTGACATTCAACATTAAGAAATTGTTTTCACACCAGGTAACAACATGTTTAATGTTATCTCTGTAAGAAAGTTCATCTTCTTGAATAAGTCCTACCAACGCAGTATCGTCAGCAAACTTCACTGTTAGATTAAAGGGATTATTACTAATGCAATCATTTGTGTACAGACTAAACAATACAGGCGAAAGGACACATCCTTGAGGGGCTCCAGTGTCTGTATACACAATAGAAGAAAGGGCGGAATTAACCTTCACAAACTGTTGTCTAAAAGTTAGAAAATGTTCAATCCACAATAGTAGATTACAATTTACGTGTTCAAAAGTTTCTCTAACAAGATGTGCGGCTGTATCGTGTTAAATGCGGAAGAGAAGTCGACAAATAAAATTCTCACATAGGATTTTGGAAGTTCTAAATGCTTATATACGCTGTTTAAAATACAGAGTTTTGCATCTTCAACACCCCTTCTTGCTCTATATGCAAACTGATACGGGTCAAGTAAGTGTCTAACATTACACAATAATGAGTTAAGAATGATGCGTTCGAAACATTTCATAGCGATGGAAGTAAGAGCAACGGGCCTGTAATCATTCATTTCTTTGTTGGTACTGGTATTATCTTTGACATTTTCCACATTTCCGGGATCACATGACAATCAAAGGAGAGTTGATACAGTCGTGAAAATACATTACACAACTACACCGTTTCAGGACGATGTCGCCTAAACCATCTGGTCCCGGCGCTTTCCTTGTGTTCAGTTTTGCGAATTGCAGTTGTTATATATTGTTATATTTGCCATCACATTACCTGCATTATTACAAATTCTCGTATGTTTCGGGTCTATATTAACTGTTTCTGTATCTTTAACAAAAGACATTTAAGACCTTTTCGTGGCCAAAAATGTCCTGTACGTTTTTTCCCGAACCGATCTTACTGTGCTATGCATTATCAAATAAAATCCAGTGATTATAAATAATGTAACAATGTAATTCGGAAATTAATCCATAGTCTATCAGAAAATAAAATATTAAAACTCTTTAATTGCAAAATGTAACTGCTGTACGGTGAACACCTGGCTGCAATAGTGTATGTCATACAGCATATTATTGTGGTAGGTTTAAAAAACTACATTTAAAAAACCTTCGATCGGCAGAATAAAAAGGAAAACCTTTCAAGCTCACTTTTACTTTTCATTCCCAGCCACCCTCAGGTTTTTTAAATGTCACCCATAACCCCACCCACATGTTTTCTCCCTGACATAATACTAGTAGCCGTGATAAAGAAGTGAAATAGTCTTGAAAGCGATGTTAAACCCAAAGTCACCGAACCTCACCTCTCACCGTCCTGAAATTATTGGCATCTATTCACAATAACAAGGTCAATATGTGGAGATCAAACGACTTCTTATTGCAGAAGTGTCGTATTTAACCGCTTCATATGCAGGAAACACCAGTGATCAAGTAGATGTAGCTGAACTGACTAATCCTTCATTACAAACAACTGTGAGATTGACACAAACCGAAGCAACACCATATTTTCTCATTTTCGGTCAAAGTTCATCATGTTCAACAGTAATGAAAACTAAAGATAAAAGAACGTAAACAGACAACACATGAAGATTTAAAAAAATTCCATTTTGAAAAACATTCAAATTCAAATTCTAAAACTGTCTCGTAAGTCGAAAGGCCAATCTTGGATTATGGAAGTATGAATATTAGCTCCAGAGACCTTATTTCTAGCGCCTGAATGTCTGGAAACGTGTCAAAGTTCAGCACATGATCACTACACTGAATCAGTCTGTCTCTATCTCCAGTTTGAGAATACACATTTTACAAGTCAAGTTAGGACCATTTCAATATTCCACAGACAACGTTCAACCCAGTGCACGTTTCATCAACACCATTGAGAAGTTGGATTGATAAACTTTCTCTCCAAGTCATGTCTCCTCATTCCTGATTAAATTTTGAAATTAGAAAGCTATTACTTGCATTCATTTCTATTCCCGATTCATCTATTTCAGGCTGTCATTTTAATGGTCAAAAGGTACTTGAAATTTCGATATAAATTTAAATCCTTAATGTCCTTTTCAGCAAAAAAAACCCACAAAAATATTTCCCATCATATCAATTACGATCAATCTCAAGTCATTAAAAGCGAACGAGAATAACATATTTAGCTATGTAGTATAAAAGTTGATTAAAAGTGTCTCGAGTAGAAAAAAATTATGTTGTTATACTTCCTAAAACATGATTTTGATGCGTTATACAACCTTGGAAATTCATATCGTGGCAGGTTTGACTGTTTGCACGTGAATAATCCAGGTAACCAAATCAATTTAGTACCTTCTTGTAAAAAGCAGAAGTAAATAGGCCTATGTCTGTAAACACATACTCGGTTATACTTTATTGCATGAGAAACAACAGTATCAAGCAGGTTTTATTAGATCCTAGACTGATGTTACATATGCCAAGTTTTAAATTGTTAGTTTCGTTGTATTTAATACATATTTTCAAGTTTTATTCAAAGCTTTATTTTTCCAAATGAGAATTTTAACCATCTTACATACATGCTCATAGTACATTCTCAGGTTTTATGTACCCACATTGCTTATTACTAATTGGAGCTCATTTACTCAATATTTGTATACGTTTAAAAAAAAAACATTTGAAAATTTAACCATAGAAGGAGAAATATTTATGTTACAAATAATTTCGTTTAGAAAAAAATCAATTAGCTATAGTAATAAAGTAAACATCAAACATCTGATTTAGCTGACATTTCCCATTAAGGTGCCTCTGATCATCTTAGGTGCTGAAGAATTCTTAATTTCACTGTGGAACAAAAGGCAAAGTTTTTTTAAGGAAAACACTTTACATGTATGTCGTAGCTTCGACAAATGATATAAATCACTTCAATGAAGCCATGATTACCATGACAACATAATTATATTTATTAGTCTTACATTGGTTTAAATTGGTGACCTAGTTTTTAACTGAAATTAGAAATCATCCGACATGATTCTAATTTTTCTCTTGGGATCCAATAACAAAAGAATACCAAAAAAACAAAAAACAAAACAGAAAGAAAAGTAACTTTTTGTGATTTATTATGTATAATTCAACTAATTAGACGCATATTACATGGATTCAGATTCATTGATTTCTTCAGTTCGACACGTTTTCTATCTGTATTAAGATTATATACAGTTCAAGTTCAGTTCAACAATTAAAAAATTGTCCTGTCCTAAAATCTCTCAGAAACATCTACTGATCTATTGATAAGAACGAATCTGTTTATACTTGATTTGCTTGACAGTGCCTCTCCAAACATTTTGTTGTGCTGGGATAGAATAGGTTTGGTGACCCCCATCTTCTAAACGTGACAGTCCGCTCTTTTCAAAATGCCAGAGGCGTGTTCAGGACTGCGAAATCTAAGTACAAGAAATACTTCAAATCTATGCAGGGAAGATGTTACAATGTTATCTATTGTTTTACAACATCTTGGAAATGAGAATATTCTTTCGTTAAAATAGAGGATAAATCTTAAGCAAATTTTGAAACTTGTTTTGTGATAAAGTTAAATAAATGTTGCTCACTCCAGTAGACCAGACTATTTCTATGTTGTCTGATTATACAGCGTAATTGGCTGGCCTTAGGCTACAGACTGCCATGTGTGATGCAACGTGTTTTACTATTTAAAAAAAAATCTACAATCCGATTGCTTGATTTGCAAGAATAGTGTGTACTCAAAAGTGTCTTTTCCCGCACTTATCATTTTTGAAGATTTTCTGTCAAAATGACTATCACATATAACTAAATAACTTTCTTATGCCCCGTTTGCCTTGCATGTAAAGCAAAATTGGAAAGCATATCATACAATGATAATAGAGCATGATTTTCACTGTCTTTGTCTCTATAATCCGATTGCTTGACACGCAATACAAGTTTAGATTGCTTGCATCGATCAGATATTCGAAATAAAAACTTTAAGAAAGAAATTTAACAGGGCTGTTCACACTAAGGCAGATAGATTGTTAATTGATGAATGAATTTAATTCAAACGATAGGAAACTTGTTCATATAATCTTGAAATGAACGACTGGAATTTGAGAAGATTGCTTAATGGGAGATGGTGATGTATGTTCCATTGAATAAAAACACAGATAACAGATTAGCATTATCTGTCAAGCAGAAAGTAAGGCTTACAACTTTCAATTTTGGTTTATTAGGTAAAATTTCAAGTTTAAAATACATCTTTTGCTATCAAATGGTTCATTTTCTTCTGAAGTGGCATGAGACAGAGAATGATATGTTGTCTAAGTGTCAAAATTCAATAATATAAGAATTGTACATTTATTGTAAATATTCAGATATACACAGCTGTTGTCATAAACATGATTTATGGGACTCCTTTTGACTCGATTCGTCTCGTGCCAGTCCCTGGGTGGAAATACCTAATTAATTACATACTAATTTTGTTAAGTTAATCGACAATACCCAGTTTGTGTGACAAATACTCCAATATTTTCAGGCATAATTTGCTCACTACCTTTATCCACAACCATGCTAATGATTGCAATATTTTCTGAAATAAATACAACACGTTTCAATTCTACCACGTCACATTATATATCCTTAATCAAAATGCAATGCATGAATGAATAGAGTTGCAATCCTTCTGTACATAAGAAGACAAGGTATTTATAAATGATCAACTTCTTTATGTAACAAAAGGAACGTTTTGGTATAGATCCGCATACTGTTATCGAGCACAATGGTATAAGGAATTTACAGAAACGTCACTATTGTGTTTAATAAAGAGAGTTGATCATCCATAAATCCCTTCTTCATCACACCGACTTCTATAATGCCTCTCAAACAGTTCTTTATATAAGTTTATTCCACATAGCTTGAAGTTTTGTCTGAGCCATAAATACTCTTAAATATTTTCTTATTGATTTAAAACCTGAGCTTAAATAAATATTCCGATATTGTACCGCAATCACACTTAATTCACAGGTCAATAGAACACTGTCCGGTTTAGTCCTGTTAATGGAGGGAATATGTTGATTGGCCTTATCAACGTTTTGCATTCTGTGTAATTATAGTATGTATGATCCATTAGAAATTGTTATTCAAAATGTATTTTCTTGAATACTATAACAGTTTTAGCGAAGTAAACAAACACGTCAAGGTGACATGGACTTACCAAAACACTGTTTGAATGAACAAATACAGTTATATACACAACTGAATTAAACCAGGTGATCATGAAACAGTTTTAGCATGTTCTGCCATACTGCTAGTCCCCATAAAAAACTATCCTATTAATGTTAGATGCCAGTACACATCATGTTCATTAGTGAATGATCATGTTTATGAAGATAATAACATGTCTATCTCAGAATCGAATTGTATTGAGCTTACACAAATAAGAGTAAGCATATAAATGTAATCATACATCTAGCTCCAGGGATGTAACACTACTCTGTCCATTCTGTAGATTAAGAAAGAAATTCATCAAGTGTAATCAGTATCTAATCTCATTAATTTTGTCTTCAAGATACATCTTAGAAATCAATTACTCAAGGGTAGTTAAGAATCGTGGTCCAGTGTCAGTTACATCTATAAGATAACCGACACTATATCAAATTGTATTTATTGTGATTAAAGCTGTGTGTTCTATCTAACCTGAATTGATCTTCTAATATCAACTAAAATGGACGAGTGACTGTGTAACACATATGTTTCATTATCAATAGAATGTATGCTTTATGGAATAAATGGTTTTGATTTATGTTAAAGATTGACGAGCTAAAATAGCTGTCACTTCATTTTCAAAAGAATAAAAAACAAAATACTGCTGCCAGAGAAAATTTTGATAGACACATGTTGTGTAAGGACTTATTCACAATTTCATACATTTACATACATCAATATTGTTTTTATAAACCTAATAACCTTCTAGGCTTACATTTGTTGATACAGCATCTGTTATTTCGTAATAAATCAAGCCAATCTCCTCTCACTCTCCTATCTTATCTCGTTAAAGAGATGCCAAAACGACGATTTCTTAAAAGGCCAGTGTTTCAGAACCATGAACAGATAATGTTTACAAATTTTCAAATTTAATTTAGTTGGCTTCGAAAGACATGATGTAACTCTGTTTCACTTGTATTTATCACTCGTGGATTGCAATATTCCATATTGTGTTTTTTTGCACGTGAGTTTATACCTGGATGATTCAATTTGTTATCTTGACAACATTTTGATTTATTTGTTCAAAGTTACAACTCCTTCCACTAGTTGTAGTGAATTTTGATCTTCTATCAGTGATATTTCTTCAAGTTCGTGGATAACTCTCAGTGCAGAGCATGTATACTAATTACCAATGTGGCAAACATATTTTCCATTTGGGGATACAAGAATATATTTGCAATATCTCAAATTTACGATGTCTACAAATCAATTATCCTGATTACTGACAGAGCTATCTGGGGAGTATATGTTCTATTTTAGGTTCTATGTATTACATTAACAGATGGCGTTTGCCTTATTGGCTTAACATAGTAATTCATATACGGTCAATGCTCTTGCGATACTACACAGACACTTGTACAAATGCTTTCTATGTTGCCTTTTGTATGTATCTTGGTTCAAAACAGTTTCGTTTCACTACACGAATTGTCTGCCAACTGTTTACTGGTAGCACAACTCCAAATCACAGACAAAAGTTCTCCACTGGCAAATATTATCAATGACATCAATGAAATTGAAGTCATGAACCTTAAGGATGGCGTCATAAGAAGACCAGTATGAAGTAAGGCGATCTTGATTATCATTCAAATAAATTGACACACCACTTTGCCCAGCAACATCGCGGCAGAAATCTCACCGTATCTTTATGCAAAGAAATCACACTGGCTTTCAACAACCATGTTACTGCACTCGGCTTAGCATTTGACTGAAAAGGAACTTATTTGTAAGTATACGTAATGTTTGCTGAAAAATGTCAAGTTTAGTTTTTGTCTCAGTATTAGTCTTCTTTATTTGTCAGCAAGTTCGAAATCCCTGATAAATTAAACAGTTAAACACTTTCAAATTGGATTTGGTCTTCTCTGTTTGTCAGCAAGTTTATAGTTAACTATTTTTTATAGATTGAAACAGAATACATCAATGATCACACTTTAACATAGGACATTTCTGTCAATCAACAGCACTTTAACACATTTAAAGCTTGAATAAGAGAGACGATGTTCTGACAAGCTTGAGGTGATATCGGCAACATTTTGTCAGGAACTTAATCTTAATCTTAATGGTTATCTGGAAACATTGATCTCCAGCCAGTTCTTACATGTATAATCAATGCTAGTTTTGCAACTGGCAATGTATCATGAAGTCTGAAATCAGCACTCGTAAAACCTTTTCTAAAAAGCACAATCTAGACAAAGATGTGATCAACAATTATTACCTAGTACCAACCTTAGCTTTATATCCAAGTGTGTGGAACTTGCGGTTTGCACCGTCTCTCGGCTCATATTCAAAGGTATGATCTCAATTACCATCTTCGATATGCACGTCGCAGATACCGCAGCACACAGACAGCGCTGCTGAAGGTCATCAGAGACCTCATAGAGGGAATTTACAACAAACAGCTGAGCTGGGAATGTTGGTTCTCCTGGACTTAAGCAGTGCATTCGACACTATAGACCATAGCAAACTTCACTGTCGCCTTAAATCTGAGTTTACATCGGCGGTACTGTTCTAGAATGGTTTAAGTCATACCTCTCCTCCAGACATCAGTGAGTGCTGATATACCGCCATCGTTCTGCTCGAGTCCATCTTGCCTTCTATAACACAGATTGTCATCTTGATATACGATACAAGGAGAAAACCTAGCCATGAATCTATATCATATATCATACGGTCATGTCTAAAATACATTATCTTTCTATCGATCTTAAATATTTTCGTGAAGTATCTAAAAGCTTTTTAAAAAATCATATTAGAAAGGATGGATGACATTTGATACACTTTGAACCATCGATTGAATATATATTTTTGTTTGAAGGAAGAAATCTTTGATCTGAGAAGGTCAATGTATGATATTAAATCAATGGGTAGACAGACATTGTATGTATTACAATACAAAATAACCTGATCTCAAACTTTCTCAAAAGAATAGTACAAAGAGTGGAAGTTTTGTCGTCTCATTTCGAATCAATATATATCCTTCCACGTATCTAAACACCATAATATTATCAGCTTGATACCTGATACAACTTTGTACATTTAAATCAACACAAGTCAGCTAGCCCTGTACTTGAAAACACACCACTCAACCCCCTTGAAGCCTCAAATCAAAAGCTATCACTTGTTGTGCTTGTCTCTCTACATCTCAATCTTTTATTTCAGCTCACACACTGTAAATCTTAAAGTTAATATAAGATTCTATGACTAACTAATTAAACAACCAAGACATGTTTTAAAGAATTCCATAAACATTTTAAATATCAGTATAGTAAAGAGTAATCCTTGTTGACTTGACACTTCGCAACGTTTTATTTCTAACGAGTAAGTCAAATATAGTCCACCCACATAGAGCTGGTTATTTCTGTCTGAATACAAATCAAGATTGATAGAGCATGAGTCAAATACTGGTAATACGGCACGACTTTACTTTTACTTAGCAGAATAACAAGCCGCTTGCTTGACATGTAACGTGAGTTTCAACTGCAATGACAGTGATAGGATCACCTTTGCTATTCAGATTTAAAAGTTTCTTTCATTAAATGCCTATCAAACTATATTAATAAAGTAGAGCTAGTTATTCCTATTGCATTTTAAAGTACGATGTATAGATCTGATAATGTAGACTAGTAACGGTTTTACTCCTCTTGCTTGTTATGGTATTTAGAAAGCATAATTATTACCTTTCCCTTATGTTCGCCCTGATTAATTTCACATCCCTGCTCAGGCTTTCTCCCTCATTCAACGATGAGTTCCAGAAAATTGAACTCTTTCTTACATTTGCAGTTTTGTCAATACTTTGTTTACCTATTCTTTTCATGCTTACTGAAAATGATTTTGGGTTGTCAAATAAATCGCCACCCCAAACCTCCACCCCTTGATTCGAACAATGCTGCTAAACACAAATTTCCAAGTTTTATTCAAAGCTTTATTTTTCCAAATGAGAATTTTAACCATCTTACATACATATTCACAGTACATTCTCAGGTTATATGTACCCATAATTGCTTATTACTAATTGTGGCGTATTTACTCAATATATGTATACGTTTTTGAAAAAAAATAACATTTGAAAATTGAACCATAGAAGGAGAAATATTTATGTAATTTCGTTTAGAAATAAATCAATTAGCTATAGTAATAAAATTAAACATCAAACATCTGATATTGCAGACATTTCCCATTAAAGTGCCTCTGATCATCTTTGCTGCTGATGGATCCTTAATTTCATTGTGAAACAAAAGGCAATTTGATTTAAGGAAAACATTATTGTTAATAGATGTCGTGAGGTAGTGTGAATGAAAAACGGCACGTTGCAGAGATTAGGGGAAGCATGAGTTTCATGAAGATGAACCAAGCACTTATTGAACCCTCTGGCAGCATAAGATAAAACTTACTCGATCACGTGATTAGCCACTTCTTCTTAAAGAACAAACGCAAATTGTAGTTCAGTTAATGTCCTCTGAAGTAACATGCAACAGATTTTAAAGAAAAACGTTGGAAGAAATGCTGTCACTTTACATGTATGACGTAGCTTTGACAAATGATATAAATCACTTCAATGAAGCCATAATTACTATGACAACATAATGATATTTATTAGTCTTACATTGGTTTAAATTGGTGAGCTAGTTTTTAACTCAGAGAGACTGTCACTTGAAATTAGAAATCATCCGAATTGATTCTAATTTTTATCTTGGGACCCAATAACAAAAGAATAAAAAAAACAGAAAGAAAAGTAACTACTTGGGATTTATTATGTATGATTCAACTAATTAGACACAACTTACATGGATTCAGAATAATTGATTTCTTCAGTTCGACACGTTTTCTATCTGTTTTGAGATTATTTACAGTTCAAGCCATAATCATTTTATGTTTTATTTTCACGTATACAACGTGTCCTTAAATCTTTCTACTGCATCTACTGATATATTGATAAGAATGAATCTGTTTATACTTGATTTGCTTGACAGTGCGTCTCCAAACATTTTGTTGTGCCGGGATAGAATAGGTCTACAGTGAATGAATCTGTTTATACTTGTTTTGCTTGACAGTTCGTCTCCAAACATTTTTGTTGCTCTGATAGAATAGGTCTACAGTGACCTCCTGTTTGTCGAGGCGGTTCCCTTGATTAAAACAAAATTTGATGGACATCTTGGTGACCTCCATCTTCTATACGTGACCGTCCACTCCTTTCAAAATACGTGTTCAGGACTCCGGAATCTAAATACAAGAAATCCTTCAAATCTGTGCAGGGAAGTTATTACAGTGTTATCTATTGTTTTACAACATCTTGGAAATGAAAATTTTCTTTTGTAAAAATATAGATAAATCTTATAAAAAGTCTGAAACTTTGTTGCTCATTCCAGTAGAACAGACTATTTCTATTTTGTCTGATTATACAGCGTAATTGCCTGGCCTCAGATTACAGACTGCCATGTGTGATACAACCTGATTTACTATTTTAAAAAAATCTACAACCCCATTGCTTGATTTACAAGAATAGTGACTACTCAAAAGTGTCCTTTCCCGCACTTACCACTTTTGAAGATTTCTGTCAAAATGACTACTAAATGTAACTAAATAACTTTCTTAATACTCGTTTGCCTTGCATGTAAAGCAAAATTGGAAAGCATATTATAAAATTATAATAGAGCACGATTTTCTATCTCTATAATCCGATTACTTGACACGCAATACCATTTGAGATTGCTCGCATCGATCAGATGTTCAAATAAAAACTTTAAGAAAGAAATTTAACAGAGCTGTTCACACTAAGGCAGATATATTGTTAATTGATGAATGAATTTAATTCAAACGATAGGAAATGTGGTCATATTATCTTGAAATTAACGACTGGATTTAGAGAAGATCTTTAAGGCTAAATTTGAGATTGTGATGTATGATGCATTGAATAAAAACATAGATAACAGATTAGGCATTATCTATCACGCAGCAAGTATGGCTGACAACTTTCAATTTTGGTTTATCATGTAACAATTTCTAAGTACAAAATACATCTTTTCCTATCAATTGGTTCATTTTCTTCTGAAGTGACATGAAATGTTGTGAAAGTGTCACAAGTCAATTATATAAGAATTGTACATTTTTAGTAAATATTCAGATGTACATGTACACAGCTGTTGTCATATAACTGTTTTATTTGGCTCCCTTTGACTCGATTCGTCTCGTGCCAGTACCCTGGGTGGAAATACCTTATTTATAACATAATAATTTTGTTTAGTAAATAGACAATACCCAGTTTGTGTGATAAATACTCCAATAGTTCAGGCATCATTTGCTCACTACCTATATCCACCACCATGCTAATGATTGTAATATTTTCTGAAATAAATACAATACATTTCAAATCTACCACGTGACATTATATATCCTTAATCAAAATGCAATACATGAATGAATAGATTTGCAATCCTTCTTTACAAGATAAGGTATTTGTGGATGATCAACTTCTTTATTTAAAAAAAGCAACGTTTTGGAAGAGATCCTCAAACTGTTACCATAAATAAAAAGAAGTTGATTATCCATATCTTCTTCATTACACCAACTTCTAGAATGCCTTCTAAACAGTTCTTTACATAAGGTAAATCCACATAGCTTGAAGTTTTGTAAATTTATTAAATCCTTCTAAGCATCTAAAATTGATTTTACATTACAGACAGCATTTGATGGTTGCATTCGCTATAAATACTCTGAAATAGTTTCTTATTGATTTAAAACTTGAGGTTAAATACATATTTATGATGTTGTACCGCAATAACACTTAATTCATAGTTCAATAGAACACCACCCGATTAAGTTCTGTTAATGGAGGGAATATATTGATTGGCCTTATCAATGTTTTGCATTCTGTGTAAATTATAGTACATAGAATCAATAAGAAATTGTTATTCAAAATGTCTGTTCTTGAAAAGTGTAACAAACAGGTCAAGGTGACATGGACTTACCCAAAACTCTGTTTGAATGAACAAATTCAACAGTTATATATAAAAGTGAATTAAACCATGTGATCATGAAACAGTTTTAGCATGTTCTGCCATACTGCTAGTACGCATTGACAAACTATCCTATTAATGTTAGATGCCCGTACACATCATGTTCATAAGAGAATGTTCATGTTTATGAAGATAATAACATGTCTATCTCAGAATCGAATTGTATTGTGCTTACACAAATAGGAGTAAGCATACAAATGTGAACATACATGTAACACGACTCAAGAAAGAGATCAAGAAAGGAATTATCAAGTGTCATCAGTATCTAATCTCATTAAATATGTCTTCGGGATACATCTTACAAATCAGTTACTCAAAGGTAGTTAAAAATCTTAGTTTAATGTCGGTTACATCTATGTGATAATAGATATCTACTTTTTCTTTTCTACCTTACTCGATGAGATAAACATGGTATTTGACAAGAAAAGACAGATATCCTATATATTAACACATGTGTACATATTTTCACTTCACTGGATTGAAAACACTTATTATCCGACCCCCGCGAAAGAGCATGGTAACGAACTCTTATTTTTTATTTTGGGCACACAAGGATAATTTTCCTGCAAATGCGATGAAAATATCTTTGATACACAGACAAAAAAAAATTTCCACTAGCAGAGATTGTCAATGGTATGACCTCATCCTTAAAGTGATGTAACTTAAGGATGAGGTCATGCGATGATAGTGATGAATTGATCTGAGTGATCCTTTAAATAAATAAACACTTCAATTAACCTGGCTAAACATTTTGAGTAACATCATAATTACAGTTGACGGTGCTAAAGTGAGACCATCCCATGAGAAGCTGATCTGGATAATCCTTAAAATAACACATCACTTTGCTAAGTAACAATTGTTTTGTAACATTCTCATTCCACTGTCGTCGCTTACCAGTCCTACAAGTGAAACATATGTCTCACTTCTAGCAAAATCCCTTCAGGAAAAATCGTACTATGTATTTTCTCCCCAATCTCAATGTAATGAAATCAGTCTTACATTGACTCACATCGACCAAGTTACTTCACAAGACTAATCATTTGACTGATAAGGCTCTTTCTGATTTGCATTTGCACTTCGAAATTTCTGATAAATAATACAGTTAAATATTTTCAGTTTTGTTTTGGATTTGGCATCATCTTAATGTCAGCGTGTTTAAAGTTGATTATTTTTCACAGATTAAAAACAAAACACATTGATGTTCACATTTAAAAAAAGGACATTTCTGCCAGTCAATAACACTTTAGCACATTTCAAGCTTGAATTAGAGAGGCGATGTTCTGACAAGCTTGAAGTGATATCGACAACACTTTGGCAGGAACTTAATCTTCCATTCCACCGTCAATAACTTGAAGCTTTAATGGAAAAGCAAATCCAAAAAATATATTCACGTCTTGCGAGTTTTAGACTTTCACTGTCGTCACCAAACAGAATCGTCTTGATTTGAAATTAGTATATCATATGATAACTTACAACAACATTATTTGACAAGAACTGAATCACATTGCCAGTCCTAATTGTGCAGAATTTCTGTATGATATTGTCACAGTAAGAGATTTAAAATCCTCAAACGAGACAATTCATAACTGCATTCTAAGTAAGAGAAAACAAAACAAAATTGGTTATATTCCATATCGTGTTATGTATTTGTTATTTGTTATGTAATAGGCAGGTCAAGATATTGATAAGACTGCTTTGCCCAGTGACAGTGAAGTTGGCAACTTATAAAATGACTTTGCGTTGTGTTTGTGGTGTATTAGTTATAGGAATTTACATGTGACCATCTTCATTCAGGTTCAATGGCATCAGGCCCCATTGCTGGCACGATAAATAATTACTGACAACAATTAGAAAGTTTATAACAATTTATTCACATACAAATCAACAAAAACTCAACCAGAGTAAAAGGATGAATAAACACAGAATTTCAACAATTCTACAGTACAAACAGCAAACACTCACTCATTCACACATTCACAAACCTTTCAGCTTATCAATTCTACATTTTGCCTTGTTATCTACCTTAATTACCTTAATTGCCCTAATTAATTACCCTAATTCCCTAACAACCTAACCTTTAAAAAACCCTACTTCTCTAACTCCCTAACACCACAGGGGGTATTCGACTGTACAGGGAAACCGGATGTTGCATGCTTGCAACAACCAATTTCCCGCTGTACAGTTTTTACGAAGTACCCCTGTCTTCACGTTCACGGTTAGTTTGAGTTATTCTCCTCCTTTACCTATAGAAATGCTACAAATTTAAGTTGTTCAAGCTTTTCTCCTCATATATGCAATCTCACAATAACGATAATGTTTCTATTATTGTCATAAATGCCTGTTCCAAGTGGCAGGCCGATTGAAGCTAGCGTAGCGATCGCGAAAAAGCGTGTTTAAGTCATGGTTATTACGCACGTGGTGATCATACAGTACTTTTATAAAGTTATATAGTAAAATAATTCTTATTCGAAGACTTGTGTGACTTTTCAATGCTCATCTCTAAAGAAAAACAAGGCAAAATAGTGACTGTACGCTCTTATGGTTGTTGCACCAGCAGGGAGTTGCAGTTAATGATTTTTTTGACTGTACAGGGAGTTGTAATGATTCTATGATGCATGATATATAATACCATTCGTGTTCAACTTCATTTACCTTTTCAGGCTACATGCATTCAGCGTATATCATTTCAATTATGGCGGCTTTCCATCGCTACTATTGCATTTTTTCGTCGGAACTGTCATTAACATTTTGTAGATGCTCATCCAACAAATGTGTTAAAGGTCCGCCATCGCATCTTAGATTGCAGTACTGGTAGATTAAAACTACAGACCAAGAACTTTCAAAACATTGTCCCTGCCAAATTAATTAAAGACAGGTAGTTGTCACTAAGGTGACATGATCCCCCGCCGCAAATTAATACTTCAAAATTGAAAAATAATGTCAAGATCAGCAAAATCGACTGGGCTCTGAATTTTCCCTAAAAGAGCCACTGGTGTACGATAATGATTAGTATCTAATGAACAGTTCTTGTGATATCGATTCCCTGACAAACTCAAAGTTCTTCTGTGACCAAGATAATAATGTCAAGGTTAAAAACTATATAATCAGCCCTTTGTCTTCCCTTGGAGGTGATTTGTGTAATATATGATGAAATTCCAGAGAATGGTTCTTGAGATATCCTGCTAGCTGACAAGCTTTACATGTAGATTAACATGTCGAAAAATTCAAAGTTCCGCTGTGACCTTGAGAATAAAGTCAAAGTCATCAACATCTAATCAGCCCTTTTTCTTTCCTTGGAGAAGCTATGTGTAAGATATGGAGAGAATCCAGTGAATGGTTCTTGAGATATCCCGTTGAGTAGGGTAAAATGAAAAAGTCTTGTGACCTTGAAATGAAGGTCAAGGTCATAAACCTCTGTAGGAACATTACTCTTCCCATGATGAACCCATATGCAAATTATGAAAAGAATCCAGTGAAAATTATTTGAGTTATTCCATTTCTTACGGACGGACGCAGCCGAAAACTATATCGGCTAAACGCGCGGCGGGGGATAATAATAAGACATGCATTCCTGATACGGAAATGCTCACAGTGAAAATAGTAGATTTCATTACATCAATGGAAGCAGCTAGTACATCACAAGAAAATGTGTATGATGAACCTGTCAGCTCTGAGTCAACCCACGTTTCACTTGCGACAAGTGAAGAATTTTACGAAATACAAGACTCATTCAAAGGTTCGACATCCATTTCTGAAAGAATCAAGAAGTTCAGAACATTATGTTTTCATTCCACATTAAACTGCATGTTAGTTTTAGTGAAACAACATTTTGTCGGATACCTGAATGTTAGGTTAACCATTTGTGTCGAATCCGACCTCAATAATACATGAACAGGTTTACAAATAATGCAAAGTAATTATAATACGCAGAATAAACATGCACATATGTTACCAATCAGACGGCTGTCACTCTGTAAATGCGCAACAACCTGTACAGTCACTGCCCGAGACAGCAGCAACAACCATTTAACGTACAGTTTAGTTTTAGGCAACATAGGCGCTTGAAACAGTCCGAATTACGTGCTTTCAAAATCATATAATCGATCTGCATTCGCTTTTGATAGAAAATGTGTAATTGAGGGAAATAATTAATATATATTGCTGTGATAGACAAATTTAGACATATTTGCGTAGGGCATGCTAACGTGATATGAAAGACGACAGTAAATCGTCCCGATAAAGAGATTGAACGAATGTCACATCATAAGGAGGGTAGTTTAGGGTACAAGAAAGCTTCATCTGTCGACATATAAAGTTTGAGTCCATTTTAAAGAAAATATGTTCTATAATTACCGTGAGCGTGAAGACAGGGGTACCTCGTAAAAACTGTACAGCGGGAAATTGGTTGTTGCAGGCATGCAACATCCGGTTTCCCTGTACAGTCAAATACCCCCTGTGAACACGCCCTACGGACTGTGCCCTGTGAGGCCACAAGACAACAGTACAAAAAAAATAAAAGATCCTATAAAAAGTGTTCCATGTCCAGTGAGGAGCCCACTAGCAAATAGAACTAAAAAAATTACCCTTCCCAGAACCTAGATAGTTGAGACCAGAAACCAGGACCGTGTTCAGGATAGGTTTCAAAGTAATCGCTCATTGAGCGATTACTTTTAAACCTATCTTGAACGCGATTGCTCAATGTAGCGCTACGTAGCAAGGCGAGCAAACTTCGAGGAATTTGCACTGTATCGTTCAAGAGAGAGTGAGCGCTACATTGAGCGCTACATTGAGCGATCAATGAGCAATTTAAGCGCTCGCTGTCATTGAACGGAACCCTGTTCTCAACAAGATCAAGTTACCTCAAGAGTCCTTGTGGTAAGAGTGACCATGAGAGCTAGGCCCTACTACCTTATATACTGCTGAGGCCATGCAATGCATGTGCAGAGCACAGCCTACAGCCCTGGTTGTGTTCTGGCTATGCGCTTTATAGCCGGGAACACTAACTTAGAAAATTACCCAAAAACTACCAAAATTACTACAGTTATATAACTAGCAATGAAATATGTGATTATACAATGAAAATATAATCCATATTTGCACATAAGAAGTAGAAAGTCATATTTTCACTGCAGTCACTAACATGTGGCAGGAATTACTTTTCATGATTGTCTCCCTTTGAAATGAAATTATCTCCCTATGTAAAGTGATTATCTCCCTTGCGTTCAACGTATGACAGTGAACGACGCTGTTGTGATGTTCAGTCAATGAATGTTGACCTTTTGAGGTGTTAATATCATATTCAATATTCAGTAACATTCTGAATTTCATTTATTGTTATGCTGCATAATAGTTCTTTTATTCGTGAAAAACTTGGTGAGGCGAGAGGCATGTGACACACAATAACGAACGTCACTTGCTGTATCACTTCGCATTTGAAATAACGACAAAACTTGCGTTCTTCAATGTTTTAGGCATCTTCACTTGACTAGATGGTACCGTAAAATATTATTGGTCTTAAATTTAAAAACATTTACAACATATTTATTTTTGTAAAACATTATCCTGTTTTATATCGACTTATTTCAGTCGATTTATTTTCTCACTGCATTTACCGTGAACTATAGCGGGAAGTTGTTAGGATGAGGCCTATGACAAGACCGTTCTAAGCTTTCAATAGTCACGTTTTATTTTTATTATTATTTGTTTTATGCAGATTAAAGTTATATAATAAATATACTATTTCATTGTTTTTGCCGAATATCATTTCTATCTCATTTCGTGGAGTGAGAAAGTGACATTTTCACTCCACTCGATGAGATTGAAATGATATGATATAAATGATATAAAACATTGAAATAGTCTCTATAAATCCATGTACACATGAACAGAGTTTAAAAGGGTGGGACGTCGAGGGGCGTTTAAATATGTACATTAGAGCAAAAAGTAAAAAAAGAACTTTCATCAAATTACCAGCTGATCTATTTCAGTATTCATTGTTAGTAGTAGATTATTGTGGGTTATAAATACCTGCCACAGGTTTAGGTCTGCCCAAACCTTCCGCAGGTATTTTTAACCCACATAGGTTTGCTGTATCTAGCAAACCTTCCACGAACTCTGACCCTGACCATACTTGACCTATGAACTAAGACCTGTGAACTCTTATCTATACTCACGCAGGTATTTTTAACCCACATAGGTTTGCTGTATCTAGCAAACCTTCCACGAACTCTGACCCTACTTAGACTTATCTATACATGTACATCATAGAATCGACGACTGGACTTGACAGTATTTACTTTGTACTTAGGTGTAGGGAAGTAGGTCAATTCATTTTGCTTATGTTATATTCTGTGTTGAATATATGGACATAGCAACGAGTTTATTATCCAAAGGAAATAAATTGCTTATTACACTGAATTAATTTCAAGAATTATTTCATCATAGATGTAGCAAGTGATAACAGATGCTAGACATAGGTATAAAATCTCATTAAGTTTATGATATTTTATGTTTAGGGAAAATGAGGATATTGTCTGAAATAAAATTAAGCAAACGGTTTTGAAACAGTCCCAATGAGTAAGTGCTCTTAAAAAGTGCCTTTTGAGTATAAAATTAGATATGACAACAATTGTGCAATGTATGTCTTGGCCATAACTACCATGAGTATGAAATTAAATATGATGAGGATATTGGCTGAATAAAATTAAGAAAGCGGTTTTGTAACAAACCCAATGAGTAAAAGCTCTTAAAATAGCTTTTGAGTATAAAATTAGATATGATAACAGATTATGCAATGTATTCCTTGACCATTGCTACCATGAGTCTAAAATAAATATGATGTATATAAACAGTGATTTTTGTGTTTCATGCAATGTCTAAACCTCTGACATCAGGTACTACCCTATTAATCCATAGACTCATGACTACAGTCAGCTCTGTATTTAAAGTCAGCTGATTGGAAATGATATGAATTGGGTTTTAGTAAGAACTACAAAGGATAAATTCGTTTCTGGTGTTTCTACAGTGTCAAAGGTTTATTTACGATTTACTGAATATATAATAAGTGATGTATTAAATGGTTGAATTATTTTGATTTTTGTAAATTCACTACATTGTTAACTTAAAGATTGTAGTAACAAACCTCGAGTGTATGTAATTGAGAATGGAGTTAATTTAATGAATTGATGTCAATGAAATTATTGTAACTAGCAAGTTAGTGACATATACGAGACAATAGTAATGAATGTTAATAAAATAACACATATAATGTTGATTTAAAAGTTTGAAGTGTAATGTATGAGTTGAAATTCAGAATATTTTTGCTAAAAGATGTTAGAAACATATTGTACATAAAAGAAAAAATATTACGTTTAGATAATTGATATTACTTATTTTATCCAGCGATGTAACCTTACATGGCCCCCCGATCTGGCTACTGCTAAGTGGACAGGGTCATCGCCTTGGTGATAATGATAATAAGAACGGTTTGGGCAGGGTCGGGTATTCAAATCAAACAAAAATATTTAGTTAATGGAGTGGTTTGTTATTAGCGGACTATCTATGTTCTTACATCTTGAAGTATTGTATTTACTTGAGGGGAATGTCGACCACTTATATTAATGTATTGGAATAAACTTACTCAGACCATAAGTTTAGGATAACTGCCTGACCTTAATATCTGGTGTTAACATGTAAAAAGACATGCAATTGGACTTTATTCATTGTGAAAGTAATAGTGACTCAAAATCGGATTCTGATAACACACTGTGTTAACATATAACAAGACAACAATTAGACTTTATTGTGGAATAATAGTGACTCAAATCGGATCTGATAACACAACTCATCAACCAAACAAGAAATGTGGTTTTCTGATGTGGAAAGAATATTGCCAAGAAGAATCATTGAGTATAGTCCATATCTCAGATATGAAATGATGTGGTATTGGATTACAGGAGAAGATAGAGAATTAGACTCTTCACTAGAACGGACTGTCAGATTTGTGTTAGCAAACAATGTAGCAACTGCAGGATGATAATTCTGAAGGAGCCAGAGCAGTAAACCAAGCTTTTAACATTATATGAGAATGTAACTGAATTTGGATTATTAAGTTCAAGATTAATGGTTTTAAAAAGGGAAATGTGCTTCTATATATCATACTATATATCAAGTACATAAATTGTCTGAAGAATATCAAGATTGATATCTTCTCTGAGTTAGCATAATGCTGCTGGACGTAAAATATGAATTTTAAATCAGCACACTGTATTTATGGAACGTATTCAGAAAACCAAAGTTTGCTAACACCACTTGGAAATGCGTATCCAGCGACCTATCGCCCCAGCCCATATTTGCTTTCTAGCCACTTTATCTGTGTGCAAACAAACCAGGCTGACCGGTTAAGTTTGTTCGATTAACTGTACAAACAAAGACTGCCAAAGATTTTTCAAAGATATAAGTTGGTGGTTTGGACGCTACATGATGGGTGAAGCCAATGGGATATGTTACCTGTGTAATAGAGGTTTTCGCAAATGTATTTGTAATGTGTGTTTGGATTGTGGAGAGAATGGATCTTCTTCTTGTAAATGTGTTGTTAAACTGTGTTTTCGTTGTGGAGAAATATTCCATGACAAATGTGATTGTAAGAAACGTTTTCATTTGGACAATTATTGTTCTTTTTACATGCATGCTGTAGGGTGTCAGCAAATGGATTGTATATGTACAAGGAAACCTGAATTGAGAGAACCATTTGGAATATGTTTAATATGTAATTACTTCAATTGTAACTGCAATTGTAATAGCTGTGAATATTGTGGAAAATTATTTATGAGTAACCCATTGTGTATGTGTGATGACAATTGCAACAACTTACAGAACACACAAACCAATATGGACTGAAAAAGGAAATATTAAGATTATAAAAATAAAAAATAAAATATAAAAAAAAAATAAATAAATAAATAAATAAAAATAATACAAGTTTTGATGAAGATTGATCGTAGACAAGACAGCCGTGGTCCAATTGAACTATGACCCGGTATCTAAGTGTAACCATGCTGGTGTGTTTATTTATGTGTGTATGCTTTGACTACTATCTGAACATGAAGCATTATACCATGGACATAACAGTTGTCGGATGTATAAATTGAAGGAGTGAAGGTTGCAAGTATAAAGTGAGTGAGTATCATTAATTATCATTAATTCAAAGAATGTTACTCTTAATACATTGATTAGTAGAAGAATGAATCATCACTGAAATGAGATTAATAAATTTTTTTTATCTTATCAGGAATTGTCTGACATCATCCAAGGGGATATCATATTGTGAAATAATGTCTGGATTTACAACCATTCCTGTGTACACATGTGAGAAATGTCTTAAATCATATAGTTCAAAGTCTGCTCTTCTTAGACATCAAAAAGCGTGTTTAAATGGAAAGAAGCAAAACACATACGTGTGTGAAAAATGTTCTAAAGAGTTCAATCGTAAACATAATTTAAAAGTACACCAAATTATATATCATGACAATGATAGGTCTAAACTTAAGTGTTTGAAATGTGCTAATACATTACCAAACTATCAAAAATATAAAGATCATGTTTTAAAATGTCAAGTAGGTGTAGGTCAAAAGACACAATTCACATGCAAGAAATGTAAGAAAACATTGTCATCAATAAATGAATATATTCCACATTCAAGATACTGTTCCTACAGAAATGAGGTTAAGAGAATAAAGAAAAATCAGGACAATTTAAAAGAAATGTCACCAACCGCAACTGCCATTGAAGAATTCACATGTAAGAGATGTAAAAAAGTATTCTCAACATTAAATGAGTTTATTCCACATTCAAGATATTGTGCTCATGAAGGTGGAGGTAAACGAAAAAAGAAAAACAATATTGCCAAATCTTCAAAAAAGATTAAAAGGAAATTTAAATCACGAACTGCTTCAAACAGTGCTAAAAATGGATTTGTTAAAGAATTTGATTTTTTTCCAGAGGGTGATGATGGTATTGACCTTATGTATTTCATGGTAAAATATCAATCAGATGTAGTTGATGTTTTACAATCTGAAATTAATGAAAAGAAAGCTATAAAATGGGCTTTGAGTATTCATGTTAGGTATGGGAAGACAAGTGCTGATGGTGTAACGAGTTATACTGAACCATACTTCAACACAAGAATGACAACAGCTACTCAGGCAGACGACTTAGAATACTTTTATATTCAGGCTACAAATGTATTGTTTAGAAAAATGGACAATTATGAAGGTGACTCTTCAAATCTAAATTTAGAAACAGTCATAAGCTTGAAATTATCTGTTTGCAAGTTTCAACCCTTCAAGGGTTCCTCCTTTTTACCCTTGCCAGATGAATTATCAAAGAAAAAAAGCATTTTGAACATTCGTAACTTGACAGATGACTTATGTTTTGTGTATGCTATTTTAGCACATCTGCATCCATCTTCAAATCCATGGAAAGATTTACCAACAGAATATGAACCATATATTGATGAATTAGATTTAAATGGCTTTCAGTTCCCGATGCGTATAAAAGACATCAGTAGATTTGAACGCGTCAATCGACTGTACATAAATGTTTATTCATATGAAGATAAAACTTTATTCCCTCTGAGAATTAGTGATAACAAATGTGTGAGGGATGAGAGTAGACACATCAATCTATTGTTACTGACAGCTGATCTTGATGGAGAAGTAGATGATCAGGTTGATGATTTGGATGACATACGGGAAATGCCTGTTGAAAATCATTATTGTTTAATTACGAACATGTCAGGTGTATTGAATAAAAAGAAAGGAGATCATCGAAAATATGTTTGTGAGAAGTGTCTATGGTCTTATTCCTCTAAACAACGCCTAGAAGATCATTATCCATACTGTTATGAAAAAGCCCAGACTGTGAAAATGCCTGAAAAGGATAAAGCTATAAGAAATTTTGGTTTAGGCAAATTGGTGAAAACAGTACAGATGCCATTCATTGTTTATGCAGATTTTGAAACAGTTTTAGAACCTGTACCCCCAGCTGAAGCTGGTGATGGAACGACAAGGCGTATTCAGAAACATATCCCTTGTGCCTATGCCTATAAGATAGTTTCAAGAGTAGAAAAATATACTCAGCCATTGAAAGTTTATAGTGGTGAAGATGCTGCACTTGATTTTACTGAAAGCATTTTGTCAGATTATGAAAAGATGAAAGAAATTTTGAACAATCCCGTTGAAATGAAACTTACGAATGAAGACAAAGAATACATTCAGTCTGCCTCAACGTGTTACCTGTGTAATAAACAAATTGTTGTCAATGAAAAGAAAGTCTTAGATCATGATCACTTGACTGGAAAGTTTAGAGGAGTGTGTCATGATGCGTGTAATGTTAATTACAAGGAGAGCTACCAAATTCCAGTTGTTTTGCACAACGCCTCTCGCTATGATAATAAATTGATTTTGCAAGCTGCAGAAAAGTTTCTTGATAGGAAATTAAATTGTATCCCACAAAACACAGAACACTTTCTCATGTTTTCAATTGATGATCTCATATTTCTTGACTCATATAAATTTTTACAAGCACCACTTCAAACATTGGTAGATAATCTTTGTAAGAAAGGTCAAGATAAGTTCAAACATCTTTCTAGTCATTTTACCGAACATGTGGAGCTTTTGACCAGGAAGCTACCCTATATGTACGATTATGTGGACTCTACAGGAAACTAGAAGAAACAAAATGTCCCGATAGAAAAGACTTTTACTCAAAATTAACAGAGGAAACAATAAGTGAGAAGGAACATGAATTTGTGAAAGGTCTGTGGGATATATTCGACATCAAATCAATACGTGAATTCATGCATCTGTATGTATCAGTGGATTGTTTGGTATTGGCTGATGTTATGGAGGAGTTTAGGAGTCTCATTAGAGAATATTATCAGTTGGAATGTTTTGCATATTTCTCATTACCTGGCCTCGCCTCAGACGCGTGTTTGAAAATGACAGGGGTAAAGCTAGATTTAATTACTGATATTGACCAGTATCTGATGATAGAAGGCGCCGTGAGGGGTGGTGTGTCAACAATTTCTCACAGACATGCAGTTGCAAATAATAAATATATGGATGACTATGATGAATCACTGCCAGAATCATATTTGATGTATCTCGATGTAAATAACTTGTACGGTACTGCAATGTCCATGATGTTGCCAAGAGGAAACTTTAAGTTCTTAACAAAGGAACAAATAACATCTATTGATTGGTCATCTGTTGATACAGAAGCTAATATTGGCTACGTGTTAGAGATTGATCTGATCTATCCACAAAATTTACATCGTCTTCACGCTTCCATGCCTGTAGCCCCAATGAAGGAAACCATTCCTTATGATGAATGTTCCCCCTACTATAAAAGGTTATTGAAAGAAATGGGTATTGAAGATGAAAAGCCAACTGGATTGAAGCTATTAGCTACTCTTAAAGACAAAAGAAATTATGTTGTACATTTTGCCACTCTGAAATACTATATCCAACTAGGATTGAAAGTTGACAAAATTCATAGAGTGTTGAGCTTTGAACAATCGAAATGGATGAAACCATTTGTTGATTTTAACACTGCAAGACGCAAAGAAGCCACCGATGATTTTTCCAAAGATCTTTGGAAGTTATGTACAAATGCAAATTATGGCAAACATTTAATGAATGTTCGTAAACATGAGCGTGTTGTATTAGTTACGAACAAACAGAAATTAGCTAGATATGTCAGCAAACCAAATTTTAGATTGTTCAAAATATTTTCAGAGGACTTAGTTGCTGTTAAATTAGACAAAGTTTCTGTCACATTGAATCAACCGATTTCAGTTGGTTTTACTATTCTGGAACATGCAAAGAGAATTCTCTATTCATTTCACTATGATGTCATGTTGAAAAAATATGGAGATAAATTGAAACTTCTCTTAACCGACACAGACAGTGTTTTTTATCAGCTGACTGGTAGTCCCACTGATAAAAAGCCTCTTGCTGATCCATATCGATTTATTGAGAAGAATCTCCATGTATTCGATACTTCAAATTTTCCCGTTGGACACAAATTACATTCTATGAAAGGTCACAAGGAGTTGGGTTTGCTTAAAGACGAAGCCAGTGGCAAAATAATTTTGGAATTTGTTGGTATTCGATCAAAGAATTATAGTTTTATCACAGAAAAGAAACCTGGTGTTTTAATAGAAAAGAAGAGAGCAAAAGGTGTTAAGAAAACTTATGTCAAAAAGCATCTTTCACATGAATTGTACAAGGAATGTTTATTTAACAAGAAGAAAGTAATGGCTAGATTTCATTTGATAAGAAGTTTTTCAAACCAGTTATACACTATTCGAAGCGATAAAGTTGCTATGTCACCCTTGGATGATAAGAGATACTTGCTGGATGATGGAATAACCAGTGTTCCATATGGATATCAGGGATGAAGAAGGAGAAGGAGAAGGAGAAGATAAAGTAGGTAAGTTAAAATATGAGTAAATGTAATGCATTATAATAGTAAATTTACTTACAATTTGAACATGTAAATATGTATGTATGTATGTATGTATGTATGTATGTATGTATGTATGTATGTATGTATGTATGTATGTATCTCTTAGAACATGATTGATTGATTTGACTTTAAAAGTGAGGTGTTCTTCTTATTCTCTCTTTCAGACTGCTATCCACCCAACCCTCCCCATATGAGCATGCAACAATCTTCTCTGACTTCATCCAGCCATCCTGTGAAGATAACACAATGGATGCCTGAAGTGGAACAGCTTCTGTGACTTTCACCATCAATCATGGTCATATATCAGTGAATCTGTACTACATAAATGTGACAATGTGAATGAACACTTTCAAGTGTCATGACTCTCGCATTATACCAAAAAATTTGTTCTGACAAATTACACTAAAACGTGTGATGACTTGTGCAATTTGAAACAAAAATGACTTGTGTTGTGTGCAATTTAAACACATCATACTTATTGAGTTGAACGCTTCCAATGAACTGTGATGAATATTGCAATATTACACCCTATGAGATTCAAAAGAAACATATGATGTGGTTCGTCAGTACTGCATGGACAATTTAAGACACTAAATTTGTCTTCTTTCATGATATGTGATATACAAGATATGAATGCAAGAATAAACTGTAATCCTTTTAATTCAATAGTTCTTTTTTTTTTTTTCTTTCAATCATAATAATAATAATAATAATAATAATAATAATAATAATAATAATAATACAAGCGAGTTAAAATGTGACCTGTAAACTTTAGATGTAAGTCTACGGGGGAAAGGCATGGAAGTATTAACAACCAAACAAACAAACAAACAAACAAACATGCATGAAAAAGAAAAAAAGGAGCATTTTATTTACTCAAACATACAACAAATTCAATGAAAAGTTTCCAAGGTTTTAAACTTCTTAATGCCTGGAACACCATCCTTCACTTTACCTTGTACATACATAGGTCGTTTCCCCTTACCTTTACCTTTGCCTTTACCCACTTGAGGGAAAAAGGTTTGTGAATTGGGTAATTTTTGTACTGCAGAATAAAATGTATGATAACCGACAGCAACACGTTCACTATCATTACCATGTAGCACAAACCGACGAATCAATTCAATCACATTAGACTGACTGATGATATGTCCGTGTTTGTCAAACAATTCGAGCTTTTCATTCCAGTTAATGTTACCAAGAGTTTTCTGTTGGTTGAGATAATGCCATAGCGACACTAATTTTCCTTTTTGTTTATCCGAGCGTACGCCTTCTAAAAGTTTATCTAAAAATCCATGCTTTGATGCCGTTGTGTGTATGCATTGGTATCCTCCAGAGCAGGCGCCTTCCCCTGTCTGTTGATGTTGGTGCTGACTAACGCTGTCAACCATCATGTCCCGGCTCTCTGTCGGCACTCCTTGTTCAACACATGCTGCTGCTGCTGCTGCTGAAGTCATGTTCTTCTTCTTCATCGCTTCTGCTCCTGCTCCTGTTAATGCTGGTGTTTCGATAGTCATCGATTGTAACTGAGTAGGGTGAGAAGTTGGTGGTGATGTCTTCACTTGGGAGTGATCTTCTCCCATCCCCCCTTCCATCTTCTGAGATGGGTGAGCTTGAGACAGAAGTTGATTGTACCTGTCTCGGCTCACCACCACCATTGCTCGCATGTTGCTCTCTTCTTTCATGGCTTTCTACGACTTGTAGATATCTGTCTAGAGCTTTCACGCAAGTCGGGATGATAAAGTGATGAGAAATGAGTAGACTCAGCAAGCTCTTGTGTTTGAATCCCGCTTCTTTCAAGAGTAAACCTGTTCTAGGTCCTCCTCGCTTGATGGTCAATAGACGAATGACTTTCCTGTATCGAAACAGTTTGGTTTTCTCTTGCTCTGTCAAGGGAATGATTCCCATGTTAATATTGAACAGCATCGTCACAATCGCGCGATACTGTTTCCTAGATAGGTTGGGTAAGAGGGCCTTGCGTTTCACCGGCTTGGCTTTTTCCAACACGCGAAGCATGTCTACATTTTCGCGGAGAAGCTCCAAGGCAGTCATAGTCTCGTGAAATGCGTCTTCGAAATGATATAACAGTAAGGTCCGGCGTACGCGTTGGGTAGATCCACACCCGTTCTCCACGCCTGTCGGAGGGACTGTATGCACTCTTCCTTCGTTTCAAACCAATGCGGACTCGACTTTAACGAAATGTCTTTGCACCGGGAAGAGGTAGGCAGACTTCTTAGCGATAGGATATGAACGGGAGGCGAACATGTGATATCCCAGCGATACACCTTGTTGTTGCTCATAGCGCGTCCGATCATGGAATGAGTCGATTTTCTCGTGTCTGTCTCTTTTATTTATTTATTTATTTCGGTATATAATAAGTGAGCAGCTGATCGGGAAAGATACCCGTCCGTAACCGCCCGTAGGTCGTGTCGCTATGGGGCGAGAGATCGATGATCAAATAACCATACTTGCTCCCTTCGATGGCGTCTTTGTAAGATTCGGCAAAATACTTGCTCTCTCCCGGAAAGATCTGCGAAGCTAGTATCCGGTACTCTGTTGCTGATCTGGGGTTGCTTTTCAGGACAAATATATGTGTATTGATACTGATGGTGCGAGTATAGGGTCCCTTAGCGAACAAGCTTTGCTGTAGATTGATCACCGTCAGTCCGAGATGATGCGATAACGTTGTATAAACTTGTAACATAAGTTTGCTGTGAGCTATGTCATCCATCAAATCGTCTAAGACGACGATCGCCTGTTTACGGGATTGTTCAGACTACGTCCGTAGATCGCTGTCAGTAGGTAAACCTTCGTGAAACTGTATTTGTTTGATAGTTCGTTCCATCTCCGCGTAGATATCCTGCCATGCCCCGTAACAATACACGACGAGATTAGCCGGTTTATCGAAAACGCACTCCATATTCTCTAACAAACGTTTTGCGAAAAATGTCTTTCCAGAACCTGATGCACCGAGAACCGATATAGTGGTCGGAGTGGACCATTTTAAAATACAGTGATCGGACATCTTGTCTCAGTCACGTTTCGAATCTCAATGAAGATACTCGCGTGATAACCTAATATATATATATATTTCTTTAAGCGGCGTGTGGGGCCAATATTCTCTGTCGCTGTCGTCTGGCTTGACGCATGATGTTGTTCCTCGCTTCGTCCCGCACGTGTCTCCCGTGTTCTGCGTTGAAGATGAACGTGATCAATCTCGTATGTCGAATCAGGATGCGTTTGATATAGGCCTCGCCGGTATTCGGGTTTACGATGCGTCACAAAATCCTGTAATAATTATTGTCGGGATTTCGTTGCAAATACACCCGTTCCTGCGTACGCGTGACGGGTATACGTCCCTGAAGCAGACGCTTGACGATGGCAATGACGGCCTTCACCTGACCGCCGTTCATACCACGTATATCGTTCAACGTTTCCTGGTAATCGTGTTGAGATAGAACGTGAATCATAAATTCGTAATGTCTCAGAACGTATCTCGCCATGACTTGTCCAACCGGTGGTACACCTCAGAATGAGACATACTCGTGTCTACTCGGATAGTTTATAGTATCTTTCGCTTGCTCTCTCTATCAATCATACGTGCGCGCACTCGCTTTCATAGTAATAGAAAACTCTATACTGATATTTTCATCAAATTTTATTACGACTAATATGAAACAGGTTATACAGTCAGCAAGACAAACTCACTACACTACATTATATATTAAACTGATGATTAATACTGTTGATACACTATATGTTAGCAATGGAAAATACAAGCAATAGCGATATCATTACACAGAAAATGTACTACCGATATACATCATGCAACACACATCAAACAGTATTTAAAATAATTGCATATAAACTGAGTGACAAAGTGATCGTTGCATCGTTTGTCTGTATCGAATAGGTTTGTGATGTCTCTTAAACTAGCTCTGTTTTTACATTTCTCTAACAGATAAAATAGACAGTAGAAGCCACAAGCACTCGACGTAGATTGTTGTAAAACTTTCGTGTTGTATCGATAACTATGAGAGTGTCTCTTTAAAAAGTGTTCAAATTCTTTAGTGTAATAACCGGGTTTCCTTCCAAAGCTGTCGAAAAACTCGCCGCTACCTATCCCGTCGAAATAGAATGCAACCCAATGTTTCCCTCAACCTTGCGCTATGTCCGTGTTGACCACACATCCCCACGGCTTTCCCCTACTACTGGGTGTCGAGGCTACGCTAGTCAAGTTGTTTCTCGCATAGACTCCTTTCACGTATGTATGAAGACTCGGGTCGCTACGTATGGCGCACAGTAACTGTTGAGTGTTCATTATTACTTTAGAAACACGTTGCGGCTTTTGTCGATCTCGATCAGAGCTGGGAACTTGGCCAGAGCGATCACGTTGAAGGTCTGTGTTAGGGCTTTGCTGAACTTGATTTCCATACGCAGGTTGCCGGACTTGGCGAGGTTGAGATAGTCACCGCCGTCGTTTCCTAGCATCGCTTGCAGGTTAAACACGTACAGCGCGTGACCGATCTTAAATTCGGTTCGGTCCAGGTTGAAACCCTTGTCTTTACCCCATTCGTTGTTCCACTCGTATAGGGAGTTGTAAGCCTCCACGTCGTCCGTCTCCAATGGACGTCCCGGTACTGTGTTGCCGTTCAGGTACAGACCCATGCTTTTAATCATGTCTCCTTGGAAACAGAATGGATTGGCCGTGTAAGACCCGTTCACCCCGTTCGATTGAACCATGGCCACGATCAGACGACTGGGAACTTCGTCTTGAAACATGGCGTCCCAGTTAAAATCCATGCTGGAGGAAGCGACCGTCGCCATCTTCACTATACTTCTCTCGTATGGGTAAAGAGCGTTCCCCGTCTCAAACTGTTTGTCCTGCGCGACGATCAGGGCGTCGTTGATTTTCAGTTTGCAAATCTTCAGATAGACGTCTTGCAGTTCAATTTGATATTCTTTGCCCGTCTCGTCCGACATCAACGCGAAATTGGTATTGGAGCGAAACAGTTTGACGTCGAGATCCACGCCGTTCACCAGGTGCCGTTTGAATGAAAATACGTCCTCTCTGAGAGGACCGGAAAGTGTCAGCGATTTGTTCCCGGCCACGAAGATGCCTCGGTTGATGAGCCCGTCGTTCCCGCCCGCGTAGGGATCACCAGAGTTGAATTCTGCCACCGTGTCGCCCGTATCTTTATAATACAGCTGACTCGTGAGCTGGCTGGACTTGGCTTCGCTTCCGTAGTCGAGGATGGTTTCCATCAGGGCTTTATATGGGTACCCGGCATTGCTGGAGCTGACCTGTTGTGCTTGCATGTGAACCGTCACCTGATTCCACAGGCTTTGCAATGTTAGATTGACGGGTGCGACTTTCTCTTTATCGGCCAAGTCCGTGCCATCCTTGTGTTTCACTTTCAGTTTGACGTGGAGACGAGTCTTGCTCAGGTCTATGTAATCTTTCCCTCCGTTCGGAACGTGAAACTCGACGGGGCTGGAGTCTGTGATGACCGATAGAGGACGTGCGTTTTCGTAGTAATGTTGAAGTATACTCGTCTGATAGGGGGGCATAGAAAATACGTCCATAGAAACGGGGAGGGCTTCGGAAAATTCTTTCTCTGTGAGTATGGACATGATTACTTCTTCCAGATATCTCTTGGGTCGATGGCAGGGGTATTCTTAAACTCAATGAAAGAACGTTTGGAGGAGCTCTGTCCCTCACGACGTACTTTTTTAGAAGTGACGATCTTATCTCCCGCTTTCCGTTTTATAGCCTTGGTTCGCTTCTGAGCCGCTTCAGCTCTCTGCACCACGTTTTGATTGGGAGACGTCAGGGTGATGTTCGGTTTCGAACCAGTACTGTTATGCGAGGGGGTCGTCGATGATGTAGACGGAATGACAATGAATCTTGACCCGCTGGGTCGTCCTTTGATCACTTTTTGTCCTGGACTTTTTCGACGTTCAAAAAATTCCATAAACTTCTTCGTATCAGGAATATACACTTTACGTTCCATGATCAAGAAGATGTAACAGTATATATCTTTCTAACTCAGGAATGGATAGCGTCGCAACACGAGTGACACGTTCACCGTCTCTTTCAGAAATGAATGCGGTGTACCCTCTGCACACTTTATATAGATTTCGATTTCAGACGTGTCTTTTAACACGACTGGGATATACCAGGGCTGGTGAAAATAGTAGTTGGGTCCGTCTCTCAGATCGACTCGTCTCAGTAAGGGCACATACTGTTGTCCCACGTGTGAACTGTCGCATAGGTCACACAACACGTCGATCGATGTATCGTTGAGCTTTTTAGTATCTACGGTACCGAATTTCAATTCTAACAGAGCTACCATCCACACTCCTTCCAGTTTTAATCGCTGAGACAGTTTAACGCGAAATCGATAGTGCGTGTTGCTCATGTAGTAGTCCTTCTTGGAGTCTAGGTCGTTAAACACGATGTACTTATCCATGATGATAATGTTACTTGTTTTTCACCTGACTCTCGTCAACCCACGAATCGAAGCTAGAAGGCCAGCTCGCCCACCTCACCAAGTATAGCGTTTTATCCCGTTCACGTTTTCTACGTATCACCTTCTCTATGTCCCACGCTGCGTCCAGGTCTTTATCAACACCCTGTAATTCCTGTTCGTAAAAGCGACCCTTTAAGAGCTCAACGTGAAAATCTTTCAAGGTGTACAAGGGGAGACGTTGATCTCTCATGCGCGTGGCTACCTTAAATAACTCTTCTGTCCAACGTAGGTGGTGTTCCTTAGCGAAAGGTTTTCTCAAATAACTGATTCTGACTATATCACCGACTTTATACTGAAATGGACGCACCTTTTTCGTTTTGGGTGGCTTCATGTACAAATGACTCCACACTTTCACCTCGTTTCGTTTGTTCACGTCTGCAGGGGCCCATTGACCTAAACTTTGGTGAAGAGTGTGATTGTAGTTGTAGACCAAATCATTCAAGACGTTGATGTAGCGCTCTGTGTTCTTATGTGTCAAGTATCTCGTGATTAATGACCTTAATGTTCGAATGACTCTCTCGGCATAATTTGCTTTAATATCTTCATTCTGGGTGACGATTAGATCTATAGAGCGACGCTCAGTAAAGTCATGAAAAGCCCCTTTAAATTCTGTCCCTTTATCCACTCTGATCTTTTGAGGGGTTCGTCCATCCTGTGATAGTATAGTGTTCAGTCCCTTGACAACAGACTCAGGTTTCTTGTTTCTTAAAGGGGCGACCCATAGATAGCGAGACAAGATGTCTATGGCAATGAGCAGGTAACGAGTACCATCATTGGCTTTGACCAGTCGTGACATGTCCATCAAATCCACATCCCATTGTTGGTCCATGGCATGGACTATCACTCTGAGCCTTGGAAATCTATGTTTGACGGGTTTGTGTAAGGTGTATGCATCATGCTTTTTCAACTCTTCCTTCAACTTCGAAAGTGATGGAACATCTTCATGTTCTTGACGTTTTAAATTCTGTCGAAATTTGGCAGGAGAAAAGTAACTCCCCGCTGACCTAGGATTGAAATATATACTCTCTAATGTCTTTGGTGAACCTGATCGAGTAGACATGTTCTCATTTCGGCTATACAGATCACTATGGGAACATTCTATGTAGACCCATTCTTATATAGTGTGATGTGTGTCTTAAATTATCATCTTATTAAATAACAGCGCTTATTGAGAACAATGTTATAGCTCCATACACACCACTTTTATTTACTTCAATACCAAGCAAACACAAAGCAATTTTCAATATTATTTATTATCAATATAATCAAACATAAAACAATACACATTATATTTCAATAAGATACATTATCCCTCACCAATACTAACTCTAGACAATATTATGTATAATATAACGTACAATATCTTAACTGTCACCACATAAATATCTAGAAAATATTGAATTTTATCCCTCACCACAATATATATATGTTAATACTACCTCTACACTTTGTCACATTCACCATTATAAATCATCTAATTACTAACAATGTACAACAACTATTATATTATTATTATTATCAGTTGATCTCTTATATGAGATTGGAAGAAGGAATTCCTCAAAACAGTAAACTGTCACCACCCTGAAATATAATATTTCTTAGAGGAAGTAATCAATTGGTATGAAATTTTATCCCTTTACATGTAACATATCTTTAATGTGACCTTATATATATATATATATTTTATACCTTATATTCAGTTATTCTTCATTTCTTAATGCTCCATCCACAACCTTCACAAAATTTGTAAGGTGTGTCCTCTTCACACTGCCACTCATGATCCCCTCTTTGTGAACAAAAGTGGCAGAATCCAACACCGCTCCTCATACAAGCGCCATTCATTTTACATTTCCTAATTGCATCCTCATCTTCATCTTCATCTTCATCTTCATCTTCGTCGTCAATGATGATGGCTTTATAGAATGAAGCAGGCTTTTTCATTTGTTCCACCACCGCTTCCTTCTTAGTTGGCAAAACTTCTGACGCCTTGCTCGTTGATGGAACGGGCTCCTTCCTCCTGTTCAATATCGTAGCTACTGGCGGTAATGAAGGTAGATCACCACCATCATCATCAGCAGCAGCAGTAGCAGCAGCAGCAGCATCAGCAGTATCAGATCCATCATCATCATCATCATCATCATCATCAGCAGCAGCAGCAGCAGCAGCAGCAGCAGCAGCATCAACAGCAGTAGCATCTTCGTCTTCAATGTTAACAAACATTAGTACATGCATCGAATGTCCATTGTTCAATAGTCTCATACCCTTGTACACAAGGGTTGTGCTGCTCGGTATGCCATCATTATACCTCTCTGGTATAAACACTGACTTCAATGTTTTCGGAGAAGTTTGCTCAGTAATTGTAAGATTGTACAGTTCTTTACCTTCTGTTGTTGTAATCAATTCCTTTTGGAGAATTTTAAAAGGTACCAAAACAGGTAAGTCTTTTACAGTTACCCTCGTTGGCTCAAGCATCTCAAAACTTGAGCGCTCCAACTCCCTAAATTGTGCCATGGTGCATTTTGTGACATTTGTCTTCTTCGTCTTCGGCATTTTATTTTCGTACCTGAAGGATAAAAGGGAGTTAATTAGATATCTTTATGTCAAAAATATTATGTATTATTAGTCAAAGATAATTATATACGCACAACATATGCTAAATATATATACTTATTCTTAATCTCTTTTCTTAAAACAATAAATTATCGTGTTTGTCATCATTTATGGTTTAATTCTCTCTCTCTCTCTCTCTCTTTCTCTCTCTCTCTCTCTCTCTCTCTCTCTCTCTCTCTCTCTCTTTCTCTCTTTTAATCAATTCACAGTATTAGTTATTACTCTTCATAACATGGTGTCACAAAATTATTACCAATCCATTTTATAACAATACAACAACACAGCACAACATACAGTTTATATCATATTAATATAATCAGAACTTAATTTCTTTAAAACATAATGTGTACTCACCTATTGATTCCTTCCTCTGCAGATGTGAACTTCCAGGGTGGTGACAGTTTGCCAATGTGAAAACACGGCTTCAAGATTAATTTTTATAGTCGTGTTCATACGACTACCCACCTAACAACCACCAAATATTCCTCTTGTAACTTGGTAACCTGTAGCATTGCAGCATTTATAATCCCAGATACGTGACAACACCTACGTAGGTACCATCCAAATATGTCTCTTGTCACTAGGTTATCTGGTCAACAAGCTAATTTTAAAAGCTTTGCTTATATAAGTTAACATAAGTAGTCTCTGACCTTAACTAAAATACCTTTTGTCATTGATTAATGTAGTTCTAAACCGTTCTTATTATCATTATCACCAAGGCGATGACCCTGTCCACTTAGCAGTAGCCAGATCGGGGGGCCATGTAAGGTTACATCGCTGGATAAAAAAAGTAATATCAATTATCTAAACGTAATATTTTTTCTTTTATGTACAATATGTTTCTAACATCTTTTAGCAAAATATTCTCAATTTCAACTCATACATTACACTTCAAACTTTTAAATCAACATTATATGTGTTATTTTATTAACATTCATTACTATTGTCTCGTATATGTCACTAACTTGCTAGTTACAATAATTTCATTGACATCAATTCATTAAATTAACTCCATTCTCAATTACATACACTCGAGGTTTGTTACTACAATCTTTAAGTTAACAATGTAGTGAATTTACAAAAATCAAATAATTCAACCATTTAATACATCACTTATTATATATTCAGTAAATCGTAAATAAACCTTTGACACTGTAGAAACACCAGAAACGAATTTATCCTTTGTAGTTCTTACTAAAACCCAATTCATATCATTTCCAATCAGCTGACTTTAAATACAGAGCTGACTGTAGTCATGAGTCTATGGATTAATAGGTAGTACCTGATGTCAGAGGTTTAGACATTGCATGAAACACAAAAATCACTGTTTATATACATCATATTTATTTTAGACTCATGGTAGCAATGGTCAAGGAATACATTGCATAATCTGTTATCATATCTAATTTTATACTCAAAAGCTATTTTAAGAGCTTTTACTCATTGGGTTTGTTACAAAACCGCTTTCTTAATTTTATTCAGCCAATATCCTCATCATATTTAATTTCATACTCATGGTAGTTATGGCCAAGACATACATTGCACAATTGTTGTCATATCTAATTTTATACTCAAAAGGCACTTTTTAAGAGCACTTACTCATTGGGACTGTTTCAAAACCGTTTGCTTAATTTTATTTCAGACAATATCCTCATTTTCCCTAAACATAAAATATCATAAACTTAATGAGATTTTATACCTATGTCTAGCATCTGTCATCACTTGCTACATCTATGATGAAATAATTCTTGAAATTAATTCAGTGTAATAAGCAATTTATTTCCTTTGGATAATAAACTCGTTGCTATGTCCATATATTCAACACAGAATATAACATAAGCAAAATGAATTGACCTACTTCCCTACACCTAAGTACAAAGTAAATACTGTCAAGTCCAGTCGTCGATTCTATGATGTACATGTATAGATAAGTCCAAGTAGGGTCAGAGTTCGTGGAAGGTTTGGTAGATACAGCAAACCTATGTGGGTTAAAAATACCTGCGTGAGTATAGATAAGAGTTCACAGGTCTTAGTTCATAGGTCAAGTATGGTCAGGGTCAGAGTTCGTGGAAGGTTTGCTAGATACAGCAAACCTATGTGGGTTAAAAATACCTGCGGAAGGTTTGGGCAGACCTAAACCTGTGGCAGGTATTTATAACCCACAATAATCTACTACTATTGTTATTAAACGTGTCTTTGACTTAGAATTCCTTTTTCCAAATAGTATTGTCTAGTGTTAATAGCATCTATGTGAGATGCATAGAACTAAATATATTTACATTAAAGTAAAGCAAAGCGATCCAGAACAAGGGTCCATGTTCTAAGACAGTCTTCATTAAAGGGTTCTAGCTATATAGATTAGCGTATTTGACAACAGTCAGCTTTTGGTGATGTCTGAGTCAGATCTCATTCCTGATTTCTCATTCTTGATATTATATAGTCATGTATAAACTAAATGATTACTTCATAGATTTTTTATTTTTTCTAGAAGTTTTAAGGCTTTTTAAAAATCATATTAAATTGGATAGTTGATATTTTATGTAGTTTGATGCTGTCTACTGGATCTAAAATTTGTATTTGAAGAATCTTTGATCTGAGAAGGTCAAAATGATATTAAAAAGAAGGGTCGACAGGCATTATACATATTAAAATATAACCTGATCTCAAACTTGCCGCAAACTTTTTAAAAATCATTTTAGATCGGATGGTTGATATTTGATGTACTTTGTAATTGATTGGATCTAGAATTGTTGTTTGAAAAAGAAATCTTTGATGTGATAAGGTCAATCCATGATATTAAATCGAAGGGTAGAGATAAATATTTATCTATAAATAGAATGTTACAAATTACCATCCCTTAATGTTGAAAATGCTAGTCGTAATGTTTTGTCAGACAAAACATATATTAAGAGTCACAAAGAACACTAAGTTGGATTTATGTAGCAAAGGAAGTATTAACGATCAACAGCAATGGGGGTAATATAATAAATAACTCGAAACTGCACTAACGTAGCTTTTGGATTTCACTTTTAACAAATGCAACGGGCTGTTAAAATGTGCATCACACGATCCTGCATTTCTGAATGCAGGAACCCTTGCTCAAGGGGTATGAAACGCCATATCAACGGGTATTCACACAGACAGTATAACGGCAGTAAACCCAATTTCAGACTGACAAGGCTGAATATATTTCAACGTAGCAACGTTATTGGCAGATTGCAAGGTGGAGCCCGGCTGACATTTCCTGTACCTCTCTGAAGCTAACTCTATAGTTTTTGTGTATCTGGCTAATGACATGATTAATGTTTGCAGCATTGTGTGCTTTGATCCTCAAACGAAGTGTGAATGGTGATATCTGTGTCCTATCTCCAACATTTTTTATATATAAAATTACTTAATTTTGAGTCACCGTCAAGTTTCTTTTTTTGATGAGTATATTCTCAAATATCTTTCTCCATCTTGGAATTAATATAGTTATATCGTCCATCACATTATCTGCATTATTACAAATTCACGTATTTGTTTGGGTCTATATTAACTGTTTCTGTATCTTTAACAAAAGACAGTTGAGATCTTTTCGTGGACAAAAAATTCTACCCGTTTTCCCCCAACCGATCTTATTGTGCTATGCATTATCATCTATTATCCAGTGATAATCAATAAGGTTACATCGTAATTCGGAAATTAATCCGCATTCTATCAGAAAATAAAATTACCATACTCACAAATACTTATATTGCGAACCACTAATATCCTTTTGGAGTTGAGTCTCAATTTAGAACATGACCTTATCTCTTCTATTACGCTCTCTCGTAGTTTAATGTAGAAATCTAGTTATCCGAGCAGACAGTAATTTGAATATCATGAATAGTATTAATATTGAGCGGAGATGTGAAAATTCTGTTAACCAGCTTTGATGATCTACATCTATACAACTTTCTGAGGATGTATAGGGTACCTTCATATGCCATTATTATTTCAATCAGTATCACCATTGGTATGTTGGATGGAACCCTATTTAGAGTTTATGAAAAGTACTAATATTGAAATCAGAAATTATGTTACCAGCCTTGATGATCTGAATCTATACAATTTCTGGGGATGTATATGGTAACTTCATATTATTTCTTTATTTAATCAGCTAATACATCATTGGTAAGTTCCTGCATAGGTGGAAACCCAATACAGATATAAAAGGAAAGGAAACAGTTCCATGTTGTTCACTACTCACAGTACAAACTATATATTTCAAGTTGCAACTCCTATTTACTATGCTTGTGTGGTTGTTGCAAAGGTAGCGTTACAACAGATCTCTATGATAGCCACGGTAAAAGTAACTGGGTAACACACACGAAACACTTGTTATCATCTATCTGCTTCGGTAATGCTTGGCATGATCAATTTGTAAAATCCAAAATCTCAGTTTGTCTTCTTAGTAAAATAAAGACTTACAGATATATTTCAAGATTGGTTAACTAGTCTCTCATTGTCTAACAAATGTTTCTACTACAAACTGTTAAAAGATTCAATCCATGCAGAACATTACCTTTTGATCTTGACAACAAGGAAATATAAATATTCACTGGCAAGACTACGCTGCTCTTCGCATGATTTATATATTGAAACTGGGAGATATAAAGATATTAAAAAAGAAAATATGATATGTCAAATGTACAATTTGAATTCTGTCGAAGATGAGTGTCATTTTGTGTGTGTTTGCCCAGCATACTTATCGTTAAGAAGTGTATATATAAAGAAATAATATAATGAACACCCTGAAACTTTTAAGTTTATATCATTAATGAAAACGTCTAGTAAAGGGTCAATTAGAAATGTTTTCCATCTACATTCATAAAGCTTTTATACTTAAACAAAGTGTATTACCAACAAATGTATAATGTAATATGTACTACAGGCCTGGCATTTCAGTATGAAAATAAAGATTGATTGAACATATCGTCAGCAGGCTAATCTACAACAGTCTGAATAGATACGTGTTATCCTTTTTGAGCTATGGTTTCTTTCTGCTGTATAATATATTCTTCACAATTTGATATAAGATATTAAGGACCAAACCAGTGTTCAAAATAAGGATCATAAAGGAATTGTTAAACTCTCCAATATTGAAATTTGGCTGGCCCTTTATTTTTTTCGTGAGTATACCTACATGTAGAAAACAAATATTAACGTATTAACAGTCCAATGTGGTCGAACTCGACACGCCATTCGGTAAGCTTGCATGTTCTGCAAATCATCTAATATCATTGTCTAATAATACCCTTGTATTCTCCAATACGGGTCATATACCTTATCAAGTGTGTCAGTGTCTCAGTGTGTGTTTGGTGGAATTGCTAGTCACTTGTTGATATTTCAAATTGTCGTTAACTGAGTTGCATATGAAATTAACCGGATGTGACCAATTGATGTGACACCATCCACACTGTCAGAAACTCTGCAGGACCTTGCTTTGGTAACTCTTCAGTAAGTTGGAATTCTTGGCATCTATTAATGGTCAATGGTATTCTCTTTAAAATCGTCGGTGTGTTACAGAACATAGTCTCTGTGGTTTGTACAACAAGGTCATCAAGCGGACAGGTCGCCAGTTTCTGATATATCCATTGATGACAAAAATCCTCGATGAACGTTATTTGTATATTGAAAACATTAACTTTTATAAGGTTTCTATTTCAAATAAATTATGAGAATCCATACATGTTTTGTAGTCATCCATTGACTGCAATACCTTTCCAGCACACTCGGATCTCACACGTACATTATCAGAATTAGAGTGTAATTTTATCTTTTTGTTCGACCACAAATATGTCTGCAGCAAAGCCTGTTGATCAATCCATAATAACATTCTTTAACCTTTTAACAATTCTTCTGTATTCATCTCATATCCATAATCTTGATATACATTTATTCATGTTAAATAATAAGCAATATGAACAATATGTATTTATGACCGATGAAGACTGCAATAAAAACCATAAGCATGTATCTGTTCATATGTATTCATTATGTTATCTATGTATGTACCTCGAAGCCTGTACACTTGAATTAGGTCTTGACGTATTAACATCTTGACTTTCTGTCTGGACAGGATGCAACCGAGTCAGGTATATATTCATATATTCATATAACATCAGTTTGACGTTATAACATATAACATATCATTGATGCAATGTTGACCTTTATTGACACAGGGGGTGAAATCTCTTATATATTCATATTACACCCTTTATTGTCACAAAAATATGCCAATAACATGTTGACAAGAGAAAATGATACATTTATCGGTTATCTTCTAACAAAAACTTGTCTTAAATTATTGCAACATATAATTTCGAAGCATTTCATTCATTGCATTTACATTTAACATACTTAACACAGCAATTGTTTCTCTTATTGGCATCATAAGAACCTAATGACATCATCTATAACACTATATGGCAGTTGTAACGAGGCTATCAAATTTAAAGAGAGCGTCGCTATAAACTTAGCTGTCTTCCCCTGATCACCACTGACGCTGAGTAATCTTGTATTTGTAAAAAAAAGCTAAAATAAAAACTGACAAATATTACCTACTTGAATTTTTTAAACAGAGCCTTGAGGGTTGGGACACTGATTCACTTATCTATCTTATTCGGAAGTCTTATAATACGCTTAGCTGACACACTGGACTGGACCAGAAGGAAAATCCGACATGATGCACATGAAAGAGACGTGCCTTCTTATTCAGTATGCCTGTGATATACACGTCCTCCAGATGGAGCTGGGGGTGAGTTGGTAGCACATGTAATGCACGTGTTAATGCTGACATAGACATCACATAACATCCGCCTGCTACGTTAGGTGGGAAGGGAAGGTTTTTGCGGGAAAGATATAATAAGTCATTGACCATTACCGCCGGTACGTCATATATATCACTCTATAAATGTGTTGATATGAAACTTTTTGTCTTACTGATATATCATTTCTTCTCGTCCAGATGAATAGTGTAGTGTATAGGATTTCTAACCTGAACACTTAATATTTATGAAGATGAATTAGGAGATAAATTGATTCTGTTTTTAATATTTTGTTATTCGAACGTAGATTCGATACCTGTTTGTATCATTAGGAACCGAACATGTTTAATCTAATTTCAATGATATCGAATCTATGTTCGAATCAGACAGAACTTTATCTTCATTCTACCTTATTTTTTTACGTTTCTACATAATAACATTTCTTTGATGTCGTGGAATCTCAGTCATGGTGTGGTCATTGGCTTATTCTAGATGAGATAATGGGTTTGTCAGTAGTACAGTCAACAAGGTTCAGTGTAAATGTAAGTTTCTGTTTAAAACATCAATTGGCAATTCAATCCAACGCGTAACACCCACAATGTCTTCTCAAGGTATGAAGTAGAACAATGGTTCCTTATCACCCTCTGTCTGTTAAATTACTCTTGAAACATTCTATAATTTTTATGGCAAACTTACCAAAAAAATAGTGCAAAGATCCATCAAACACATATATTTAAGTTTATTACAAGTGGAAGTGAATTACATAAATTCTTGATGTTTTATCTGAACTGAAGGATTTAGACGTTCCTTGTCTGACTGTCTGAAGTTTGACTTAGCATACTTGTTGAAAACAATAAAAGTAACACCAGTGGGACTCCTTATTGATTCCTGCTAAAGGAGTGTCAGAGTAAATCTAATTGCTTGTCCCTTATCTCCCAAATAACACACACTGGTATTTTGGTAATCTATTTATTGTAGCAAAACAGTTTAACAAGTGGCAACACGTTAAATACTGGAAGTGTTTAAACATGGCATGTAAGGACGAGACATTAATTCACTTATCTGATTGTGAAGTTTTAGAATACGTTTGACCGACATGTTGACACTTGCAATCATCCTTTTGCAGATGATGTCACATGGTTTGGCCTTAGGACTGGACCAGAAGGAAAATCCGCCATGATGCACATGAGCGAGATGTGCATTCTTGGCCAGTAAGCCTGTGATATACACGTCCTCCAGATGGAGCCGGGGTCGAGTCGGTAGCACACGCAATGCACGTGTTAATGTTGAAATATACATCACATAACATCCGCCTGCTACGTAAGGTTGGAAGGTTTTGGCAGGAAAGATAGCATAAGACACTGACCATTCGTCTCTAGGGTCCCTAATTACTGCTGCTCTGGGACTCAGAGCTCCCAATATTTGATTGGAGGAAATCAGCCCTGCAGACAGTTCGTGTAACAAGAACGGGAGATTGATGTACACATCATCGTCACATTTCATGTAGTAGCTGGCATGTGCTGCATTCTGGGAGACCCATCTCATACCCAGAAGCACTTTCTGTGTTAGATTCCTGTAATTCTCAGCAACATCAACCTGAACTACATCTCCATGAATCTTCATCTCACGTCTCGTTAATTCTCGCCAAAATTCTTCGCTGGACAGACCAAGAAGAAACACGATTTGTACTCCATACAAATTAATGGCGTCATTGCCCCACGTGGACCTTATCGTCTGCCTCTGCTGCACGTGTTCCGGGTGTGAGCAAACGACAATGATCAGAGTTAGATGGGAAGCAACCTGAACATTGTGGTGACTGTTGGTTGTGTTCAAATCTTTGTTGAGTCTATAAATCCTCCTGTTCCAATTATGATAGCTTTCATTCTGTGATGTATGTCCATATAACAAAGGTTTGTTTGACTCCAACGCACCAGGGACTTCGAGGATAAAACCCTGCTGAATATGCATCAACATGAAACATATCTTCCATTTCCAAAGGTTCTGTATGGACATCTGCCTACAATCGAAGAAACATTGATTAAACACATTTGATGAAACTGGATGGTACAAGTTAATTGCTGAATACATTCACAACGTCTTCATATTGGAAATAATGAAGTAATGTATCATTGTTATATTTGATTATCAAACATCCGAAGTCATACAAATTCTTTTCAGGACGAATCCATTTGGAATTGTTAACCAACCTACAGCACTACATTGTGTCTTCCAACATCTTAATCCATTCATTTCCGATTTCGAGAACTACTGTTAGAGAATGTGGTCTTCTTTTAAGGAATTCGTTCTCGAATCACAGAATATATTCATTGTAAGATAGAAACATATGCACAGAACAGATAAAGTTGTAATTGTCCATTCCAAATTATGATATTATGTTGAACACAGTGCTAAATGCTATCCGTGGTATAATATAAATTGATTGTATTATTATAAGATTCTGAAGTAATCAAGCAACAGATTGTGTATCTTATTTTCTGTAATAATCACTGTCAACACGCACCTGCTGCTAATTGCCTTTGTGTACCTGGTGCGTGTATCATGTTTAAGATTATGAATCATCAGCTGAATATTAACAATGATCAATATAGTCAAAGCACAATACTTTTGTACTTCGAAAATAAATGTTTGTAGTATACTGACCTGTGATAATAATTCCACATATCAAATCCTATCTCCAGTGGAAAATTGTGAACATTATTCCTTCAGTATGAATGGATATTGTACAGTCATATGCAGTAATTCACTTGTGCATTCTTTTGAGGAATATCAAGCACAATACGATGACATACGATTGATTGATATTTCTTGTTATCCATTCACTTTGAACAACTGAAGAACACTAACAGACAAACAGCACTCTTCAGCCGAAAACACATATCTGGAAATAAACGACATATCCAACTCACAAAACCCTGTACCCCGTGTGTACACAAAACCAGGTAAATACGTATATAAACTCAGTTCATGACAGTGAACAAAGCAAGTTTAAACAATGCTTCTAAATGTTTCTGCCAAGCAGTGTAACAGCACCGTCAGCCCCACAACATAGTATTCCTTTTTACGGGAGATTGATGTACACATCATCGTCACATTTCATGTAGTAGCTGGCATGTGCTGAATGCTCGGGGACTAAATATGCTTAAACATGAAAAAATACCGCACAAGCAACAAGTGTAGAACTGTTCTTCTCATCACATTGACATTTCTTCTAAGTGATTAAGTGGAAACATTTCATATTCTTCACACACTTGTCGATACATTAATTCCAAGATCTGCTCCACGTTGCTAAGATTGCATACACATCGACCTGATTTATGAGTCTGATATCTGATAAAGTTCTTCTCTATGATTCCTGGATATAAACTTGTTTCCCTGGAGAATAACGGATCAGTGCTACAATCTGCTCTATGATCGTAGGAATTTTATCAAATCCGTGGGATAACTTTTCCATTCAATTTGCATATACCATATTCATTATTATAGCGCAAAACCAAGTTCTATTTCTGATTTACAACTAAGCTGATCATTAGGTAAGGTAATCTGTTCGAAATAATCACGATTGGCCACTACACAGAACACACTGAACACACTGACATGATATCCTAAAGTTTTTATATATTTAAATGTAATGTGCTATTTCTGCAACGATTGCTGATATTGAATTGATCATGGTAATGCATTGACGGTGACATTCATTTACGACACGCACCTGCCGCTTATTCCTATTCATACCAGGTACCTTGTATCATGTTTAACCCAATTGTGCAGCCAATCAGATCGAGTAAGAATTGATAAGTATGATGTTCAATGTTAGGACACTTCATTAGGTAGCATCTTTATTCAGTGACAATCTCTCACAACACACACTTGTCTTCTGTGATAGTATGTGACAATCTCTCACAACACGCACCTGCTAATTAGTTAACATGTGAGAATCACTCATTTAGATGTGAATTGATACGGACTGAGAAGGCATATTTCTAGCTAAAAACCATTTAAGCATTACATTGATTCACTTTTTTTTAAAATGGAGCATATGATCTTATAAAACAAATGATGGTTATGGAAATACCAAATTGTCAACTTTAGAAACATTTATTTATCTAGGAAAACCTTTAATCAAATATTACAGATAATAGAGAAACAAAACCTCCAATGTGTCTTATTTGTAGAAACTTACCAATCGAAACTTGATTTCTTTCATCATTACAATAATTGTAAGTTGCCATGATCCTTTACTTTGATTGAATAGACTGAATACTGCAAAAAGGAGAAAGATGGTTTGATTTACGATACAGTGTTATCGACCAACTAAGCATGATATTATTGATTGTCAGGAACAACGGCTGAAATTGTTCTCATATATCCCCCTTTGTGTATTGCTAATGGTCTTTGTTAACATTATTGCTTTGATTAAAGTGTCTCAGTTATAATGAGCTGACATAGTTAACAAATACTAATTATAATATATAGCATGAAAATGTTTTGTTTCTTTGATGATTATACAGGCAACCTTAGTCTCTACTTTAACAATATTTAGTAATTAATTAACAACATTTGCACATTCCCTGTAAACGTGTACACTTACATGTACATATAGACTCAAATCTTTCATATATCTTACTTATTTATTACATACATTGTCTGTAACAGTGACATAACATTGTGTTAATCTAAACATTTATTGATAAAATAGGCTGTAACGATTTACCTCATTCGCAGTTTACAAGTATACAAGTATATTCAAACTTGATTTGAATGACTGTGTTTTATCACGGGGATGTATGTAACTACTGCTATTCATTTATTTAAATTGTCAGTAAGAAATTGGAATCTGTGTCATACTCAAGACTTTTGAGATAAACAAATTATATTTCTGTTTTCAAAAAATGTTGCTGATAATATCGTAGAACGACTTTCACTGGCCAAGCTTCAGTTCAAAAAGTATTCAATTTATTGAGAGCATTTTATTGATTGATCTTTCATGGTTATGGAGTACTCAATCTTGTTAGTAGAACTAATTGTATGATTTTTACTATATATCTATACAACTAACATTCAGTTATTTATTTCGGAATATTTGCTTTCGTAAATGTTATGGCGTGATATCAGACCATAATTGTGGAAATATTGTTTTATTGTATTATTAAGTTTGTCATCTGTATTTATCTCATTGTTGTGTAAAGTTTTGAGGAGCATTATTCATATATACTGTGACTGTCCTTGCAGATCAACGTAATACCACCGTGAAACTTAATTCAAATCAAAGTATTTGTCTCCATTATAAAACTTGAGTTTATTGAATGAGGTTTTGATATTCATTGATTACACTTGCTAGATTGTGATAATTTGAAAACTTTTCATGGAGATTTAACTGTTATTTCTAATGTTTTCACCACTTACATAACCAATAATAATATATCATCTGTCTATTCACGTTAAGGTTAAGAAGTGTTTACTGTTTATTATTTATTGATTCATGATTCTTGATGCAAAGTGTACCACGAGAACGTTGGTTGTATCTGGTGGGTATGTGAACACCACTCACCTTTGTATGTGAATTCAACCATTTTTGTTAGTTTTAAAAATATAATCTCATGTTCAAATGTAACAATTGAAGCAGTAATTTATTTGTCTGGAAGGTTACAAAGGACACTGTAGAATGCTTTAAATATAAATATTGCAAAGACGAGATATATTGTGAGTTGCAAACATCGAAATATATATCTGAAATACAATAATCAATACACATTCGCCTTCAGCTACAGATAATGAGGATAAATGTCCTATCAGACTCAGAGGAGCCAAGCTTCGTAAATAGTGCTTCCATAAGTCATTATTATTGTATATAAATGGTCTGAAGGTGTATTTACATTAGTAAAAGCTCTGACCCTAGGGTATGGTAGTTTCCTTATGAGAAGAGATGTTCTCTTTAGCAACAAGACAACTGGGAGCCGACTCTTTGTATCCCGTAGAAACTGTTTATCACATAAATATGCCTTAGTAATTGGAAGTCGTTTTCTGTAAGTTTTACATCAGTCATCACATAAACATATTTTGTAAAACATTACATTCTAAAGTTCTTTGATTACTTTCAAATCTATGAATTCTTGATAAAAACGTTGATTTGTGAAGAAAATGAATATGGACTTAGTTTTCACTACCTGATATATAGTTTTACATTTAATGATTTCGTTTTAATCACAATTCGTTTATCTATTTCCATTTAAGTTTCCTTGGGACACAGATACATTGTTAATAATTCATTATATATATATATATATATATATATATATATATATATAGGGGTGACTTTACATTACTTATGGCGTAAACATGACAAATGTTGTGAAGGGACATTTGAACGAGATTATTGATTCAATATGATTATGATCACAGAAACTTTTTTTTATTATTGTGTCTTTTGCGTCATACAAGAATCGATTTTATGACAAACAGGCATGGTATCGACACTATACTCTCTGTAGATGCTGAAAAGTTCTACCTTCTACATGGATTTCACATCATACATTGATTTATGTTTAACACTTCGCTCACTGAACAGAATGCACCTGAATGGTTAAGTCCAGCCCTTGGCGTCAAGTTGATGTAACATGCGTTCGAAGTTTGATTTTGATCAGAGTGATCGATTAAACGTTCATGTGAACACCTGGCTGTAATCTCATGCTGCACGAGATGTCAGTGTGATTTTATTAGGTAAGTACTCCTCTAGGCATCAACATCCGTTCACAGTGCATGTTATATTGGTTTTTGTTGTTATTTTTTTCGGATCATATCTCTGCTGTAAAAGAGATTCACATGTTCCAATGTTGTGGTAGTTCAAACTTGTGTCTTTCACAGTTCATGTATTATTGTTTTCAGGTTTTTCTTAAAATCCAGACAGGAAAAGGTATAAGTAACCTGAAGTATTACTTCAAAACACGATTTATCATCAATTTATGGCAGGTTTCCAGGAACACGGGAAATACACACCGTTACATTCGTTTAAAGAGGTTTTCCTGATAATGCTTCGATCTGTATTGAGGAATATTCGACACTGAATCACAAAGCAGAACGTTCTGGAAGTCGAGATAAAATGACTCTTTTGATGATCTTTTCAGGCTGTATTTCTCTATATGTAAATAAAGGCGAATGAAATTAACTATAACTGAGGGGGCAGTCTACTTATGGTTGCCTTCCTTTTTAGCCAGATATTGAAATCAGGGATGCATCAGTATATTTATATTGTAGGAACATTTACAGTCAGGTTAGAAACAATATTGACACTAAGCGCCACGAATTAATTAAGCGACTAAAATATTATATTGCGACTGATTTCTACATAAAATGGAAGCACATCTTCATTTCAGGAGTTTACCATTGTACCATCTGTATTCAGATTCTGAATTATTAAGCAATACGTTCAGGAAGACCAGATATAGTGATTCTATTGACGCTCTTTTCAGACTGCGTGCCTCTCTAGAGTTGCTGTAGCTATTTCTATGTAAAGCAGGAAACCCAGATTAACTGCAACCAACCAATCACAATAAATAGACTAATAAATCCGAATTCCCTTTAACTTGCACTTCAATATACCATTGTGCTCAATAATCTTTTAAATGATCGATATATTTCCGACTTAAAAGGATTATGAAATGCTCAATCGCTCTCCTCTTTCTGTTACATATACTTGGCAAACCTACCAATAAACCCCCAAAAACAGTGCAAACATCCATCAAACATATATATTTAAGTTAATTACAAGTAGAAGTGAATTACTCAAATTCTTGATGTTTTATGAGAACTGAAGGAGCTAGACGTTCCTTGTCAAGTCTGACTGAGCCTACTTGTTGGAAACAATAAAAGTAGCACCACTGGAACTCCTTATTGATTCTTGCTAAAGGAGTGTCAGAGTAAATCTAATTGCTTGTCCATTATCTCCCAAATAACGCACACAACGGTAGTTTGGTAATACATTTATTGTAGCAAAACAGTTTATTAGTGGCAACACGTTAAGTAGTGGTAGTGTTTAAACATGGCATTAAAGAACTAGACATTAATTCACTTATCTGATTGTGAAGTTTTATAATATGTTTGACCGACATGTTGACACTTGCAATCACCCTGTTAGAGATGATGTCACATGGTTTGGCCTTAGGACTGGACCAGAAGGAAAATCCGCCATGATGCACATGAGAGAGACGTGCATTCTTGGCCAGTAAGCCTGTGATATACACGTCCTCCAGATGGAGCTGAGGACGAGTTGGTAGCACATGTAATGCACGTGTTAATGCTGACATAGACATCACATAACATCCGCCTGCTACGTAAGGTGGGAAGGTTTTGGCAGGAAAGATATCATAAGGCACTGACCATTCGTCTCTAGGGTCCCTGATAACTGTAGCTCTGGGACTGAGAGCTCCCAATATTTGATTGGAGGAAATCAGCCCTGCAGACGGTTCGTGTAACAAGTACGGGAGATTGATGTACACATCATCGTCACATTTCATGTAGTAGCTGGCATGTGCTGCATTCTGGGAGACCCATCTCATACCCAGAAGCACTTTCTGTGTTAGATTCCTGTAATTCTCAGCAACATAAACTTGAACCACATCTCCATGAAGCTTCATCTCACGTTTTGTTAATTCTCGCCAAGATTCATCCCTGGACAGACCAAGAAGAAACACGACTTGTACTCCATACAAATTAATGGCGTCATTGCCCCACGTGGACCTTATCGTCTGCCTCTGCTGCACGTGCTCTGGATTTGAGCAGATGACAATGAACAGAGTTAGATGGGTAGCAACCTGGACATTGTGGTGACTGTTTGTTGTGTTCAAATCTTTGTTGAGTCTATAACTCTTCCTGTTCCAATTATGATAGCTTTCATTCTGTGATGTATGTCCATATAACAAAGGTTTGTTTGACTCCAACGCACCAGGGACTTCGAGTATAAAACTCTGCTGAAAATGCATCAACATGAAACATATCCCACAAGCAACAAGTGTATAAACTTTCCCTGTTCTTCTCCTCACACCTTTAATTTTCTTACAAACAAGTGGAAACATTTGGATGTTTATAGGAGTCAATCAGATCATGAACCAACTAAGAAGTAGCCCCTATAAAATACAACCGCTGTTGAGATTGCGTAGAGCCAACACATTGACTCAATGAGTTATTATTGCCTCATACAAATTCTTCTCATTATGAAATTGTATATAATAGTGAACTGATGGATCGATGCTACAGTCGCCTTCTCAGACAGCAGAGATCACAGCATCCCATAGAAATCTTCCGTTTCCAAAGGTTCTGTATGGACATCTGCCTACAATCGAAGAAACATTGATTAAACACTTTTGATGAAACTGGATGGTACAAGATAATTGCTTAATACATTCGCAACGTCTTCATTCAAAATAATGAAGTAATGTATCATTGTTATATTCGGTAATCAACCATCCGCAGTCATACAAATTCATTCCGGCACGATTCCGTTTATGATTGTTAACCAACCTACTGCACTGCATTGAGTGTTCCAACATCTTAATCCATTCATTTCCGATTTCGAGAACTACAATACTGTTAGAGAATGTGGTCTTCATTTAAGGAATTCGTTCTCGAATTACAGAATATATTCATTTCAAGATATAAACAAATGCACAGAACATATAACTATCATATACAGAAATTCACTTGTGCATCCTTGGCATGGCATGCGATTGATTGATATTCTTGTTATCCATCAACTTTGAACAACTGGAGAACACCAACAGACAAACAGCAGTCTTCAGCCGAAAACACATATGGAAGTAAACGACATATCCAATTCACGAAACCCCGCATCTGGGGTTTACACTAAACCAGGTAGATATGGCCCGTATATATACTCTGTTCATGACAGTGAACAAAGCACGTTTAAATAATGCTTCTAACTGTTTCTGCCAAGCAGCGTAAGAGCAGCGTCAGCCCCATAACACAATATTCCTTTTGTTTACATGCCACCACGCTGCCCCCACACATCCTGTCAGCGTCCTAGTCTCGAACCAATATGTCCTTTATCGCTACATGAGTCATGTGCCGATTGCCACGCCCCTTTCCTCAATGATCCAAGAAGCGAATGCCAAGTGATCCATGACCTTGTTTAAATCAATGGGTGGAGTCAAACTGAGTTGGTCTAATTACTTGTTCTACAAGAGGAGCAACAGTTCCTGCTGTGTTCAGATCATCGATCTGGTCCATACTGCTGGTGCACCGAGTAGGAGATGTTAGAGAGAGAGGGTGCTGAAGAGAGAGGGGGCACTGTAGAGAGAGAGAGAGAGGGTGCTGAAGAGAGAGTAAGGGTACTGTAGAGAGAGAAGTGGGAAGAATGGATCTAAGCTGTAGGAAACATCCCGTTAAACTTGCATTTGAATAACGCAGTAACTTACTTTAATTTTTATCAGTTGATTTTCGAGATGTTGTTGTACACAGAAGGATTTGTAAGTGAACATTGACATTTACTATTTTAATGATTGTGTTGTTCACTGTTATCGATAGTAGACATTGCGCCAACATTCAGAAATTACTTCAATAATGATGAAATTTATCCAGCCACAATCCTTCCAGTCGGTCGGTTTGGCTCAGCTGAAGTAACACACACCAATGTGTACACTGCATTGTTATCGACCACAGAGTCCTGCTGTTATTCTTTGTGTAGGAAGAATAGGAGGATATCTCGTTAAATGTTGAACAAATCTGATTCTTTGCTAATATATCATATTGCTAATGTGATCATATTGTTGACATTCGTTTTCATGCAACAAAACTGACAAACTGGTTTATTTGTTTACAGGATTTGAATTTAACTAAATGAATACATGAAGTAACTGACACAAGGTATGAACAATCGATTGATTGATGATTTGATTGAAATTGTATCATCTGTTGATGGCAAATTAACCTGTAAACAGGTATTGGTGTCTTAAAAGGGTATGTTTAAGTATGAAATAGTTTGTAAAATCCCAGTTTATTTAATCTAATATCTAATAATCTGCATAAACATTATGACTGACATGTGTGATAGATGAATGTTTTTATGACTGTGGCTTTAGTTTGTGTCTTTAATGTGTGCATTTATGGTTTAATTTAAATCAAATTGAATAAAATAGCATATTCAGAACAGTTTAAGTCACACGCGGATAATCTCCTTAAGAGCGATTTTTGTCTTAGGATGGAGAATGTTCTGTATCTGCTTTCATCTAATCTAAAGTGTGAGATGTGAGCCACATTCAGTCCATTAGAATCTGTCCCCGGCAAAAAGTGGTCGATTGTTGAACTAAGTCTATTATGGTTGCGATACATTAGCAAGTGACGATATAGGTTGTCTATTCTGTGATATCTGTTCTAATGGAATAGATTAGCTATGAAGATTTATGTGTGTTATTGATGTATATCGACTCCAACTTTGTTCAAGTTATACTTAACCAATGATATATCAATAACTGTTTTAACTATATTATAATCTTTGTCGTCAGTGATAAGAATGTCCATTTCAAGAAAACTGTGTCGACAATGATTCTTTTAAAAAAATGGCATTGAGATGTGTCTGTAAAGTGGAAAAGAAGAATCGATTCTGTAAAGTCCAATTCAAGATTTTTTTCTAACTGGACAAAGCCAGCAACACTATGTTCCATGTACTTGTAGACTGATTGAACCACTTGAATAATCAAGTTACAATATGCTCTGTGTTTGACAAGCAGGAATGTGGCTTTTGATTTTGGCGATAACTAAACTCTAGTAAAAAAAACTGTTTACTCTGGTTTGTCAATGCCTTTTCTCGTACCTTAATTTCTTCGTTGGTGATATGATTGTTTGTTTCCCTATTTAGTCAGTGGCACAATCCGACAACCGTTGAATGAGGGGTGTCAATAAATGTAACCATGATTGAGATTCCATCTGTGTCTCGCAGATGATGATTCTGGAGGCTTCATGCAAACCTCGGAAATGGAAATTTAGTCCAGGATCCATCATATTGAAGACGTTCGGTCAGAAAGCTCGAAGGTTGTCGTATTGTGCCACTGACAAAGTCATGAACCACAATATTGCCAATACAAAAATCATTAGACCGTGCATGTGCACGTGCATGGTAACGGTCGTCTACTCAAAACACACATTTAGTAGCCAGACTCATCACCTCGGCTCTTCATTGCTTAATTGAGATTGGAGATGTTCTTTGATTGACTGAAATTAATTCATAATAGTCTGTCCTTAAACACCTGTTCATCTCGGCTTTTCATTGCTTAATTGAGGTTGGAGATGTTCTTTGATTGAATGAAATTAATTCATAATAGTCTGTTCTTAAACACCTGTTCTTGGTAATCAAGATTAATGAGCTTAAAGCCGATAAAGACAGGGCAGTCAATAGCTATTAATAAACAATGATCAAGTTGTCAATGACGAGTAATTATAAAAGAGGTAAATTACAGGATAAAGGAAAGGAGAACTGATAAGAGAAATTCGTTACGTTATACATCAGGCTTAAATCAGCTTAGGAGGAGGATTATTTTTGGTACAGAATTTCGATTTCCTGTCATTAAAATTCAATAAAATTGAGATTCTGTAAATTAATAGTCAATAAAGAGGTCACTTTGCAAGGCAGTGTCGTTTACTTTGCTCAGGGAATAGTTTAAGAGGGTTACCCTTTTTTGGTATCATACATGGACAATATTTGTTTATTCCTCTATTCATATGTAAAGGAGGGCAACTGAAATTAAGTACAACACAACTGAGGGACATACAGTGCACATATTGTTGTATTTCGGCGTGTTCTAAATCGAGATCAGAGGGTGTAATCTATTTCATGATAAACATATATACAGCCAAATACAATAAAACAATATTGACACTAAGCTTCACGGATCTTTAAGGTATCAAACTGCATTAGATGTTACTTTTAAAATGACTCAACATCAGTCTTTGTCAGTTTTCCACATACCAAGGAAAGGACATGGTTGCTTTCATTCCAAGAGTTTACCATCAGCAATTCTTTGATCAGTATTCGGGTTACTCTATTATAAATCACAAAGAAGGATGTTCAGAAGACCAGATAAAGTAATTCTATTGATACTCTTTCAGATTGAGTCCTCTCTCTAGGAATATATATAAACTCAGATTAACTGTAACCGATGGATCACTTTATAGTCAGATTCTCTGTTCGATGAATCAATATATTTGCATTTGATATAGTAGAAGCTTGTTGTTTGAGAAGTTTCAGTGATATTCTAAGAGGGAGTTTGAACCTTGAAGGTTATGTTAGTGTATAGGCATGTGGTGCGGGACTACCATTTTAAGCTGCCTGCTTATACTTTGGAGTTTCAGTGGAATTACGGAATTTGAAATTTGAGATTGTATTTACGACATTTTCTAAAAAGCTATGAATTGATCAGTATTGAAGTGTTACTGTAGATATACTTTTGTATCTAACATTCTGGTAAAGCATTCATTGTCAATAATTCATCAATGTAGTGTAGTGATCTGTTTTTATATTTTATTTTATTAAATAGTTAATAATTGATATTCATTCCCTGTGTCACAAACAATGTCCATTGTAACGGTAATGATAAGAGAATCGACCTTCAAATTGCTTCTTCGTCAGAACTTGACTAAGTCAGATCAACTAAGCGATTGTTTTGTGTACATTGTTAACTACTAACTTAGTCCTGATTAATGTTGTGTGGATACTGGCATCTTCTAGAGCATCTTATCACGTATCTGTGGAACTGTGCCACTGTTTGCATCGATCTTTGTTCCCTATCACCATCTGTCATGAATGGTGCATTGTGTGGTATTTCCGTCTTCGAGCTATGAAGAATAAAGATAATAAAACCTAATAAATCACCTTAGAAATATACTATGCTGAAATATTGATGTTTTTCCACAGTGATTTAAATATAAAATACAAAATATATGTATATACTCAATTGTAATATAATGTATTACATATGTTATGTTCAACCTATATTGTGATAGCGATATGTAATCCACTTCCTAGGTTAAACAGATGCTATGTTCAACCAATAACATATACCTGCAGGTTCTATAGCCGGTGAGTTATACCCTTTCTGTACATGCGTGTAGTTAACATATAAAGGAGCATCAACCAGCTTAACAGTAGTATTGATTGTTGCTATTTCTCACAGTAAATCTCATTGTCAAACTGATCGGGTTGCACTGATGTACACTATCTTCTCAAGATATTAAATAGAAAAAGGATAACAGCTAGAGATATTTGCAACTGGCTTTGTGTGGTTGACTGCACTGGCTACATTCTGTTCATATCTGTTACATTGAAAGACAAAATCACTCAAGGGTTGACGTGTTCACACTTGCATTTTTTAAATAAAAAGTCATTACCAACCGATTAGGTATGTCCAAGTTCTAAGACTGATGACATAAGGTCGGATAACGATAGACCCGGTTCATACTGATGCTGCCTCGTAAAAGTTCTGATGAATAATCTCTGGTTATAAACTTGTATTCACTTGAGACTGATGGATCAATGTCCAAGTGGGCCTTTTCAGAAAGCAGGAATCATAGCACAGGCATAATGATTTCTGTTTTGAACGAATCTAAACATTTGTTTGGAAATAAGAATAAAATATGATTTGCACATATGACCAACACAAACAGTCCTCCATACATATTCCTTCAGGAATGGTGGTCCTTCATTTTTATTCACCAATATTATTCATCGGGATGTTAATATATATTCAACATTTCTTCCTGCGATTGATATTGATTTTCTCGTGAATTCCTGTGAAAACCAAGAAATGCTTGCTATGAACTGATTTTCAGAGAGTTGTGACCATTCAAAATCTTCAAGGGGAATTTTGAGGATGAAATTCAAATAGGGATTTATGAATTTAAAATCGGTTATTCGAAAGCATGTTATCAGAGAAAACAACAACTAGACACGTGCCTTAGCAGCTGAGTGTTTTCATTTGCTATTGATTTATGATCTGTGTCTGTTGGGGTGGTTGTTTTATTGTTGATAAATCTGGCATGCTGATACGTTTTTGAAAAAAACCCTTAGATTTAGACTCGTAGAGCTCCTGTTTCTAACGGGGCACTCCAATCTCGTTTCTTGTGCCAGAGGTCCTGAACAATACATTTTGCTCTAGCAATGTATGGTGCAATATATCCAAACGGAATTCATCCAAGATGACCCTCATACTCAAACAGTCATATGGTATTTCCTTACACTTGAAGCTTAGGTCATCAGAGTAACAATGCCATCTCAAACCCAGCGCACCCTCCGAGGGCTGACAATCATCAAGGGTCAACCACAACTCACAGTCTGAGGACCTATCTTCAGGAGCAACTCCTGATACCACATCTGGTACATTACTTGCCCATTGCCTGAGATGGAATCCTCCTTCGTCATGCAAAGTACTAATTTGATGCACAAGAGTTTGGGCTTTCGCTGCGGTAGGCACACTCTGGAGGCAATTGTCAACATAGAAGGCATTTGTGACAGATTGGTAAATGTTCTCGTTTCCATCCCTGTGGTCACTCACATGTTTCCTGAGTGCAAAGGTGGCACAACAAAGACTACATGTCGTTCCGAAGGGCAGGACTTCCCACTGGTATATATCTGGATCTTTGTCATCCTCTTGATCTCGACAAATGAACCTCAGAAGAGGCTTATCCTTGTCCAACAGCATTACTTGGTGGAACATCCCTTTAATATCCCCTGAGATTGCAACCGGGTTCTGTCGAAACCTCAATAATACACCAAGTAGAGTTGATCAAAGATAGGGACCTGGCAGGAGTTTCTTGTTCAAGTTTAGTCCATTTGCTTCATACGAGCAGTGAAACACCAGCCTGTGTTTATTGTTGTGATGTATGTTGTTTGGGGATGTACCACGACTCTGTACTACCTTCTGCTTCATTGTTTGAAATCTTTTTCACCGATCCTGCCTCAACTCAATTGCTGATCTGTTTTTTGTGGACTACAGCTAAATCTGGTTGTTTTCTCAAATGCTTCTCAGTTCTTCTCAAGTTTTGGAGCATTGATTCCGAAGTTGCATTAAAGTTTGTACCATCCTTCACCCTGAGTAGATGTGTAGCATATCTCAAGACTCTCTCCATATCGATCCTCTCAGATTCAAGGGTTTGTAATGCTTGTTCATCCTGTTTGGATCTGGTGCAGTCCTTAGTACTGTAAGGCAGGACATTTGCCATAGTTTATCAACATCTTGGTGAAAGTCACTGAAACTAGGTTCTTCGGTAAGCCATGCTGATCCATCTGACAAGCTGAGTGAACTGGACCTTGCAGAGACCATCCCAGTTTGGTATGAACGGCTACTGGCGTCGATGGTGGTCCAAACGTGATTGGCTTATCTGGTACACTCAGTTCAGCACAGTCCGAGCCTATCAATACCACAGGCTTCACCTTGTCGATAACTGGCAATGGGTGTTCCCTAAGATGGGGCCATCTGTCCTGGAGATCCTCAATTGGGTATGTGTATTCTGAGAGGGCCAATTTCTCAGAGGCAAATGCTCCTTTAATAGAAAACCTTAGTTTCTGATTATCTCTTGAAGAGATTTCCAGGTCAACATTTAATCCTTCACATAGGAACTGTTCTCGTCTTATTGTGGTCAACAAGATCTTATCTCTTGTAGCGTCAAGTCATAGTTGCTTCACAACTTGTGTCATCAGCATAGTCCTTTGAGACCCATCACCGAGAATGGCATGTGTATCAATGTAGCTGTCATTTGGTCCATGAAATGTAACTTCTACAATCTTCAACATTGTCAAGTATGGTCTAGAGGGCTGGTCAATATAAGCAGGAGATTGATCCACCTTTGTACAAATAACTTTCTGCGGAGTCTGACTGTTAGCATCGTGCAGATAAGTAAGGTGAAGTTCATTGCATGTGCGACATGGTCTCTTCAGATTACAGTCTTCTACCTTATGCTTGCGACAACACTTTCTGCATCTCCCATTCAACCACTTCAAAATGTTATTAAGATTCAACTTCTTGATCTCTTGGCAAGAACTAAGAAACTGATCAGATGATTCACACTTCGGACAATAACCCTTTGGGACGGATGCAGGAGTCTCTCTCCTTTGAGGCTTCTTGGGATCAGAGTGAAGCGATAAAGAGTTGTTTAAGAATGCTGCTGTAGGAGCATGATCTCGTCTCAAAGAATGAGGTTTTGTCTTGTCTTGCCTTTCGTGTCAGTTGACAGCATTATTGGCCATTCGTTTAGCTCTGCTTTTGATTTGTAGCCATTCATTGAAACTCATCAAGTTGTAAGATTCATGAATTCAAAGTTTCAGACAATGTTCAATAAATCCGTCCCTCATGCTTGGTGCTAATTTACTTAGCAGTCTGTCAACGTGTGAGCCGCAATTCAGTTCTGATCCATACTCATCTTCAAGTGATCATAGCATTCCAACAAGTGACTGGACAGCTAATGCTAAGTTGTCAAATCCTTCAGTGTCTCCCGGGCGGATGGCCGGCAAGGCAAGGATTGAACCAAGTTCACTCTGTATGAGTTGTCGAGGCTGGTCATAATTTTCCTGGAGGGCTTGTAAAGCCATTGTGTAGGGGCTAGTTTCATACATGTAAGATTCAGCTAACCTCTTAGCCTTTCCTCCCAACTGACCCATCAAAACCTGGTACTTGTATCTTTCATCCAAATGTGGGTGGATGTTGACTAGGTGCTGTAAAGCCATCTTCAATAGGGCAAAATCACACTCACGTCCGTTCGTGAAAGTTGGCAAAGATGGTCTTGGGACACCGTAGGATGAAGAGATTAACAGCTCTGTCATATTTGGTACTGGTGGTTGAGTGTGTTGCAAACCTGAAGGCACATGATGTGGTTGTTTGACATAGGGGGATTTGTTTGGCATAGGATTTGGCATACTTGGCATAGTATTTGGCATAGGATTTGGCATGTTTGGCATGGTATTGGAAACTCCCATTGAAGAAAATTGATCAGTGAGATTCGGCATTTGGCATGGAGAATATGGAATGGTAAATTGATTTGGCACTGAAGAACATATTCGCATGGCAGAATATGGCATGGTAATGGCATTTGATTGGATTGAATGTTCAGTATGACTCACCGGCACAGCACGTGTGGGCTGTGAAGGCATTGTATGATTACTTGATGTAATAGGGGCAGTGTTATCAATATCACGTTCGCACTTAACGTCAATCTTAAAAGGTATTATTTCTTTGACTTGTCCGGACAGAGAGGGTTGCTCAAGCTCTTGTCCTGACAAACCAGTAGAGCATGTGACCTGATCTCATGCTTTAGCACTAAAGGGGTTACTTGCCATGGGTTTTCTTCCTTCACGATGTTTGAGATAAATTCCGCTTCCATAAGTTTCCTCTCGGCCTCTCGTATGCTTCTATCTCGTTCCACGTCCCTTAACTGCTGTTCGCGACGTTCAACCTTCTCCTTCTGTTTTCTCAATGTCTCTGACTCGATGTCAAGTTGTATCCGAGCAGAATAGGCTTCATCTTCAAGTTTCCTTATTTCTTCATCAATCCGTTTATCTTCATCTAATTGCGGTCGCATTTCGTCCAACTCGGCCTGACGTTTCAGTCTATCAATCTCGGCAAGCTGCCGATCACTCATCCGTGACCGAATGGACGAGTGTTGTGATTGTTTACTTGTACGAGAATGTCTTGATACACTAGTTACTTGAGACCGTGTAATTAACTCTGATTCTTCAATTGGTGATTCATTCATATATCTGTCCAATATATAATCAGAAAGATATGACGGTCGTTTCCTCTCACGCCATGAAAACAGAACACCTCTCTCGCCCGACTGACAAGAATCATCACATTCACTCTTACCGGCACTGGCAGTGTTCATTGTCATTGAATATCTTAGGCTAGGGTTATTATCCATTTTGCGGGACCATGACAAAACTGTCAAGGCACTTCATTGTCAAACTAATGGTCTAACTTCTTGGCAAAGTCAAAACACGTGGTCAGCCATTATCTGTTTATTACCCAACAGGAAACAGTACAAACATTCCGGAGAACACCGACTTCAGTTAACCGGGAACAAACATATATGTTAATAAAATCCGGGCAAAGGGGTGTGCACTTCTTGACAGACAGACTCTTTAATACAAGTTCGAAGTCATATCAACTGCCTCAAGCCAGCAGTACAGATTCCGTATCTATAGCTCTATGTTACCTTACAATCAATATGACACGGTGTGTTAGATAAGCAACTTCATATGGGCATCAAGGATGCTTCCAGTTGTCTGTAGTTTACCATCCAGTAAGTGATCCTGGTGAATCAATATGAAGTGGAATCACTTGGTAAATCTGGCCATTATATTTCTTCATCAAATCAATAACAATCAGTCAGTAAGTTAGCATCTATGTTACACCCAATTTGGACAACCAGACACCGAGAAAAATTGCTGTTTACTTGAGTTTGGCATTCCATTAAGTGTTCCTGTTCATGTGATGGCTTTAATGGCTCTGTGTTTGTTGCTGTCTGCGTCGGGATCCTGTGGGTGACAGATAATTGGTTTCTAGCACCCATCAAGAAAATTAAACTCATGTTGTAATCGATACTCAAACGATGAATAACAAGGTTCTGATGGTTTCTGATGCTGACGTTTAGTCTAGAGTAAGTAAAATTTAAGTAAAGTGTATCATATTTTGTATATTAAAACGTTTAGTTAGATAGTATTCCAGCAGCTAAACATGCTCTAACAGCATTCTTTAAAGGATGTGTCAGACAATCGGCGTTTGGTTTATTTCACGTGAATGAACACATAATAAACTATAGTAGATATCATAAAAAACATGTATTTAAAACTATATTGAATGTTAAGATATACAATCCATACAGTGAGTGAGTAATTATTTAACATCGTCGATCGGGCGGTAGTGCAGCCACAAGCGAGAACAGTGATGTAGTTTCCTTATGAATAAGTAATTATAATTGGAAATGGCATGAAGGCCATAAAACATAATAAAATCATCATGGGGTTGATTAAAAGCTGATTTGTAAAAATAAAATGTATAATTCTAATACACACATTACGAACATATTTAATCAAGAATGTTATATTGAAATAAATAGAATAGGTAAGCAATCTAAAACATTATTGAGTGTTGGTTCGTTGAAGTTGTACAACGAGAGAGTCAAGTATTTGGCTGTGTGACAGACACGAACTTCTTCCTCTTGGCTACAGATAATGAGGAGATGTATTCTATCAGACCTATCAGCGGAGCTTCGTGACTTTCTCTGGGGAGTTTTAGTAACTGAATCCTTTGTAATATCATAGATTATTACTGCAAATTGGTGCTAACATTATAATGAATTTGTACAACATCCATGGCCTCAGTTCTTTGGGCATTGTATTGTCATCATATTCTTTTTCAAAAGTGAACAAATGAGAACAGGTTTCTCACAGGGGTGTATTTGGGGATATTCAGGATCTGCATCATTTGTAATATCACATTCAATTAGTGTTAAGTTGGTGTTTGCAGTTCTCCATCTTTCTGTTAAATCTCTAAGCCAGCATTAAGACAAACATACAGATAATGATTAACGTGTGTATTATAGAAATGTATTGTGGACACGTTAGATGGTTTCTGTAAAAAAATACCAACTATTTGGGAGAAGAATTTTAAATTTACGAAAATCTTAATGAATTCCCAAAATCAGAAGTGAAAAAGTCAGAAAGTCAGAAGTCAACACAAGTGAATTAGGACACATGAGATTCTCTTAATAGTCTACTGACAGACGACTGATGTGACTCAAGCATGCACCTTGACTAACATCAAAGCGTAGCTGGATGAACACTATTAATAAGATTTTTGCATTCATAATCTTTTACCAATCAATGATTTATAACAGAAAACAATGTATTTGAACACTGATTAAATATAAAGGACATATCCGAGATATAAATGAAACAATCAGGCTGTAAATTTATCATTTATTTTAGTTTAAATTGTGCATGTGTCAATTCTTACATATAATGAAAATTTAAATCAGAGACGCAACATATGCATATCATTATTTGTTATGTTAAGTTTGATAATGCTAGTTTCTTGATAGAATAAATTGATTCTTAAACGTTTTATTCAGTTTTAAAGATTTGTTTCAAATACTGATCCATATTTCAATGTTGATGAAAGAAACACAACAAAAGACCATATGTCACCTTTCTGCAACATGATGAACTATGGAACATACGGTAAATGTTGGATGTTGCAGCAGCTATAATACTGTTGTTTGACATGTTCATGTAAGGAATCAATAACGTGATTGATACCCTCTGTAACCAGTAAATGGTTTGTTTTATAGTATGGGTTAAAGAACGTTTGCAAAGTACACCTAGCTTTGTAATTTAGACAAGGATAATTGACGTACAAGTGCATTTCTCTTTGATGTTAAAATATTAACCTACTCCATTTCGTTTGATTTAAGTACGTGGTAAATCAATTTAGCACAGTAATTATTGAACTCTTCTATTGAGAACAGACTGCCAAGAGGACGACGGTGAAGATTGAGTAAAAATATTGAACCATATGACCTGCATTGAACCATTAGCTGAGAGTATCTATCCTGTTTTATCGTTCCCAATCAGCATACACGATCATACATCAGTTCAACATATTAAAAGTATTGTCATCAATGTTAGACAATAACAATCAAAGGAGGTTTGAAATATAGAAGAACATGTTTGTCACAGATATGAACTTTATCACATTTAGTTGCATTCACCTTTGAAGTATTGAACATTCTCTCATTATATAACAAAAAGCCTTTCTTGTTATATTGTCTCATGTCACTTTAATATATTTGTGCAGGGTCTATTATCGCATGATTCACTATTTCCTAGATGTTGATCTTCTGGACCATATCATTAACATTTCGGGATTATTTTATTTATTTAGTTGGTAATGAGCGAAATCTGCCATTGGCTACAAAGGACATGATGATATTGAGTCATGTAAAACACTCAGAATCAATAGGTAAGGAGCTTTATTTGAGCACTTCGCTTAAACAATTTTTTAATTTATAAACTGTAATGTGATTTAAAGATGAAAATTGGAAAATTAGTTCATCAAATATACTTATCATCATATTATAGTCAGATGAACAAGAGCAAGGTGAACGTCCTGAATATCAATGAGAAAGCCTAATACTGACTGAGTCACGCCTACATAACATAGGTTCTGTTTATGGGGGCTCAGCATTATGCTTTTACATCATTTATCATTATATCGTATGAATCATAAAATCAATTCTTGATACATCTTGTCAAAAGTTGAAAATAACCTCTGATCAAATTTTACAATATTCGTGTCTATATTTATATTTAAATCTTCAATGTAAATGGATTTTAAAATTGGTATATTTTCTACTTACGTCATATTAATTGTCTTCAATATTTTTGTTTGTCCTTTTATCCAATGTAGATGATATAACATAGCACTTGAATAAATGAATAGAATGATCTGATAAAAATGCACAATTACTTAATGAGAACTCTAATGTTCGAAAGCATGATTGTGAACATGATTTCTTCAAAAATCCTATTTTTCTATATGAGGCCATTTGAGTTGGAAGATACATATATATATATATATATATATATATATATATAACTGAAGAAACCAATACACCGGTGGAAATGAGCTCATCAAATTAAAGAAGATTGATCTAGACAAACCCATCTGATGTTTACTCTATTCTATATATATATATACATATATATATATATATATGTAAACTTAAGATATATAGTTGTAGTTGTTCCTCCCCTCCATGACATCATCTCGTTCAAAACAAACGATCCAAATGCACAAGTTTATATACATGTTGTATATATTCGGTTTTCTGTTTATTCAATGAACTAAATGATTTTCCAGTTTCCAGCAATGTTTTTAAATAACGCCTTTTATGAAGACAAAGCAATCTACAAACAGCGAGTATATTGTCGACAAGATGTTCACTGGCAAAAAAACATATCCTGATCCTGATTAAACTCAAACTTCTGAAAAATTGTATTCATCATTGTTGTCATCATGTGGACATTTGCAATGGCCCCAAACATGCAGCAGCCATTCGTTTGGAGTAGAGAATATTTATTCATAGTAGTAGGCAAGTACATAAATCACAACGTGGCTAAGCTAACATATATGAAAAAAGGGAGGGAACCAAACATAAATTGGCGGGTTATAAACGTGTAGTATGTTCTGCATGACATTGCCTAAATCTTCATTGATTCAATTTTTTCTCAACTCTATTATCTATATCATACTTCTGAATTAAAAAGACAATGTCTTTGAATAGAGACTCATTAATAGGAGCCGTAGAATAATATCGTAACGACACTTAATGTAATGTAATGTAATGTAATGACATTCAGAAGACAAATACAGAGGTAAAATGAAGTCTCGTTGTGACCTTGGGTCAAGGTAACAAACTATGAGGAAACGTGAATCTCATTCTACAATGTATTTCTAAAATATAAAAATAATCCAGTAAACAGTTTTTGAGTAGTTCGAATACGGAGATAGATAGATTTTTTTTTATTCTGAATTTACGTTTTCGCTTCATGTTCGTTATTAACAACATTTAATCTGAAATGAGAAGATACCTCTAATGATTAAAGGTTGTTATTTTAAATGACAGCCAAATCAAGTCAGATTATTTGAGTAGTAATGTCCAAAGTTGTGATATCTAGATATGCTGATGTCTTTCAATATCTATTGGAAACCATCATTTAGTAAACCCTTTACGCAAATATTTTAACCATTTTGGAAATAAGGTGTCCCTGCATGAGGAGTACAGAACACTAGATGCTATGAACGCTGTCACAGTTTAACTACGAGCATGCTTGTTCTTATCAACGTTGTGTAGAAACTGGCGTGGCATCTTCTAGAATATCTCTCATTAACTTTCTATGGAACAGTGCCAAGGTTTTCATCGATTTTAAGCTCTATTTTAAAGTTCCCTTTGTGATGCCTTTGGCTGGCATCTAAATGCCAGCCCGAACACTCATATATTTATTCCAGGAAAGTCATAAAAGCGAAATAAATTCCCAAAGTTCAATATTATCCAGGACATTGCTGTGCAGCTTTCAAATGTCTTGGAAATGTCTTTTCAGCTATATACAGTTTCGAAAAGCAAATGTGACAGTAATTGATTCGGAAGTACTAAGTATAAACCTTTGTAAACACAGATGGTTTTTTTTATTAAATTGCTAATATGAAGAATTAGTTTAAGAGAAATGACTACTGAGAAAGAACATATTTACAATGAAACATGACTGTATCATCAAAATGGAGCGTTATTCAGCATACAGTCATGTAAAACGATTAAAAGCTTAAAGCAGAGAAATGAATCCGGGAATGTAGTGGCCAATCACTCAACAACATGACAGTGGAACAAGATCTAATAGACGATCAAAGAGAACACTGACTTCAATTAGACTGAAGTAAAACCTCCTGTCATAAATTGAAGAGCAGCTCGATAACCTTGAGGCAAACCAAGATTCATCTTTTTGAATATAAGTTTGATTGATAATTTCCGACTTTTCAAAAATATCCAAGTCTCAATTATATAATATGCATGTGATAACAGTAAGGCTAATTTTCAAATAAGTATGTCCATTGATTGTCGTTGTCTTGTGTCTCTAGTGATTTTCAGATTTGTACGAGACGAAAACCTTGCCACGCACTAAATAACCCACTTCATACACTGTCCTTCTTGAAGCCAGTCATCTTCATAATTATATTGTCACATTTCAGGCCTCACAAATACATACACAACCTCACACAGATACATACACCCACGACATTCCTTGACCTGGAGTAGCCATATCCCGAGTCCCGGGCCTACGTTCTCGCTAGGAGACCCGGGAACGAGGATATGTCTACTCCAGGTCAAATGAATATCAATGACCTGAATGGCTGACGAGTGGTGACGAGTACATTGCATTGGAGATGATTTGAGACATAATGCCGTAGTACAGTCGGAGAAATGATCTGTAGGTATTGTGATATTTGTTTACATCTGTAATTTCACTCTGCGGTTCGAATCTACCGATTCATAGGTGCTGTTTACATTGCTGGAATTAATAAACGATTTTCAAGGTTAGTTTTCGCTGATTTTCGTGAGCAGGGAAATTGGCTTGAAATTGTCGCATACCTTTTGAAATAATGATCCGATTGTGACCATTTATAGCTCAATTTGTTGGGAATTTATTTAGCTTTCGTATCGTAGCCATCGACTGGGCCATTCAAAATGTTTTCGATGCGAAATATGACTTTGAATGAGCATTGGGTGGTTACGTCGTTACATCCCTTTCCTTTTATGTAGTAATAGGGTAGGGTCTATATAGCTATGTCTTTCAAACGCTGTTTCTAAGCGATACAAGCCCCTGTGATACAGACTCATTGCTTCACCTTCCTGAAGATTCATATCATTGTCTTTTCTGTCAACATGGACCGGATGAATACCAAGTCGAATACCAATCAATTAGCATTGCTTTCAGACAATAGAATGGATAGATTTGCAGAACAATTTCTAAGTAATGTCGTAATGAATTTAGTTAACAATTTGTTGCCCAACCTGTATTGATATATATGCAGACAATGCCAGGGAAAACAAGCACTCGAGATTAGTTTTTTTCTGTCAATATGGACAGGATCAATACCAAGTATTGTACAATTTACTCTGCTTTCAGAAACAATTAGTGAAGAACTAATCAATCTATTTACTGGGTTGATAATACGATGTTAAACCAATATACATTTCTAAATAGGTAGATGATGTGGAAAGAAACAAAACAACATTTTCATTAGTTGAATAACTCTAGTTTCAAGGGTCTAAACGTGCTTTTTACGAAGTTTCTTATCGGTGAAAGCAATCATCCTTTTAAAATGAACTTAAATAACCAAGACCTTAATTCTTTAGAAATATAAGAAGCCTTACACTTTGATAGTATTTGCTTCCCTTGTCATTCACACACTGTTAGTGGTACAGTAGAGTAGTATTGAGTCTATGAATTATGTTTACTATTTCACTAATACAATATTAGGGCTGAATGACCGAGGTTGCTGTCCTACGGGTCCAGGCTCCGTTATGATTATGTCCTCTTTTACACCCCACCAACTGACTACTGTCGGCGTCCACTAGTTGAACTAATGCTACTGTTATTTCTACCATAGTCACATTGACTTCACCCTCACTCCTGTCTACAGCAGCACTCAGCGACGCGTCGCGTTGTTTAAATCAATGGTTGCAGTAGGTTTATATAAATCCAATCAAAGCACATGCTTTACAACCTAACGAGCAATTCCCGCTGTGTTTAAGTCATCGTCCTTGCTGCTGCACTGAGCAGAGGTGATGTAAGAGAGTAGACGAGAGAAGGGAACTGAGTTGGGAAAATACCGTACACGCAACGGGTCTCCTCTAACTAAAAGAGAGTTGCGCTTCACACTAAAAGAATGAGCCATTAGACCATGCTCTGTGTGTTGCTGCTGAACGTGAAGAGAGAGCAGGAAGCAGATATATATCTCTGTGGAACTATAACATTAAATATGGTACAGACACTTTGGGTTTTAATAGGGAAAATACACAAAGTGGGTCTCCTCTAACTTAAAGAGAACTGCACTTCACACTTATAAGAATGAGCCATTATACCATGATCTGTGTGTTGCTGTTGTACGTAAGAGAGAGCAGGAAGCAGAGATATAACTATGTGGAACTATGATATAAAATATGGTGCAGGCACTTAACAGCTTAATCAATGTAATTGCATTTATGCAGCGAACATGTATCATTCAACATTAACCAGTATCATTAATCGAGTGGGCGTCAGTTCCCCCAGCTTCTTGTATAGTATTTTACATATGTATGTATGAAGTTAAACTCTAGAGAGTTCAGAGAAACCGTAGAACTGTTTTAATCAAATGTATACGCATTCAATTTACCTAACGATTCCAATGGAGTAGAACGTGACCTCCTATGAAAGTCAAGATATAAATTTAAATAATTTTGATTGTAAACAGTGTTTCAGACGGAATCTTCCTAACATTGGTATGCATGTCATGCACAAGCACTGTTATTGGGGAAAAAAACTTAAATAGTAATAGAAAAAGTTAAATATTCTAGTGCAATGCATCAGATAAAATGGTTAAGCACGTAGCTATTTTACTGAATGTTGGGAAGAGAAGGAATGAAAACCTTTTCAACACGTTTCTATTTCCTGGAATGTTAGATGATAATGTTTTCAAAAAAGCTTCATTTTCAAAACGTTTTTCCTGAGAAATAATTAAATTCTGGAAATCGGTCTATAATGGTTCAGAAAATATAATTAGCTGAACTTATTTTTGCTCCCAGATCATATTCAATTTTCAATTCAGAATTAATTTACAACGAAAATCTTCTCTCCCGACGAAGTACGAGTATAATGAAATAAGAGTTGGTTGAGGTTCTCTAGGATGTATCATTCTCTTACTGTACATTAGAACCTGGATGAACATATACCAGGCAACTGTATCAACGAAATATCAAACACAAGTGACACAATCTTTTTGATGGGTTAATGTCTCACTGAATGTCTATACGATAAACAACGGTCTGCTACTTCTTCTAAACAAAGATGTACCGGATGTTTAAATTGCTGTTTACTGAAGTTGGTCTTTGCAATCAATAATTGAAATTACTTCTTGATTCTGTCTGCGTTGCCTTCTCCCTATAACACTGCATATCCATCTTAGTTGTACAATGAACCAATATCAAAGTCTGTAAGATAAGGAACTACGTGAGACCCAATCGTGGCTACCGGGACACCGAGAGAAATTGCTGTTTACTTTAGTTTGCCATTCCAGTAAGTGTTCCTGTTCTTGTGATGAATGGAATTGCTCTGTGATAGTTGCTGTCTGTGTCGAGGTCTTTAACTGAAGCTGTGGGTGACAGATCATTGATTTCTTGCACTTATCAAGAGGTTTCTGCTGGTGTTTGACTTGATACCAAATACGTTTCCACAATGGTCACTGAATTTCGCTGTCAAGGACTTCCAGGTCGTGATAATTTCTGTGTCAGTTTTGGTTTAAGAGCACCGTAGGGTAATTATTTGACAATTTTGCAACCAAAAGTTAGCCTTGGAATAGGATTTTGTATATTATCGTGTAATTAATAGATATTGAATGTAAATCAATAATATAGACAGTGTTTATATACAAAAAATGTTTGATACTTACGTGTGAATAATCTTTTTTATGACATATTATATGAAAGCACATGAAACTATATCTTAACAGATAACAAATAAAGATAACAAATCAATCAAATATTGACCCACTTAATTGGACAGGGATTAAATATTATGAAAAGCTCACCAGTAATTGAACTTAAACAATCAGATATTACATGGCAATTAGTCCAGCTAAGTTGATAAGTTTATATTGGATGGAATTAATAAAAGTACTTATTTCGAAAATAATAAATTCGTAGCCAAAATAAAAATTGTAATGACTTCTAATAGATTTATTGCTCACAACGTTTTGGGCATGGCAAAATAACATTCATAACAGGAAGTTTTGTCATAAATTTTTACCAGGGACATTCCCATCTCATGTCAAAGTAATCTGTGGAAATTATACTGTTCCAAATATTTTGAAGGTTGTAAATGAGTAAATAATAGCGTAACATGATCGGTACAACAAAACTGGGAATAGGAAATAGGAAATTTTACGTACTGTTATCATGCTTGCAATGAACTTGATTGATTCCTCGTGTAAACCAGTTACGGTTGGTCACATCGTTTTTCGTAAATCTAGAAAACTGAAAAATGCCAAACTTTGCGGTTCTATAGATATTCAATATTAAAATACTAAATCCCATCTTTGAAGTCTTCCACATGGCTCGCCTTGTCAATATTAGCGGAACATCCCTTCCTATTATTCAGTCAAGAATTGATTTCGCATTACAGGAACTAAATGTGAACTAGATGTGCTGTAAATACATCACATAACACTCCTAAAATAAAAAAAAAGAGCTTAATTCGAGTTTAAGGGTGTTCTTTATTGATCTTTCAATTTGGGTCGGTATTAGGCTTTGCCATTTTGTGTTGATTAATGGTTGCAGTTGTATGATGAAATACTACGTCTTGAACACTGACCATCTGCTCATTTAATTATATGTTTGCCCTTTTGAAGCATACTTGCATTAACAAAAGTATGTCCTCTTATGTAGTAAAGCTTTATTTTAGGTAATTTTGAATATTACAAATACTAATTATAATACTAATACTGATAATTAAAGGTATTACTGTAATAACTAATAATTTATTTTGTTTGTTTGTTAAAGCCTTAGGTGATGTACTAATATCCATATCCTCCATTATTTAGGGTTAAAGATTAACTTCTAAATTAATGTTTTTTTAACTGTGTTGCGCTTACCTAACCTAGAATCCAGCAAAATAAACACAATCAATATGATGTGTGGAAAGACTAATTAAACAAATGAACCCTTCGCTTTGATATAGTTTGATATTAATCGTGGACTTGCATCCCTTCTCAACCATGTTAGATAAACCAATCAGTAACGACAGAACAAAACTACATTCATAGTTTATTCATTGTTCGAACATTTACGTTACGGTAGAGCTTCTAAGAGCAGTGAGTAAAAATCAACTTGACCAGTATGCACCAATCAGATTCAGATTCTTGCAGGTAAACTATCGGGCACAGGCAGGATGAATACAAGGCTAGTGAAGATATAAAGAGTCTCATCAAAGTGTCTTCTGATATCAAAAACAGTCAGACCTAGTTTATCCGGACGTCTTGTGTCCGGAAACCCTGTATTTTGAACTGTGGTATTTCAAATCTTCTCTATTCATTTCTATGCAACTGATGATTGGATTAACCACATGACTCCGTATGCTGACGACTTTCAATTGTAACCAAATCGTGTGGATAAACGGGGTATGACTGTATATCAACTCGAGTTGATTAAAGTTACATGTTGAGGATAGTTTTACTCTAATCAAAGAGTGTTGATGTATTTTATGCCAGATGACAAGATGGTGACATTTCTTTATCATTCAAAATCATTCTTCAACAATTTTTAGCAAATGAAACACAAACACAAAACTGCCATTTAGCCTATTCAGTAGTGATCAAAGTGAGGGCATTATCATTGTTAGGTCATCAGCATTATGGCATCATAGCATTGTTACAGCATCAACTTTGTGACGTTATAACATTGTCAGCAGTGTTTTCAGTGATGTCAAAGCCTTGTAATGTCATTAACTGTTGATGTAAGAAAGATAGATATTCTTTATTTCCTCAATAGTTTTGAAGATTACAGTGTTTGTACAATTAAATTTTTGACACAAAATGTACATGTGCATTAGATACGGGATACAACAATCAATATTCGTCCACTTTAACACAGGCTTTGACATGCATATAATTACATTTGTTCATACATCATGGCTTGTACATTATCGGGTATTCCCTCGAGTAAAAAGTTCAAATATTGATCGCTAGGTTTTTTACCAGCTTAAGTTTCCCCCTAATGAATTAAATCTTATTTCAGTTTTTTTTCATTCCATATAATAGTCATATTTTTCCAGTTGAAGTTTCATTTTATATGTAACCTTTTTGCATAAGCTTAAGGGAAGTAACTCATGCTGAGCATGCTTGCTTGTAAGTCTGGAGCTTGTTGGGATAGCCGAAAGCACATGGCATAATTATGAAGAAGTATAGCTCCATTTAAGGTCAAAACAATGGTGAGTATTTGCATATACATACTTAGGTTCAATTTCATTATTGTTCAAAGTTTTCATTCAATGTTTGCATAAATTAGGATGCATGTTGCAGGTTAACATTGCCCTTGCTTTGGTTTTTTTCTTCAGTTTAACTTTCCTGTCTCACATCATAGCATTTTCTCATATCATATTATCACATATATTTTGGGAGTTCGTAATTTAGTAAATTCAAGCTACATATTTAATTTGTTTTGGAAAACCTTAAACTTAGACTGTTTTTTTCTGTTATGTTTCGGTGTATCTGTAAGCCATTTAAAACCACTGTAAGTCTTTTACAAGTCAAGAATGTAAGAAAAGAAAAGAAATAAGAAAGAAAGAAAAGTAAGAACAAGAAATAAAGAATTTGAACCAAAAAGATGTTGGTCTTTATAATCATGTATGTATGTCTATAATTTTACAAATACATCAACATCAATAAGATCACAGATCACGTTATAACATTATCAGCAGAATTTTCAGTGATACCAGAGCGTAGTGATGTCATTAACTGTTGATGTAATAGAATTATGACCAACTGATTGTAGTGATATATACGTATGATATCTAAGTTGGCCGTTGGCACCGGGGATGTAGCTCAGTTGGTAGAGCATCTGTCCGTCACCCGGTAGTTCGGGGTTCGATTCCCGGCCTCGTCATACCAAAACACGTTAAACGATGGGAGTTGTTGCTTCCTTGATTGACCCTCAGCATAATACATTGTAAGGATAGAGCAACGCTTGAACTGGTGCTGCACTGTGGCTGCCGGGTGCCACTGGCTAAATCGAATTTCCAAATTAATTATAATGAAGACAATAAAGTGTTATCATTATAAATTTAAAACAAATAGAACATGCAATTTTTCATTGCACGCTTTTCTAGAACAAAGAAAGAAAGAAATATATTCCTAAGAAATATTAATCATTTCGAAAAGTAATGACTTATAAAAACGTTTTTGTAGACCAAAGTTTTATTCAATCCAAAAATTTAGCACTGTATATTTATATTATTGATAAAAATGTGTAAAAATATCAATGATATAAATGATTTTGTGAAATTGTGCTGTAGTTTGAAATGACAACCTATCTATTGTATGTGAATAATTATACCCTGCCATCTTGCCTTTATGTTTTGTGTATCATTATTCAAAACTGTATCTATTGTACCACCGAGAGTGGTTTTCGAGAATAAAGAGTTTTGAGTTTTTGAGCAAGCGATATCTACTTTGGGAGCCGATTTTGAATATATATATATATATCTGAGTTACCGATGATGAATTACTCATAAAATCAGCGGTTTTATTTTAAACTTTAGAAATATGTGACATAAGCATGGTTTCACTCACGCTCTTTCTATAATGGTCAACACTGACAATCACTCACAATTTGAGATTCTGAAACGACTTAAGACTGTTGATGTCTACCGAATTACCATGTTGTTCTTTAATGAGATAGGCGTCTTGTTAACAATGCTATGTGAGAGGAAGTACAATGAAGAGAGAGCTGACCGTCCCCACTATCATCACAAGAAATGGCTGGGGGATAAATAATTGCTACATCCATCAAAACAACCAGGATCAAACATAAAATCGGCTCCACATGGTCTGATCTAGACTCGTAGGTAGGTAGGTATTGTTTTTCTATTGGAACCATAACATATCCTTTTTAAAATGATGTTGATGGTCAGGTTGAACATGCAATCTCATGACTCTTTCAGTATGAATAACCATGAAACTAAATGAATGGAGACATTGTTTGGCTCCCAATCCGCATTTATAATATATAATGCCCATGATTAATTGAGTGTGCATGCAATGCAAATAAGATTTGTTTCCAAACCAAGCAGCAAATAAGGAGAAAAGAAGTTTGTAATTTATGGAACCATTAACAGCTGATCGAATTGTTCAAAGCCGTGTGCGCAATTTTATAAAGTCATCTGACCAAAATGTGACACCTACTCTTAGCTTGGAGCTGTTACTATGGCAGCGGGGTGTACACCGTGATACTAATGAGGTAAATAAGGAAAAATGTAATGACCATTAGTGAATCGAAACCGAGTATTCTACTGTAAGAAAAGATAAACAAATTTATCTTTTGAGAACAAAAATAATCATTGGAATTTCAGTTTTTCTTAATTGCATTTTATTCGAACATAGTATAATTCGAACATAGATAGTATACCTATTAAATGTCACACGTCAGTAAAACATAGAAAATAGACCAGCCTGGTCAATCCATGTGTCCGAGACTGTAAATTTACTGAAAAATAAATGTTAATATCAAACTACTTAGATACACGCATTTTTAAGGTGTGAAAAAGTTTATGGATAGCGCATGAATATACAATTTCTATTTTAAAGTCTTATCGATTTTTATGCATTAAAAATTAACTTGGATTAGAAAAATATAATAACCAACACGTTGCTCGGAATTTGGAATTATCTGTCCCTGGTGAATTATTTTGTCAAACTCCTCGCTAAAGCTCAGTGTTTATCCAATAATTAACTCGGGACAGATAATCCGTAATTCTTCCGTCTCTTATTCTTATGATATTACTTTGGCACTTCAAAAGAATTTATGTTAATTCTTAAAATCGACTGCGCTGGTGTTTATTTCTATTATAATTTGTAATATTCTTTTAACATGCAACTATTTTGCCAAAACTAATTTTAAACGCAATGCAAGTTATTTCCTCCATGTTTAAACACCTAAACACTTCTATACATGAACATGACAACTGTTGAGTGATGGGTCAGAAATAATTCACTTGTTTCTAAAAGATTTATATAGAACAGTATAAACACCATTAAATGTGTTTCCAGTGTAGACCGTACGGTTGGTCTGGCAGTGTGATTCGTTTTCAGCAGGTACCATAGAAGCTGACCTCCATATTCCTTCCCATCAAACGTCTCGTACAGGTAGATCTGTAAACAAACAACACGTTGTTCGGAGAACTAAAACACACAAGAAACACAAAGACTAATGACCAATACTATCATATTAAACATTGATCAATCTGAGCAGTTGTTCAAATAATGCTTCCCTTCTGAAGACACTAAAAACTATTTACAAGTGTGTACAACATAATTTTAAAGTCTAAAGCGTTTTCCCCCATGTTGTGGTCTACCATTAAGTAAATATGTAACTACATCAACTGGTTACTTCCTTTTAGATAAATGTGGTTGTATAATTATGATAATGTTATTTCAGTAAATGAAAATAAAAATGATTGCAGCTTATCAGATGTTTTCGCATGAAAGGTCAACCTCTAATCTAAGCTACTGATTTATTCCAATTAGTAGAGTAAGTCACTGCTCCTAACATTAGTTTGCTAATGGGTCCATACCGTAAGATAGCCGTCTTTCTTTTAGCTCTACACGGATAATTCTGCAGCAAACACCATTGATCAGTCCACATTTAAATGCAACGACGAGATGTAATAACTTCCTCTTAACTATCCCTAGCCTGTTTTCTACAGACAATTCTTCGCCTTGATAACAACCATTTACTCACAGAATGACAAAAGCAAGCAGACATTCATAAATTGAAGTAACAAAAAGGAATATGTACGTCACTATAATGATAGGTATATTACAAAGATGATACTAGATTAATCTTCTGCATTATCTTAGTCTGTATGTATTTCTTTAATCAAATGCTATTTGTCGAACAAAATGTCTGCCATTATAAAACCTTTGTTACAGGATATTAATATATTTCATTATGTGGCAAATGGGTGAAATACGTAATATCTCTTACTTTCATGTAATCCAATGTGTATGATGTTGTATCGTTAAGAATAATCAAAAACGTTTTTCAAAGTCTGTGTATGAACTATTGTAAAAACAGTATTGATTATTTATTAACAATATTGTAATTTCTTTGTTTTTTTTTATGACAAACTGTCACTGTTAATTAATTTTGACCTCGGGCTGATCAATGGATACTGTTCTGACTGGCTGTAATTCCTGACCTTTTCACTCTCTACTGTAGTTGCTGAACAGTTCGTTCCACGAGATGCAGTCACACATTGTTACACATTGATTAACGTTTAACACCACTGTTATTGAACTGAATGCACCTGAATGCTTATTATGTTAAGGTTTTGCCCTTGGCGTCAAGTTGATGATGTAACTTACGTTCTAAGTTCAACAGTAGAGTGATCGATTAAACAGGTGAACACCTGACAGTAATCTCGTGCTGCACGAGATGTCAGTGTGATTTGAGATAAGTAGTCCTCTAAGCATCCACAGTAGTTCATAGTGTGTGTTATATTTGGGTGTTTGTGTGTTTTGGATAATATCTCTGCTGTAAAAGTGATTTACACAATTTTCATTGGTTGTGATAGATCTAGGGCTAGGAAACTTGGATATCATCACTTTGCAAAAAAATATGTTTTCAGTCCACTTATTGTTGTTTTAGGGTTTTACATACAATCGCGAAACAGTACATTGTATCACATAAAATACTTTAAAATGTGAGTCATCATGAGTCTATGACAGATTTTTATAGAACAAGGAAATGCAAACAATTGCCTTTATTTCAAGAGTTTAAATTGGTATCACTAGAATTTCTCAATTTCCTTGAAGCTTTCGTTTATCCCATACAAACTATGTGATAAAAAACATGTAATGTGCATGCTTATGGTCTTTAGAGCCTTAACATCTTTGACAGTGATTGTGTTGTATACCAGGGGTTATAAGCGTGAAGTCTCATTTATATGCCAGAAGAGTATCCTAATGACGAGTACAGGATGAAGAACAGTCGGAACCTGCTGCTCAAATGGAAAAGTGTTGTGTAATTTAGGGACTTTAAAATAATTGCATATAACGCCCCATGTTCAATTAATAAAATACACAGGTTTGTTAGGGAGATATTACTTTCAGAATACAAAAGGTTGATTTAGTTGAAAGTTTTCCATCGTTAATTGTCACGGAATATATGTCAAATCTATTTTGATGATCACTATCTATTTGAGATACAATGCATTCACATTGTTATGTTAAGAAATGACATTGTTGCTAGAATACAAATATTAGTATACATAGTAAACATACTAAGAGCAAACAGAACTATATAAGGTAACTTTGTGACCATTTGACCATTGAGGTGTGAACTTTTAGAATCCATATATTTTTAAAACAACATTTTTGGAATATCGTAAAGATATAACTATAGTCATCAATGATATATTTCAAATTTTAACTGAATTCTGAGTTTTTACCCAAATACCCTGTGGTTCTAGTTGCACATATCATGTATTTTGGATTTCCTTTTGAAAACAAATTGAGATGTTTCAGTCATGTCAATGCGTTGTCAAAACTTGGAGTAAATTTCTTTTCTATTACATGTATTTGACAAATTGACCATTGAACCACCAAACAGGGAGCAAACATCAAACAAAAAAATAATACAAACTAAAAACGTGTATATATTTCAGTTAAGTAACTAATGTATTGCCGTTTTAATAACGTGAGTTGAAGGAGTCAAGTCTGACTTAGCCTATTTGTTGGAAACAATAAAAGTAACACCAGTGGAACTCCTTATTGATTCTTGCTAAAGGACTGTCAGAGTAAATATAATTGCTTGTCCCTTATCTCCCAAAAAACACACACTGGTGGTTTGGTAAGCCATTTATTGTAGCAAAACAGTTTAACAAGTGGCAAAACGTTAAGTAGTGGAAGGGTTTAAACATGGCATGAAAGGACGAGACATTAATTCACTTATCTGATTGTGAAGTTTTAGAATACGTTTGACTGACATGTTCACACTTGCAATCACCCTGTTTGAGATGATGTCACATGGTTTGGCCTTAGGACTGGACCAGAAGGAAAATCCGCCATGATGCACATGAGAGAGACGTGCCTTCTTGGCCAGTATGCCTGTGGTATACACGTCCTCCAGATGGAGCTGAGGTAGAGTTGGTAGCACATGTAATGCACGTGTTAATGCTGATATAGACATCACATAACATCCGCCTGCTACGTAAGGTGGAAAGGTTTTGGCAGGAAAGATATCATAAGGCACTGACCATTCGTCTCTAGGGTCCCTGATAACTGCAGCACTGGGACTGAGAGCTCCCAATATTTGATTGGAGGAAATCAGCCCTGCAGACAGTTCGTGTAACAAGTACGGGAGATTGATGTACACATCATCGTCACATTTCATGTAGTAGCTGGCATGTGCTGCATTCTGGGAGACCCATCGCATACCCAGTAGCACTTTCTGTGTTAGATTCCGGTAATTTTCAGCAACATCAACTTGAACTACATCTTCATGAAGCTTCATCTCACGTTTTGTTAATTTCCGCCAAGATTCGTCTCTGGACAAACCAAGAAGAAACACGATTTGTATTCCATACAAATTAATGGCGTCATTGCCCCACGTGGACCTTATCGTCTGCCTCTGCTGCACGTGTTCCGGGTGTGAGCAGACGACAATGATCAAGGCTAGATGGGAAGTAACCTGGACATTGTGGTGACTGTTTGTTGTGTTCAAATCTTTGTTGAGTCTGTAACTCTTCCTGTTCTCCAATATCATCCTATTATGATTACTTTCATTTTGTGGATTGTGTCCATATAACAACGCTGTGTTTGACTTCAACGTTGCAGGGACTTCAGTGGGTATATGGATTAAACCCGTCTGAATACGCATCAACAGAAGACATACCCCACAAGCAACAAGTGTATAAACCTTCCCTGTTCTTCTCATCACAGTTTTAATTTTCTTTCCAATAACAAATGGAAACATTCTCATATTTGATAGCAGTCACCAATGTCTGTATCAATCGATGAATTAATTCCTCCGAGATATTTCACACGTTGCTAAGATTGCATACACATTGGTCCGTTTATGCTGATATTGCCTCTTAAAAGTTCTGCCTCTTAATCCCTGGTTATAAACTTGCATTTACCGGAGACTGACGGATCGATGCTACAGTCGACTTCTTGAAATAGCAAGAATCACGGTATCCCATGTGCAGTTCACAAGTCCTGTAAGAACACTTTCCTATAATCAAAGAAATGCCGTTTTTTAAACATTTTATAAATCTGGCTTAAATTTCAAGAATCATAGTTCAATCAAAAACAGAACTTCTTTATATTGTATTGAATATTCAAATTTCTGCTGTCTACGCTAATGTTTACCAAACGAACATCAATAGTTGCAATGACATTAAACAGGTCTCTTTGAACATGATGTGGTATATTAGTAATACACTTCTTCAGTTCTTTAAAATCAGACAAACCTGAAATTAAATGAATAGGCCCTATAACTAAATCTGCTCAATCAAGTGATACAAACTGTGCAAACAATCCATCACTACATTAAACACACAGTTACAATTAAAATACTATCTTCTACTGGGGCATACTGAATTAATCAATGCAATAAATTGAGAAGCTTGTTCTCTGTAACAAACACTCAACACGCACCTGCCGCTAATTGCCTTTGTGTACCCGCTGTGTTTATCACGTATTATGTGACTCATCAGCAGAATACACAGCTTGTTAACTACTGGTTTTATATAACCAATTCAATATTCATGCTACACTGTCTTTTGTATGTTTGTAGATATACCATACCGACCTGTTATAATGCTTCCAAATATCAAGTGTTAACTCCAGTGGAAATGCAAATCGTGAACAAATTCGTAATCATTTCCGTCTGAATCACCATTTATGTCCATGAAGCGACATAAGTAGTATTTCCTTCGTAATCCCTTTGGAGAATATCAAGCACAATGCAGTGATATTTCTCTGGTACTCCTCGAAGAACAGACTATACAGAGCTTGTTAACTACTACCTATGTAGTAAATAATTTGTTATCCTTTTAGAGAATATCAAGCGTAATCCAATGACAGATATTTCACTGATGTTACTGAACACAAAGACAGATACAGAGCACCATGTACGGTCTACAGATGTGACGTGTAGTCAAGCAAACAACGCATGAAACACTCACGTTCCTGTTGTTTACATCAAAACCACGTGGAGACACAGTGAACGGTTTGAACAGGAGCTCGTCACTGCTAACAATTGAGCACAGACAATGTATCTGACATCATTCGGCACCATAACAAAATATCCCTTTTGTTTACATCCCACCACGCTGCTTCCACACATCCTGCCAGTGATCTAGTCTCGAACCACTGTGTCTCTTATCACTACACGAGTCACGTGACGTTAGCCACGCCCCTTTCCTCAATGACTCGTCGCTAGCTACTCAGTGATCCATGACCTTGTTTAAATCAATGGGTGGAGTCGGTGCTGTCAGACTGAGTTAGTCTAAATACTTGTTTTACAACAGGAGCAACAGTTCCTGCTGTGTTCAGTTCATCGATCTGGTCTAGTACTGCTGGTGCACGGAGTATGTGGTGTTAGAGAGAGAAAGGGTACTGTAGAGAGAGATGTGGGGAGATTGGAGTCAGATGATTAAGTCATAGCTGTATGAAATTACGCTCACTAGGTTTTAAACTACAGAGAAACTGATTTACCATTTAAATAACGTCAACATCACGCATTGGTGTTATAGTGTACCATTCCTATTTTGGCTCTTTAACTTATCTCTGACAATATTGGTAGCTATTTCATCAAATACGCTGTGAACATGACCATTAAACATTGTGAACTACTGTGTAGGTGTCACTGATTTGACGGAGAGAAACTGCGCCATATAGACTAAGGTTTCAAAATACGGATCTTCTCCATTACTTCACTAACGATGCTATTTATCCAATGCATACTTTTGATTAGTTGACCCCGTTGATTTAGCTGGATAGATAAAACATGACATGACACTGTTATCGACCGGACCATCATGCTATTGGTGGCTCGATGGAAGAATAAGATGATGTCACATGTTGTGCATCTATGACACTAAGTTAATATTATTACATCTTTGAAATGACATGACATGACACACATCATGATATGGTTTCTATGTTCCTTAGATAAGTTTATTATGATGAGATAGCACTACATTCATTCACTCAATCTTACCTTGAATCGCTGAGTTGATTGTTTGGTGAAAATGTGATTGCCAGTTGATGTCAAATTCTAAATTTATGTTTATTCATGTCATGTTCAGGAATAATGCAATTTAAAGGGTATTGCTGAAGTAATAGAAGTAGTTTTTAAAATGTCACAGATTTGCATGATGATCAATAATCTATATGGTTTGGCACCATTGATGTCAGCTAAATAGTTTTGAGAAAACGTTCGCATAGATTTACAATAAAGATTTCTTCATTATTTCATTTCGTCATTTTCAATTTGAGATTATGAAAACAACTGAAAAGGTAAAAATGGAACAAATCTTAGTTAATTTCACAGATTTGCATGCTGATCAATATTATCTTTATGAGTTGGCACGTTTGATAGTGGGTGAATACTTTGAAGAACACTTTTGCATAGTTTGCTAAACTATTTATTTATCATTTTAAATCATTAATTTCAAAACACTTTAGTATTAGAACCTGTGTCAGATAAATATTTCATGTTACAATTCACACATATCTAAACTCTAATGGATCCCTTTTTTGGTGGTGGCACGTGGTCCTGTGCATAGCTCAGTGGACTGCTATCAGTGTAGTTCAGCAACGATGAGCGTAGCTGGCTGGATGGGTGGGCCACCCTCTGCTGGATAAAACTGAGAGTTTTAAGGGTTGATTCCCTGCCCCACACTGAGACATGAGTTGATAGACGTATGGTGTCACCCCGGGTAAGTGACTTTATTCAAAATGTGCCTCTGTTCATCAAGCAGCAAATGGGTACATGATAACCTGGTAACGGCAACGAGGTGAACTTCTACCGACAAATATGTCAGTTTGTGTTAGACCAGGGTAACATTCATAAGATAAATAGTTGCTTTTGTAAACTTTCCGAGATTCATTGTTTTTCAAAACCCGCAAATTTAGTTTAAAACCGACAGCCTTAGCCAGAGGTTTTAAATGCTGAAATTATCGATATTGTAACATGACCGTTAATTATTAGACGTTTTGGGGCACTTTTTGAGTACCTATGTCTGAGTTGAAAGAAAGCAACAATGTTTACGTAACCCGAACAGTATCTCTCAACTGTGGTTACTTACAATATTCATGTATCCTTGTAGATGGCGATAAACGTTCATCTACGACATCAACTGACACAGTGAAACCCCAAAGAACAAAACTCTTAAACTTGCCCTGGACCATTGTGACAACGACGCTAACATTGCGACGTCAAAAACGGTTGATCAATATGACGTCATGACATTGCAGCGGCATTCAAATAACGGACTGCATGGAAGAATCCGGCAAACGTGGACATATTTAACTAAAGGAAAACATTTTAATCACTTGAAATTAATTAATATTGAGAATAACTTGTGACCTATACGGGTATACACAATTTAAAAAATGACAATAACAATTTGAGTAAGGCAGTCATATTAAGAGAAATAGAGAAATTTAATTTTGAGTCGGGCTGAATCCTGTGAACATGATGTATAAGTTTGCGGTGATTCGCCCCAAGTAATTTGAGGGTATTCATTGTCATTCAACATAGGCAAATCAACCAATCAGAATCATGAATGCACCGAAGTCATGTTACAATACTCCTATAGCGCCTTGAGCAACCACTGAGTGGATGGATAAGTGTGCTCTATAAATGGACATATTAGTTTTTCTCTGGTTAAATCACGAGAGGTCACACTCCAGAGAGTGCAAATCCTAAAACTAGATTATATTCTGTATCTGTTCTGATCTGATCTACAGTCACGCGATGTGAAGCATATTCAGTCGATGAGAATATATTCCACAATGTGGTCGTTTGTGGAAATTGGTCTATTACAGTTGCGATAACTTTGGGAAATTGAGTCAAAGACAGTCTATTCTGTGATATCTGTTCTGATGGTTATAGTTTAAGTCTAAGGCAATGGTTCGGTGTTGGATATCTTATGAGAAGATTGTTGTTTCTATGTAAAATACATTTTTATAACATAAACTTTCAGTAGGTGAGTCCTGGCGATGGGATTCTATTCTGAAGATGGAACTTTAAATGATGAAGTCTGAAGACTTTTTTGGTGTGGTGTACATCTTAATATCGACAGACATTATGGTGGAATAAAGTTCACATTTCACAATGTATGTTCAACGACTGATTTCAGCATTGCAATCATGTTTGTTTATATATAATAAGGTTTTAGGAATAGGTTATAAGGCTCTCCATGTCAAGAAAACTGTATACATTTATACCTTGTAATGGTACATGTGTATGGGTGTATTTCAATGGGATAGAAATTGATTCTTAATCGATATCAACATTTATTCAAACTGACTAAATGCAGCAAGAGTGATGAGTGTTAGGTTTAGTTCATGTATTTGCAGATTGACTCCTCCTTAATTCCACTTGTAGAATCAATATTTCCGCCTGTCTGACAAGCAGGAACCTAACACTTGATTTGGGCGGCGGGGAAGAGAAGCTGTAATGAAATTGATGTTTACTTTGGATTGTCATTTATTTGCCTGCTTCTGTTCATTTGATTGGTGGAATTACTTCGTGACTGTTGCAGGGTATAGTTGCTCTGCACCAAGGTGATACACTGACTATGTGTAATATAATTGCTTCTTGCATCAGTGTCATAGTGAAGTGTTCAAGTGATGCTTGGCTCTAAGTATCAAGACATATTTATCAAGTATGAAGTGTTTTCGACAAGAACACCATTGTTTTGACAAACCAACTTGGCACTATACCACGGTGGTTTACACTGACTGTGTGACACATCATTTATTCTAGCGTCAGTGTCAGTTTGAAGTGTCCAAGTTATGCTTGGCTCGATATATCAATGTATTCAAATATGTGTGAGCAAGACAAGCTCAAGGTCCTGTTCATTGTTCATTCATTCAAATTGCTTTGATACTTTTTAGGTAAAATGCTGTGAAAGAAGAAGAAAAGATAATCCATTAATTTTATAGTCTCGAGTGATTGATTTTCGGGCACTTAAGACACAAATAAATAGTACCAATAAAACTTGTTTTAAAAGTTATAAACACGCTTCACTTTGTGTGCATATGAGCTTTATCTTATATAAGATGGCGACTATTCGTTGTAAAATTGTATTAATGATGGTATCCTGTCCTACTTAGCGAATACATTTGCAATTCTGACAGTTTGCGAGCGAATGACGTAATCGGACATCTGATAAATCTGATAAAAAAATATCCCAAACTATGTATAGAAGTTTTGTTGACCCAAAATATCCCAATAACACAACGGCAATGAAGACAGTTTCTTGGCAGCTGGTATTACTTGTTACAATTCTCAATATATATGTATATTATATGCAAAAGGTAGACTCTATTCTGATGGCTAGTGTCAAAGAGGATAAATTGCATCTCTACGGTGTGTAGCTTTTTCCTATGGACTATATTTTGCTGACTGCTGTACCGCTGTACCGTTGTTTAATTCTTAAATCCACAATATGACTGGATTCAATTGCGCTATTCTGTGCACTGATACAACTCATGCCAATGATTCAATTACGTATTTCCACGCAATTAGTTGTGCATACCATTGGATATTTGAGCATGCTTTTCATGCAATATGTATGATATGAAGTAAATGAGCTAAACGTTTTTTTACGTTGAACTAAAACGTTGAAAGGATGACAACCATTATTGGCATTGGTGTTTGAATTCACCAATATTACTCAAGTGTATTAACACTGAGCATATGACGTCACCTTGCGAAAATCATAACACAAGCAGTTACATTTAATTTAGGTTGAAAACAATAGAATACTAAACTCGGTTCAGTGAAATGAGATTGTATCATACTTGTGACAGATTAAATATTTAATAATCAAATCACTTCATAAAAAGTACCTATACACTGTATATTATATCTGCTACATCTTAGCTTCTTTTCCCAAAGTGAACTTAATCGTGTAGTACTTAAAGTCTACAGTGACCCTAATGAAAGACTGTTTGAATATGCCACATCCATAGACCTCAACAGTAACTTAGGACTTGTTGTCAATTCAATATAAACAAATACAGTGTAGATTTCTAGAAACTGATACAGAAGAAATACATTTTGCAACATATTATTTTTACTGTTCGTGTTTGTTGCTGCCAAACATTGAAAAGTCGATCACACGTGAAGTCTTGTAAATGTCATATACCCTCTTCACATGTGTTTCTTTGTTGGAAGATAACAATTTCCGTCTGACAATGTAGAGTATAAACACTCTACTGGCTTGATGAGTAAAGGCCAGAAATACCTCACTGTCTACACAAAACGATTCTGATTACATTACAATACAAACCCCAGACAATTAACTTTCCTGTAACTGTTAATGGTGATAATGTCTGTGGAACATTGATTGACATTTTCTTAATCCCGGACGTAGCCTAGACCATTAATTTGGCAGAATAGGATGATGAAATTGGACATAATACTGTTGTATCTTGAAACACAGATACGAATCTCAATTAGTTTTGACTCGTCTAAAGAGGGCTTTGAGGGCCATATCTTACAAACAAAGTCACTTCTAACTAAAATAGGAGTTTTATGTATTTTCATTATGTTTTTATGTTTCTCATTTATTTTATTTTTACAAATGGTTTGTTTTAACTACTAAACACAGGCAACCCTTTATATACCAATGGGGGTTGCACATAAGATAAAAAATCTTCTTGCACATTATTGGAACCAATGCACGGCAAGAGGAACTAACGTTGAAACAGCTTTGATTTAAAGTGAAATTATTCACATTTTCTATATTGTCAGATAATAAACATCATTCTAACATAACAACTGGATAAACACCCTTGTTCAAAAGAAATGATATCATACAATATACTAGATATTTCAATCCAAGATTTGTATTTCAAAACATATGTTTTGAGAATCCACAAACTTTAAGATTTGTAAACTCATAATTAGATTTGAAGTCACAAAGCTTTTTAAGGCTCGTTTTATGACGTCGCACAGTAATGGTGCACCATCAAATCTAAGTCCAAGAAGGTACATTATGCCGAAAACATCCTATGTTATTGTAATTTCCATATTTCATGACATTTTACCTAAAATACCAAACCCCTTTGAAATGGCAATTTCAGCACCCCAAGTGTGTTTGCACACAGATATAAAATATTAAGTATCATACTCTCATGAAAGAAATTTTGTATATCTCTTTATTAAAGACATTCAAAATCGACTTTATCTGGGGGAAAGTTTAAATGTGTATCAGTTGAAAATTTGGTATTGTTTCTTTTGTCGCTGAGTGAAGTAAAATAAGTTGTCAAACATGATAAATTTCTTTCTAACTTTCTCCATTATCTTCATGGGTAAAATAGATGTCTGAAAACGTAGAGGAAGATTATAGATTTAGCTTTACAAGGTCTGTCTCGAAAAAGGTGCATGCGTGTACATTAAACATGGAACCAGAGTTATCCATGAAAATCAATTTCAGTGTTTATTCCAATAGTCAGCAAAAAATTAGTGTTGAATGTGGTTCATATATTTGCAAATGTCTGCCTCTTGATTCGATTTGTAGAATCAATATTTCCTCATGTTGAATTGCAGAAATGTACGGCGTGCTTTTTACAGCAGGGATTTGTTAATGAAATTCTGTTTACTTTGACTGTTTGCCCTCCATTTGTCTGTTGCTGTTCATTTGATTGCTGGAATTGTTGTGATTGTTGCCGCTTGTGGCGATCCTAAACCATAGTGTTAGCACTGCTTGATTGACGTCATTGATTTTTAGAAGTAGAGTTCGCCTGGAGTTATAAATATGTTTGACTCTGTACACCAAGGCGTTATGATGTGATTTGATGCCATATACAAGGATAACGTTATGGATGTTTTACCAAACAAAAATTTAGTTGTTGAACAGTGTATGTTGTTTTACTGCTGACATGGCAGTGCAATATATACTTGAGGATTGGTTTATAACTTTAAGTTTCGAACTATGTCATTGTCATAGTTTTCATTTAATTTAAGAACTCAATTTAACGTTTTATTTTCTTAGGATGTACCTCAACTTCATGTTAAGTATCAATGCAATGTTATGATTACAACTTAATAATACACGGATAACATCAGTTGACAGGTTGTAAGGAAGAAGTGTGTAGGATTTGCTTTGGTGAGCTGATAAATGTGTAACGTTAGTTTACAGTCTCTGGTGTTTTCAATATTAGAAGTGTAGTTAGGTATTATGTGGATCACAATATGAAAGGCTGAAATTTGGTTTTGTAAAGTATGCTAATCGTGAACTTGGTCTGTATACTTATTCTCTAACAAGGTATTTAAGTTATGATATAGAACATATTTCAATATTATCTCTGAACATGTAGTGCAGTGTCAGCAAAAAGTAATTTTCTTGAATCAATATTACAATATTTTAGGTTGTTTTTACTTTCTGTGAGATTTCTATTGATTCACATTGCAAACATGAATGTCTTTGAAATAATAACTTGGGTTTCATGTGCTACAAAAGAAAAGTAAATCAATTTTCGATGTCCACAAAAAGAGATACGTACTTTTTTTAAAAGCAGGGACGTATTAGAGTATATAGTTTTATTTTGGAAATACAAAAAGAAATAATGAAAACCAATGACAATGCAAACATTCAGTACACCTTAATATTCTTAACCACGTGAAAATCAATTGCTATTCTGCATTGCGAGAACCGAATGTATTGACTATCATCCCCACATCAAAAACACTGCATCTCAAGATCCTATCTTGTTGTTCAATTACATTGAAGACCTCAGTTCAAGAGCATGTTTTCCTTCTTCCACGTGATTCACATTGATTTCTATTTCATCATGTAATGTGAAGTTAACAAGGCTCATGGTAAAACCCGAAGTTTTGAAAACATTTCACTATATGAAGGAGAACTATGCACAACATCATTAATATCCTTTTATCTTGAGTAATATGATCAGCTGTGGTATATTGGTATAAAGGCTTTTCAACGTTTATAGAATATTGTGCAAACATGTTCAACATTTATAAAGAGAAACGTGGGTAGTTAAATAAGCCTTGGTATATCGATTAGATCCAATTGTCTTTAAATCCTTAAGAATCAAAATCGAGGTGATGTGTTGGGAGGAATCATTCAATAAGCAGTGTAATGAAGCAGGTTTTATAAATGGCAATGTGTTTTGACTGTATTTGAATGGCCAATTACCAATTCATAGTCTATGTTTGCGAATTTGAAGATGGTCTCATGTCTTCCAAACATTAAATAGAGAATAAGAGATCGTGTTAAAGATTTATCCTATTCCTAAAACATTTAGATGTCACTCTGTAAAATATAAAAAAAGGAATGAAAATAAAACAACTATAAACAAAGGCATCAAAACTTGTGATTGAATGCCAGACATTTACATCTTATTACGTTGTACCAAAATAATTACATCAAACATCATATCAAACATTTAACACGTTTCTGTTGTGAGAGATTGAAAGGTGCTAAACCAAACATATGCAATTCTTTTTAAATCAGATTGAATGTACACTTGCATAGGACGTACTGATTCATAATGTTAAACATGATGCATGGTACCAGATACAAACAGACAATTAGAAGCAGGTGCGTGTTGTGAGTGACGTTACAGATGATAAGCCAATGATACTCAAGGTATTCCCTACACCAGGTCAAGCAGCTGGGGCAGAAATACAACAGTACATTTGAATACATAGAAACATTAAGTGGCACATGACTGTAAGTTCTATCCAGTGATCAATCTCGATTTGGCATTGCATGTTGGAGACTAATAATCTATCCGAATGATCAGGTTAGTATTAAAATTCATCTAGTAGTTATCATTGCAAATGCACATGAAACAAACAAATTACAGAACTCTATAATTATAATTTTATCTATATACATAAAAAGGTAAGAATGTAATACTTACATATGTAAAAGCAATATGTCCTTTGATCGTATGCAAACGTTTCAAACGTTTCAACTGAATGTTATAATACATAATATGCAAATCGAAAGGAAGACTTTATCCCTTGACAGTGCTACTGACTGTATCATTCATCCGTTATTCTCCAGGGAAACAAGTTTATATTCAGGGATCATAGGGCAGAACTTTTATGAGACCATATCAGACTCATAAATCGAGCTAATGTGTATGCAATCTTAGTAACCTGGAGCACATCTTGGAATTAATTTATCGACATGTGTGACAGAATATGAAAATGTTTCCACTTATTGGGAAGAAAATTAAAGCTGTGATGAGAAGAACAAGAAATATTTATACACTAGTTGCTTGTGGGTTATGTTTAATGTTGATGCATATTCAGCAGGGTTTTATCCTCCAACCCACTGGAGGTTCTGTCAAACCAACCTTTGTTATATGGACATACGGCACAGTAAAATAGACTCAGTAAGATGTAAATACGGCCTCATAATTTCAGTATGTTAAGACATTTTGCACACAAGATTAAATAACATTCATATATTAAAAGAAAAAAAAATTGTTTTTATTTTATCACGCATTATAAGAATATTTAGTCATGAAAAAATCTACAAAGTTGCAACTGGCTTCGTGGTCTAATGGTTACTTCGTTCAGCCAGAAAGCAACAGGACACAGGTTCGATATCAGGTTTCAAATGAAACATGTGTAAATGTCTTATATGTTCCTATGTAATCTATCCTTTTACATATCATCACTTACATTTGGAAATTTAGAAATTTGACTCCATTGATTTCTCAGTTATTAAAAAGTGTAGGTATATCAGAAAAAAGTGTAGGTGTATTAGCCGATAAGTAACTAGGGACAGATAATCTGTAATTTCTCATAACTCGTTGATCATTCTTATAATATCTTACATGGATGAACGAAGCAATTTGCATGAGAATATTGTGTTTCTATAGAATGTTGACGTCACGTCTCTAACACTGTGTATAGACATATATATGTACGGATGATGGTTTGATCAACTAAACTTATGACCTATCACCGTCTTTGTCTCTCAGCACAATACGTGGAATGTTCTCAAGTTGTTTTAAAACAAAGGAGACATAAAAAACAGGTGTATTGTAAGCTCTTTGAGCATGCACTTGGTGTATGGTAGTTTAGCGCTATACATACACACACATTATTTATGTTTTATTTACAATAAGAGCAATGGACCCTGGTAATTGTACTGTAAGCAGGTATTACTATCTTAAGTTTACATTAGTGTACAATAAAGTTACTGAAAAAGGCTTTCTACAGTACAGCAGCCTCGGCAACACACACACAGTAAATTATTCATCCTGTAGCTATAAAAATAGTAGTGGTCATGGCAATATATCTACTTGGAAAAGTCACAACATTTACATTCATTGTATGAACATTATCTCTCAAAGCGATTACATCCAATGATTTATGCTGCAATGGACAAGCAGTTGCAGTTATTTTCCCCAAGGGTCTTTTGTTTTGCAATTCAATGGCATAAACTTAAGTGCGGCTTGAATTATTAATATCTGTTTGAAATGGATTGCATTGAAATTTAAGTTTGCGTCAGGTTGTTTTGTCACTGTAAGGTTAAGAATGTGACTTATTGAAACCGATGAATTATAGATAAAGCAAAGGAAAACTACTTTTAAAACAGTGAACGTCAATTCAAAATATCTTCACTAACGTTCATGTCAAATTACCATTGCCATATTATGAAACTTATGCATAAAAAATAAATAATAAAATAAAATATTTCCAAAATAAAACAATAATGATGAAATCAAATGGTAATCACCGGAAATTACTGGCACAGTTCTAAACACGTTTAAAGTTTGTAAATAATGAATGTGTTTTTGAATTTAGAAAACGGAAAAGCATTGTCAACCTTTAGGAACAGTTCTATAGATATTCAATATTGAAGTACTAAATCCCATCTTTAAAATCTTCCACACGGCTTGCTGTTTGTCAATATTAGCGCAACATCCCTTCAACATCCCTTCTTATTACCCGGTCCAGAAATGATTTCGCATTGCAGGCAGTAATTGTGAACTGGATGAGCTGTAAATACACTGTATAACACTATAATTCAAAGCAAAAAGGAGACACAAATCGTAATTTAGAAATAAAAGTGTTCTGTATTGATCCTTCCAGTTGGTATTAAGGGCTTTGACCTTTTCTCTCGTGTTATGTGTGTAGGTTGCAGTCAGACCTTGACAGTTAGATTGTTGTCCTTTTGTAACACAGTGCATAAGCAAAGTTATTTCGTCTGATGGCCGCCGGAACCTCTAAATGATCATAACTCTATAACTATCAACTAAAATATGATGATCTTGGTGATCCTTCCAGTTGGTATTAAGGGCTTTGATGTTTGAAGGTTGCAGTCACTTAGATGGTTGTCTTTTTGAAACACATTACATGAACAGAGCTATTTCGTCTGATTAAGTAAATCTTGCTGGTCATGTTTTTCTGGATATTACAAATGCTACAACAATTAAAGTTACATTTGTACATACAGGTGAGTTCAGACATTTGCAGACCTTTATCACGTTTATGCATAATGTATTCTTTAGACTACTTGTAAGGAGGCGATGTATCAGTACACATATCATCAGTTATGAAGGGTTTAATAGGTATCATCTATAGTTTTAAATTGATGACATTTGCTTCACATTTTTTCACTTACCTTCCCTAATTCAACAAAGCTGTCACATTTCCCTTCGCGTTGTTGCATTTTCATAATAATGCTGGACTGCATGGAGTTCAATGTATCAATAAAAATCCATATCCTCAATTATGTAAGGTTGAATAGATATCATCTGTAGTTGATGTCTGCTAACAGTGTTTCACTTACCTGCCCTAGCATCCAACATACCAATACAATCGTTATAATGCGCGGATATATGCAAATGAAAGGTACCCCTTAATCTGAGTAATTTAACAAAGCTGTAACATTCCCTTCATTATGATACATTTTCATTAAAATCGGATTTTGTAAACAATCAACCATGATGGGATACACCGATATACAACAATAGGGTAGAACTACATTCTTAGCCATCAATGTTTCAAATTGACGTTTACCATTCAGTATGATTTCTAAGAGCAGTGAGGAAAAATCAAATTTAACCTATATGTACTCGTTACGAACTGAAACCAAGGTGTTCCGTTGATCTCATGTTTCCACGGACACATTTGTAAATTTGATTGGTGATGAATCATCTTCACTAAGAGTTGAGAAATGCTAATTGAATAAAACATGAACTTCGTGGAACAAGAAGTATCTTATGAAGTGTTCATGGCCATACCTGGTGTTTATTATGGACACCCGGTTTTATGATGAACGCCTCTATACATGTCCATGCATTACAGTAATCGTTGTAAGTGAGAATTAAATCGAATACCCAAATAAAACAGGGGAGCCAATGTGTAAACTTAACTAACTATTCGACCATCAGTTGTAATCCTTGCACGTAACTGATAAACTCAGAAACAGGCAGGATGTACCACGGCTAGTGAACATAATACTCCATGTACACGAGTTCATGAAGAACACCTCTATATGTGCTTTAAGGTGAAAGTAAGTATGAAGTTTGAAAACAATAAGCAAGTGGGCAAGTTCAACTAACCCCCCGAAAGATCAGTAGTGCTCCTTGCAGGTAACAGTTACAGATGATGGATAACTCACAAGAATAAACATAGGAAATATGTGAGACAAGTTCTGTCAATGATGGTCAACACTTACACTTTGATCTTCATTAAATTAACTATCATTAATGAGATTGACGTATTGTATGTTATGTCCGTGCTCTTTTACTGTTATGGTAAAAGAAATACACTATGGCAAGGGACAAGATTACCATTGAGGTGGCGAACACCTTTACATCCATCAAGGCTAACAGAGGATCAAACAGAACACTGGCTCCACGTTGTCTGATGTAAATAATCTTGTCATAAATTGAAAAGGAACTGATATCCGTAAAGTTTGGTGTGCTGTTGGAACCATAATTTATTCCTTTGAATACAATTTTGATTGGTAGTTTTAGACTTTCAACTAAACATATACTCGTGAGTCTTTCATTGAGTATGAACAACTAACAAACTGATTAGCAACATTCCTAGACCTTGTTTGCACCCCAATCTACATCCACAATATAAAGATCGTGACTATGTGTTTTAGTTTACCTAGTTGGGATAGAGTAGATCTAGTTGAAGCAAAGTTGTATGATCCAAGGGGATATTAGCAGCTACGTCCGCATTATCATTATAAAAAATGTATAACTATTATAACTATTATCATCATTGGCTTCGGAAGACTTCTTTGCCATTTTGCTTTTTTATATTCAAAGATGAATTAAATACAAATGGCAACATGACACTACCATGACAAATCATAAACACCATGACCATTACAAAATAGAAGAGAAACTATGAATTGAATTAAATTTGTTTTACTTTTATATAGCTCAATCATGTATGAACGATTAAGTCATCTTTAAAGCATTCGACAAAGCAATAACACAGTCTCAGATAAACCATGATAACATCAATACATAAAATTAAGCCTATCAAGTGAGTCGAGCCTGCCATTCATACCATCAATTTATCAAATGTCCTCTTTAATCAAATATATTTGTGTTAGTTAACAAGACGACATTATGTGTTTCCTTGATTTAAGCATTGCTTGATTTCTTCAGGAACTTTTAAAACTTCATTTTGATAATTGAATTAGGTGGCATTGAATGCGAATGAATATTACAATTTCTTTGCGTGGGTGTTTTCAATGCCCACTTTATTCCTTTCCTAATCGGCAAGTTGATGCTTCGTCATGAAGTGAAACATGAAATACAAACATCAAGCAAACATGATATTTGTACCCTGAGCAATGTTTATAGAGAACGTGCTCATCAAGTCATTCTAGAACAAAACATCAGATGAATCTTTAACTGTTGATTGGTTTGTGGTGAAGTGTGATGTATTACTTCATTTAGTCCTCATGAAGGAAACAAAGACTTGAGCGATGTTTGATGTGCAAAAAGTCAATTTTGGAAATTGAATGAAATTGGTCCCACGAGAATTTTAAATGTTTGATTGTTTTCCCTGTTAAGCTGCTTCCTGAAGTCAATTCGTGAACAATACATCAAACCAATCCTGGAATGTTGGAATTGTTTCATATTCTACATTCTATTGGGATCAGGCAAATGGAAAAAAAACATCCAGGAAATGGGGGTGCTTTATTTCCTGGTTTTAAATCTCTTTTTATTTTTATATTCACATGTCGACAACTGTTTGTCGTTCCAAGGCATCTTGTTACCAAAGCTGTGATATGTTAAAAACATATTATTTTAAAAACGACATATATGCATGTTGTAGTTCTTAGCCGAATGAATTATGCTTTGAACGTTATTTTCTCTTTGGTGTTGACATAAGTTCAATATGAATATATTTATATTTAGTTATGTTTTGTTTTAATATAAATTCTAGACTTTTCTTCTCACCATAAATGTCAAAAGTGAATTCCAACAATGAATATTAATTCGGTTATTTGAAAATTTGTGACCGCTTTCTCTGTTTAACTGCTTCAAGATAAGTTAATAATTGCAATTACTGGATATTGACGAATAGATTATTAATTAATGGCTTTCTGCATTGGGATCATGGTATCAGAACAAGTTACAAACACGAAATATACTAAATTGATTCCTAAAGACCTATACACATGATAATGATGCAATTCAAGCATACAGTCAAACAATACTGAAACAAGACTGAAATGTCTTCATAAACTGCACAAATGACAAATGTCATATGACATGGAATCAACGTGAAAGTAGTGTGGACGAGTAGAGGCAAACCATGTGATTAAGAATATAATAATGTAATCTAAACCAATAAGTATCAACAAAAACAAGTACTCTGTTTTTATGTCAAGCACAGCCAATGACAAATTTCTGATCTAACATAACATCAATATTTAATATCAATGTGAGAGTATGTGAATTTTATATTGTTTATGAATAATGTGCCAGTTTCGACATCGTTTCCTTTAAGATACACTTCTAGAACAATAAAACCAACTTAAAGAAACAAGGTTCAAGAGGACACTCTGGAGAATTGTACATGACACTTTATGTCAACAACTGAATATTTCATCGATGACCTCGACTGACAGAAATTAATGATCGGTCGAATGCAGCCAGTGTTAAACACTTTGAAATAGTCACACAGCAATTCCAACAATAAATTGAACAGCAATAGGAAATTAAATGCCAAGAAAAAGTAAACAAAATTTCATTATAGAATCCAAACAGTACCCGGGAATAAGGATTGTACAAGCTGAATCAAGAAAGCAATCTATTTGCAAATACTTTACATTTAACATTAAGTTCTGCTGCTGACTTTATTCAGTTGGAATAACTGTTGAATTGATAACTCTACATGTAGTTCAATATTGAACCTTTATCCTATAGAACAGGATTAAACCTGTGCTTCTATCATATAAGCAACAAGGGACATACAAATTAACACTTCTCACTCTGTAGTTTCCTGTATTATCTATGTTATGTAACTTAATAACTTCTAGTGTAATCATCATTTTCTGTCAAATGGATGGTTCTGGCTACGTCCGGTATGTAACACAATATCAATGTATGTTCAACAGTCATCAGCTGTTACAGGAAATTGAATTGTCTGGATTTTTGCTTTGTAATCAGAGTGATTGTTGTGTGGACGGTGATATATTGATGGGCTTTCCTTCATCAGTATCAGAAGGATGTTTACTCAACACTATCAGATGATGATAGGCATTGTAATTTTTAACAAAGCGGTACATGTACACGGCCTAGACTCCTCATGTATTACCTTAATGATGGGTATTTTCGGACATGAAAAGACATCACGTGTGATTTACTTGTCTGTGGCCGACAGCAGCAAACATCAACTTCGACATAATCTATCTAAAATCAAACTTCAAAAGACAATAACAAACACAAAAAAAACACAAAAAAAACACAAAAAACAAAACGAACAACATCAAACTAATCTGTAGGTAAATGTCATCTCCTTTTCATCAATTTCTTGATATCTAATTTGTATTTTTTACATATGTCTTTAAAATTTTGTGAGACACGTCAATTCAAAGTTGTAGTTGTCTCTTTGAATTGGTAACTACTATGAATATTAGCTATTATTACATGATTTACAACATTGCGGGGACAATATTAATAGCTCGAAGTACCAGAAACATGTTAACAGTGTTATTCTGATGCAACAACATGTAGTGATCCCTGGTGTACTTATGGTTTATCAAGCGAATTTATTGCTTATTAATCTTTCTCAAATAATAAATAATATCATAAAAATAAGTTCTTTTAAATATTTTAGAAAGTCAAGCACGGTGATGGCCATAATACTCCGGCTGGAAGGACAACATATTTGAGGGGAGATCAAGATCAAATGAAAAAATATTAGTCTCAATGTAACAGGAGAGAAAACTTGAGCTTCCATTGCCGGCTGGTTTCGGTTTCATTATTATAGCAGAAAAGTTGGGAACAGTCAGGAATAGTCGTTGAGACTTTTGGTCATAGTCGTAGCTCAGTGAAATGGAAGTTTCGCACAGAAGATTTACGGATGGCATCCTCCTTTTTCAAACGGAGAAATCTTCAGTGGATAATGTTAGAACGATATCCAACTTTGTGAACTAATAAACACCTGAATAGATTAACACAATTAATTATTATGATAATGTTTTTATTGAGGATGATGTGTCACGTAAACCACTATTTGCCGTAACAAAATGACACCACAGGTGCAAATTCAGACCATAGTTTATGTTCACTATAATAATGAAAAAAAACCCAGTTACCATGGCAATCTAGTTACCATAACAATACACAACACAACACAACTCTGCAGTATTTATTACAGATGATATATGTTACATTGGGGAAGCAGTTGTTATAACGTTTCCCATGAGTATTTAAGTTTCATTTCAACAGCATATATATTAGGATGCTTCTTCGATGATTCATATCAGCGAGTTTTCAACCAGAAATGTCACACATCTGTGATCGTGATAACTTGATTTAATGCATTCATCCGTGTATATTTTATGCTCCATGCACTGACATATTCCAAATGAACAGAACACTGGAATACAATTGATAAGTTGAAAACTGAGCATATGAACTAAAGAGGTGGCAGGAGTGTTGTGAATCAAATGACTTCAAAAGAGGGATGAAAATACACGAGCTAACTGCTCAAATACCACTTCGTGTTGCAGATCCTGGGGATGCTATCAACATCATACTATCACACACGACACATGCTTAGTCAAACACATAGAACATCATTCTGTCACACACGACACATGCTTAGTCAGACACATAGAACAGGAGATAATCACCAGCAGCATGAGGCTGAAATCTACATCAATACTTACTTAGGTTCACACACGACACAATTCTTAGTCAGTTAATATTCCTCTCCCCTGACTTTGTACTGCAGTACCATCATGCATAGGTAGAGTTTAATCAGAATCAGGAGAGAATCTACGATATATAAAGTTTTATTAAAATATTTTATTTGGATATTGGTTTGTTAATACAAAGTTTGTTTGCCAAAGATGAAAATTTTAACCGTTTAAGCATATGTATGTGGTCGTATTTCTGCCATATCTGTTTTTATATAGAACATGTCTTCGGGTTAACTACAAAGCTGGATTGTCAAAACGTTGGCGTTCTTGTCGAAAACACTTCATCCTTGATCAATATGTCTTGATATTTAGAGCCAAACATCACTTGAACACTTTCCAATGAGGCAAAAGGCAATGATCTGTCACACAATCAGTGTAACACCTTGGCGTAGAGCTATACCCTGCACAAGTCACGAAGTAATTCCACCAATCAAATGAACAGAAGCAGGCAATTAAATGACAAACCAAAGTAAACATCAATTTAATTAGAGCTTCGATTCTCCAGCGCCCAAATCAAGTCTTAGAATCCTGTTTGTCAGACAGGAGGAAATATTGATTCTACAAGTGAAATTAAGTAAGAGCCAATCTGGAAATACATGAACTAAACCTTACACTCGACACTCTTGTTCAGTTGGGATACATGTTGGAATTGGTTTTAAGGAATCGATTACCTCTATTCTAGTGCATTCAGATTTATCCATACACATTTACCAATATATTGTTTCAATGTTTTTCAGTTTTATTGAAATCAATATATCATTAATACTTATACAATTCAGCAGTGATGCAATGAGTTGTTCAACCCAGTCGACTGTTGAATTTGTAAAGTACTAATAATTGGAAACAGAACTGTTGAGATTTTAAGATGTAAACCACATTAAAGCATACTTTCGACATTTATAGTTTAAGGTTTTGTCTTCAGAATAGGATCCGATTATCATGTCTTTGGTTCTGAAAGTTTAAGTTATAACGTATGGACAATTTTCATTTACCAAATCGTTTGTATCTCAAATGAAACGTCATTATTCTCACAAGACCTCATACAACAAACGTCTTCTTTAGGAGAGTCAGGACAGACTTGGTAAATCAATTAATGGAAGCATTATCCATCAGAAAACACTGAAAATAGACTGTATTTATGATAACTGGATCAAATTGCCGTAGATCATCGCAACTATAACAGACCAATTTCAACAATTGATTGCCTTCTGTAAAATATTCTCATAGTCTGAATATGCTTCACATCTCTAATTTGAGATCAGATCAAAGCAGTTTTAAGGAATAGCACTCTTTGGAGTGTACGAATATTTATGTAACCTCTCGCGATTTAACTAGAGAAAAAAGGATCCATTAGTGTTTGGACATGTGTAAACTGTATAATATTTATCACTCACAGGTTCTAATATTAAAGTGTTTCCACAATTTTTTAAAAATCAACAGTTTTTTAAATTAATAATGTAAAATGATAATGATGAAATTAAATAGTGAAGACAACTTCATTTATAACAAAAATACATTGTAAATCGATGCCAAAGTTTCCTTCAAAGTATTCAGCTATAAATTAATTTAAATTCTGGTAAAAGAAGTAGATCAAATGATGCATAGCTTTGGACTGCATTCTTTGAATTGTGTGAAACTGACTGTATGTGTTTACTTTATGTGTGACAGTGTTAGTTTCCAGCAAGTAAGGATCTAACTTTACTTGTATCGAACTTGACCGGTATGTTTAACAAGTCATCCGACCAATCTGGTTTGCTTCTTGCAGATAACTGAAAAACTAAAAAACGGACAGGATGAACCTAGTGAAAATATATATGTAGCCGAGTTAAAAAGGATGAGTTATGAACAAGAACAGTGGTTTTATTTTTTAAATTGGGATTATGAGACAAGCAAAACAATCATGGTTTTCACTCACACTTTTTCTGTAATGATTAACGCTGTGTGTCACTCACAATTTGAGTTCAGAGTTAATTATCACTGCTGATTCACTGAAGAATGTTGATGTTCATTAAATAACCGTGTTTTATCATTAATGAGATAAACGTCTTGTATTTGCTTTATTTTAGAGGAAGTAAATTGAGGAGAGAGAGCTGTCAGTTCCCTTTTATTGTCATCAACAGAAATAAACAATGCCTAAGGGATGAATTGCTTCTGAACATCCATCAAGTCAAATAGAGGATCAAACAGAACACTGGCTCCACGTGGTCTGATGTAAATAGTCTTGTCATAAATGGTAAAGCACCTTGATATCCTAATGTTATGGTTTGCTATTGGAACCCTGAATTATCATTTTGAATAAGATGTTGCACTGGATGAAAAAGTCCTATTTAATCCGGATTAAATATGAATTAAAGATGTCATTTAATCCCCTTTACTCCCCTTTACTCCGGATTAAAGAAACAATTTACAACAGAGTAAAGGGGAGTAAATATCACATTTAATCCATATTTACTCCATATTTACTCTGAGATTAAATATTTGTAAAGGTGATTAAATAAGATTAAAGTTTTGTAAATATTCAGACAAGTTTTTGCTATGTTGTAATAAAAATAAAATGATTTCATAAATTTGACAAAAGTTGCTTTGAACATTGCCGACAAAACATTACTCTAATGAAAAACTACTATGATGAAAAGAAATGCTTTTAAAGAGAAAGTGACTTGAATGGAGAAATTGACTTTGATGAAGACAAAAATGATACTGATGAAGATATTGACTTTGATGGGAAAAAAGACTTTGCTGAAAAAAGATTTTTTGAAAATATTTGCTTTAATGGATAAATTAATATTAAATGTATTTTTTAAAACCAAAATAGCGAATAGAGTTTGATGAAAAAAATTACTTTGATGAAAAAAAACCTACTTTGATGAAGAAATTGACTTTGATGGTACAAATGACTGTGATGAAAACAATTGTCTTTGATGAAAAATTTACTTTGGTGGTAAATGTTACTTTGATGATATATTTGACTTAAAAGAAAAAAATTACTTTGACAAAGTATTTGACTGATGAAATAATTGACTTTAATGAAAAACATTACTCGGATGAAAAAGTTAACCTTGATGATGAAAATTACTTGGATGAAAAAAATTACTTTGATGGGAAAAAAATTACTTTCAAAACATAAATGTTAATTCAAAAATTGAATTTGATGAACAAATTGATTTTGATAATAAAATTTAATTTAATGAAAAAATTGTTTTGGTGAAAATAAACTACTTTGAAGATAAGAATGTCTTTAATAGAAAAATATGACTTTGATGAAAATATGACCAATTCGGCATAATGACTAACATGATTTAGTAACTTACAGAGATATCATAAGTATCATCTCATGAAAATATACATAAAAATAAATATAGTAAATCTTTTGATGAGTTTGGCAATTGGTGAAGCAATTCACTTTATTAGTTACCATTTACGGCAGATTTACATTGGATATAACAATATGGTGTGAGTATTTCTTGGAGGTTATTGAACATATATAATTTCCTATAATTGTATTCATTTAAATAACATACACATTTACGACAGACATACACTTCATAATGCTAGATTGCATGGCCATTCTTTGTGAAGTGTGAAATGTTACAGAATCGAACTGTGATAGCAACATTTAGCGAGGTGACGGGGAATTATTAAAAGAGCCATAACGTTTTGATTATTTAGATTGTCATTTGATTGTTACATTGTAATCACTTTGTGATTCGATATAGCAGTTCAGATACACAGTTATGATAGATATATACAGGCAGACAGACATATACATTTGATTACAGTGTCAAAAGTTAAATATACATTGTAAAAAGCATGTTTAAAAGACATTAAACAACCAGCCATCTTTTGGCTAATGAGACACTTTACAACAAAAAAACAGTGTACAATATATTCGTAAATATAGGTATGTAAAATAGGAATGGTACAGATTTATAATAGTAATTAAATAAATATAAATAATAAAGTAAGTCAATGTATATAAGAGTTATAAAAATTAATTCCCATTTATAAAACATATTTCTTATGGTTGTACAGATTCATTTTATGCGTTTGGGGCTATTTTCCGTTAACAGTTTGATAAAAAGATCTAAAGGTCCCAATACATTATAAACATCTTGATTAAATTACTTCTGAGATCGTTGTAAAAGTGGCATTCTGAAATAAAATGAACTTCAGTTTTCACAAAATTTTGACAAAATCTACAAAATCTACGCTCTAATGGCATGGAGTCTTGCTATATACATATCAAATCAAATGTACAGAAGAAGAAAAGAAACATTGCATACAACGGAAGTAAGCAGGTCGGAAACCACAGAATTCGCAAGTAGAGAGGAAATCGTAACAGAAGACCACTTGCAGTTCCAAATATATAGATCAAACTGATTATCATCACTACGAATCAGATGGGTCCTTCTCAAAAGAGGGGATGACTTAGACAAACCAACACAAGTGCAACCGACCAAACCACTGTGTCACCAACAGAAACAACAAACATTGACTTTAATAACACCTCTTTAGATTCCTCTCCAAACACCATGAAAAAAGGTCTTTGGAGTTAATTTGATTTAATAAGAAGAACGTTTTCAAGAAGCACAAAATCGTATACTCCCCGAAACTACATGTATGCGAGAAATGTCAATTATGCAATTGAGTGAGTGAGTGAGTTTGGGTTACGCCGCTTTCAAGAGTATTTCACTTATATCGCGGGTGCTAGTATTATGGCAGGGAGAAAGCCTGCAACGCCATGTAGCTATGCATTGCGATGAAACCTGCGAGCATCGGCTGGAACTAGCTAACCATACGCTGACATTCAGTGTAGCATTGCACCCAAACCTTACTGCGTGTAGAACAGTTCTCTACTGCAGACAAAGTTGCCGTGCCCCTGGCGGGATTCGAACCCCGGACCTCTTGATCCGAAGCCGAACGCGCTAACCACTGCGCTATCCCGCCCCCCAATTATGCAACTGTGGGCCAGGATGTGAGACCTGCAATGACTCAAATTTTAATCCCTCGTAAATAGTTTTGTGATAATCAAGCTAACTAATTGCCACTTATCAATCAATCAACGTCTATTGTACATTGTTTAAGCTACCTATGTATTCGCCATGTTGAAAGTACTTGTAAACAAGTCGAAATGCGGCGCATCCAGTCATCATTAAAATGATATCTACAGCAAGTGTCGTCTGAAGTATTTTATATATATATATATAGTATTAATATAAAGAGTTGTTTTAATTGTGTTATATGAGTATTACATCTTGGGGGACTTATATTCACAATATACTAGGTTTACTCACAAAGATGTGATTTTAACATACATTCAATATATGATGCATAGGATGTAAGGATATGTGAGAAGCTGATTTATGTCCATTTTGAGTATTACACGACTTGCGATAGATATTCAATAGATATTCCATGATTGTGTGGCAATTTATTTGAGAGAGGATTATTCACATACCATATAGTTCATATACAAAGTTGTGATTATAACATACATATTCAGTACCTGTTGCATTGAATATAATTAGATGTTGATATAAGTGTACTATTTGAGTATAATATTCCATTTGCGACAGGTAGTTATGAAACTCATGACGATTGATTACTTATCACACTTCAATGAAATCCTAAAACGCTATACACGACATCGGGTAACCTCCCATCACATCACCTTCACCACTAGACTTAAACTTAATTATCACCACGAATGCGATACATACACTATTAACTGTTAAAGGGGACTGATTTGTTATACGATCTTGGAATACAAAAATACTCCAAGATGATATAGGCAACATCTTTTTACTTTCAAGATAGGTTTACTGGTGCTTACCGTTTTCTTGTCTTTGGTAGCTAGATATTATAATGCATTGGTATAGCATCTAATATCCAGTGACATTAACATTACCTTAATGTATTATGAAATCACTTACCTACAGACGGATGTAGTTTAACTATTCCTCGTTAAAAATTATTGGTAATATTGATTCAGCTTAAAATAATGACAGAGGGAAATATGTGATCTTGACAAATATTTATCTCATATTTTGTTTTATAACTTCATCACACTTTATCAATTTATTTTTAAAAAGTCCATCGTATACAGCCTTCAATATTTAATATTAATACTTTACTTCAAACAGAAAATGTCGCTACCTATCAAACTATCCATATGATGTCACCACGTGTTAAGTTATACACATTTTGGCAATATATGTTAACCTTATAATGCTCTGTTGTAGCCTTGAGTTTATAGAAATATTCAGTATCATCATAACTAGTGTCATTATCCATTAAATAAACCTAATGTTCAAGCCAACAAAGGGTGGTTCTTAATGTTACAAACCTGAAATAATGTAATGCGATATCGCGTGTTTAAATCCTATCATTGGACAGTTTGGACTAGAATAATGCATTTTAAACGTCTAAAATCGTATGCACAGCTGATTATGAGACACCATTATTTAACAACATATGAGGTTTTTAATGAATAAGATTTACAAATAATATTTTCCAGGATGCTCTGTATATTATAATATATCAATTATGTTTGAAGTAATTGTATTGGCATTATTTATTTACAATGCATTTACCATTGAATAAAAGTGATTTGAATTCTAACTCATTCAACTAAAAAGAACAAAACGCAATAAAAGCAAATTTTCACAATCACATGTTGCGTAGACATAGGTATTGTTCGTCATAATTGTTGATTAAATCTTGAGATCCCTAGCTAATCAAATTGGCGTCACACAGTCTGGTGTCGTTATATATACAATATGTGGGGAGTCGGCGGAAGGGTACAATTAAAACATGGTTCAATGGTGACAAAACACAATTATATCTCCTAAGTAAAATGTCATCACAAATTCACTTCTTGAATGTATTGGAATATACATGCCGTTAAACATATAACGCCTTTGTCAGACAATGCAAAGCTAAACCGAAATTAATTTATTGCCCCTAATTAGCGGCAGCCAAAGGAGATTCAGGCTGGCATTACACAACACACTGTGCACGGGCCGTGATCACAACTCTTTAATTACCCTGTTCTGTTCAGAAATACAGACAGACGGTTACACCTATCTTAATAAAATGTAAACTATAAAAGCGTTTCCGGCAATAAAACCGATATTATAATAAAAGGTAAAACCAAAGGTAAAACTTTTCTTGTTATAAATGTTTATGATTTGAACAAATGACGTATTTTTTTTAAAATAAGGGGCGGGGTAGCCCAGTGGTAAACGCCATCTACTGTTCCTCTGTGGTTTTTACAATTCAGAAGCGATCTCCTGAATTTTAGCAATATCTACTCCTCCATGACCATATATCCAAACCAATCCTTAAATTTAGAACAAGCAATTACAAACCTCCAATTGAAACCGGCCGATGACCGATGGCCGAAGAACTTTGTTTATGGATTTACGTAAGTTATTGTTAAAAGAATATTATTGTTCCTGGCCAAGATTGCTAAAATTTCGTGAATTATTTTCAAGTAAGATTTCTGCTCTGAAACAACTAGCTAAGTTTATTAGGATTGTTTGAAAACAATTTGATTTAATTATCTTATATATGCAGCTATATTGCTGTACATTCTATGTATATTACTTTATTTACTCATGTACCACCGATGGTGGATCTTTTTTGAGTAATAAAAGATTTATGATGACAGGACACATGATTGCGCCGAGGTATATTTTTATGTTGATATATCAATAAATCTTGAATATATGATGTTGTATTAATGTGTTATATTTTTTAAACCTTCCTAGATTCTCTACATTGAGTTTGTTGTTCCCATATGTCGTTATCATCGATGATATATATCGAGCTCAACTGACAGCTACTGAAAATAACTATTTTCCCCCGTTCAGTAAGTGAGAATAGTGAGAATAACTACAATGCATCAAGATAGGCGTGCGCGCAAATCAATGTTATTTTGGAAACTTATCTAAAGAAGACAAAGTTGGTTTACTACTATGTCCTATAGATACGTAAAATGGGTCCACAAATGCGACTTCATGTACATGTATGAAAACGTAACTCAACTTTAAGTAATATGGTATTGTGGCACATATGGGATATTCCCTACAGCACAGACTACCAAACATGAAGACTTTGTATAAAATCTGATTCCACAAGAAAACCAATTGTTTAAAATGAATGTTACACACATATATAGTTGAACAACTCCTGTGGGTGCGTATACTGTTGTTATTGTCAAAATAATGCGTTAACGAGAAAGCTTTCTCAATAATACTTAAAGCTTTCTCAGTAGACATGAATAACACATGAATGTACATAACCATTCAAGACCGAATGATAAGAACAGCGTATTACAACAAACTTTAATCCTTTACCATATACTTTCTATATACATGTAACGGTCACGTCCGTGGATAAACTATTACCTGCCTGACGTGAGTGTGTACAGGTCACATGAACGTACTAAAAGATTCATAGGAGTCAAAGGGATTGTTTGTAATGCCTATAGTCATTTTAGAAAAAAAACTAATTTATCTCATAAGTATACCGCAAACCCCACAATTCATAGCTGTAGCCTCTTGTTAACCAATACTGTAAATGATTACCTGTGCTATATGCCAGTTAATATTGCAATTCTGTGAAACTAAGATGTATGTTACACGGGCTGATAGCCAACATGTATCCTATGGAAACAATCAATTCAATAAATGTCATCCATATCGGAATATAAAACCAACTGCAAGTGCAATACCCGCTAACAAACTTGTAAATGTAGTTTATTACTCGCTGGTAAATCAAATCAATGGGTACATTTTATATTGCAAAGTTGTTAAATCAGTAAAAATATACCATCTACTCCTTATTTCACACAATGCACCAAAAATACTCCCTTAGTTTTTAAAGCAAGCGTCAATCTTACAACATTTATGACCTAAAGAGGTTCTGAATACACAAGTGTGTATTATCGAATTCTTTGTGTATTCGGCTTATGCCTTCTCAACCGTCGGTCATTCTCACCGTTGTTAACGAGCCGGTGCAGTTTCGGCAGTTAATGACTTACACCTGTTTGGTATCTTGTTAATGAGCCCTAATTGAGTTAATCAACTCATAAGAAGAAATGCGAAAAGGGTAAAATATAACAAAGAATTACGGTTCCAACAGCGCAGTTTTAGATAGTTTATGCAATGATATTGTTTAACTTAGAAGAGTGAATGAGAATGGTGTACTTATTATGCTGTATTGATTACATACTTGTTGTGTCAGAGAGAGAGAGAGACACAGAGACAGAGACAGAGAGACAGACAGACAGACAGACAGACAGACGTTTGATTCAATAAAATCTATGAGCCACCAGAACAGAAGGCTATACAGAAGGCAATATAAATGTTATATGAACTAAAGAAGTGAAAATAAAATAAGGAATATATTTATATACACCCACCCTCCTATACCCGCACTTTCACCAAACCACTCTTACATTCAACCACCATCTGTCCGTCCACCCACACACCTCACACTTCCTCACATGAACCACATATAAAATTATCGATTTTACAATGAATTATTTCGTCACACACATATAATTGTTAAGAAACATCGACACATAACAACCCCCCCCCCCCCCCCCCCTCACTTTCAACATCTACATCCCGACACCCGAACCCCCCCCCCCCCCCCCACACACACACACACACACACAAACAACGCCAACAACCACCACACACCCCCCCCCCCCCCCCCCCCCCCCCCCCCCTCCGCCCCCCACCCACACACACACACACAACGCCCACAACAACCCCCCACACATAAAATACATTTTTGTTTCATAAAAGATTATTTCTTAAGAGATGACTGTAAAGAAAAGTTGAATGTAAATACCTTTTAGATGTGTGTTTGTTGTACAAGTACAGTTCATAACCCCCGGGTGAAACCCAAAGGTGTCCATGTCGTGGCGCGAATCCGTCTGTCCGCCCGTCTCATTTCAGACCGCTAGATTATTTTTAGACGTTTATATTTGTATTTCATTTTATTCCATTCTGTGTAACAAGGATAATGTTTGCTTGAAATAATGATTGTTCATTTCTTTTTATGTTAATCATCATCCTCGTAATTCATTTGGATGTTTTAACTATTTCTTGAAATAATCGATTTTAAACGTAAATGTCTCAACATGCAAGGGAGGTAACATTAATTAAATCTTTAACCAGCGATTGCATTTGCATAAATTATATTTCTGTCTGTCATTTTGCATAACTCACAGCAGACTAAATACTTATCGCTTTCTAGGAGGATTGATTGATCATAATTAGGCACGTCAGTAGTTCCATGTTTTACTGTAATTCACACATTTATGGTCCACTTCATAACGGCAAGTCTGGTTTAGCAAGGTAGCAATCGAAAATGTTGTTTCTATACTGATATGTTTGACCCTTGTAATGTTAAATAGTATACCCTTAATATAATGTCACCTGTTATTGTGTTGTAACCAGGTTGGACAAATGGAAACACTTTCGTTCTTTGCATATATAATATGTTTGGAGAGAATGAAGACTATGTTATAGATAAACATCTACACAACTGTGTGTTCAGGCGTCACTTACCCCCATGCTTTCTCTTACATAGCTTACGCAGGCTGTTCGTCGGGATTTGATTTGATTTGATTTATGTAATCAACAGTAAAATTTAGCTTGTGTATTCTGTACTCAACCGCAAAAGAAACGTCACCATACAAAATACAAGATAATCCCTTCCAAGTGTGATACTCACGACTAAAACAGAGATACATCATGTCTTCAGAAGGAAAACTTAACTAAACCTGAAATTTCAAAACATTATATATGCATATTTCTGAGAAACACCTTTTAAGAATTGGCAATTCTCAAAATCCACGTTTTCGAATTTCCGTAACTAGATGACGTAGGGGAGTCTAAAAGGGCTTTTTTGGCATTTTACGACATCCTACAGTAAAGACACGTCATCAAATTAAAGTTCAAGAAGGTTATTCATGTCGACACCATATTTTATTGTATCTTATGTAGTTTCTACATTTTATACTTTATACATTTGACTTAAATGCCAAACACTCTGACCCAAAAACATTTTGAAAAAGCGATTTCAACACTGCAACTGTATTTGAACTGACATTAAAAGAAAAGCCTCATTCTCTAACGTGTGAAATTGTGAGTACTTCTTTATTGAATATGTGTCCATCATATACATTCAAAATCTACTTTCTCAGACAGCAACATTTAGGGGTTGGTGACATTTCTTTTGCGGTTGAGTGCATGATAGTCTTACACTCAGACTCAGAAAAAGTATGTATTCTGAAAATATCACCATTTTATCAAATATTGAAAAGTAGACTGTAAGAAATGGAATTTTAAAAGAACCTCCTTTTCAATGTTTTTATTTCAGAGACTAAGTGTTTGATTAACCACGAAAAAAATTTACATTCACAGTGTAAATAGTTAAATCAACATCGTAAAGAGAATTATGTCATATAGATGGCATAAACGGTTTTCTGATGATTGGCATTATAACGAGGGAAAATATTAATTTGTTCCAAAATGCAATTGCTTCAACTGAAATTGTCTATTGCATAACATGTTATCATATTTGTGGGCAAATAAAACTATTATTTTATCCCAATGGCATGCAATACTGTGGGATAAAGTCTTGTCTTGTCTTGTCCGTCTATCCGTGGTTATGGATGCAACTTTTATTTTCTTGAATTAATAAGTAACTCAATGAGTGTTTCATATACTTATGAGAGGAGAGATCGCATTTAACGTAAATTTGAGGGTTTTTTTTGTATCTGGTAATGATCATTTACTCCGATATAAGTTCACAATAAAAACTTGTAATAGAATATTGATTTTTATGTATTCAACTTGTAAATTCCCTCCAAAGACATGATGGATATTTACTTTTTTACACCTTTACATAATTCAGTTTAGGGAGTGTTTCATTCGAATCAAGTACATTTATTTAACAACTGTTTTCATTGATTGGACAGTATTATTAAGCAACTGGCTGCACTTCCTTCCCGTGATAGAGCTCTTTATGTCCGTAAGAACGGCGTGCTACATTTCGTTTAAAGACAATATTTACACATATTTAATATCATTTAACATTATATTTGCAAATATTGAATCGTATATAAACATTATATTTACAAACATTTAATGAATTAAATAAGACATTTACAAAACTTTACAAAACTTTACAAAACTTTACAAATATTTACTCCGGGTTAAATAAGACTAAATATGATATTTACTCCAGGATTAAATATGACTAAAGATGATATTTACTCCGGGAGTAAATAGGAGTAAATGATTAAATATCATCTGTTTTCCCAGTGTTGATGGTCATTCTAAACTTTCAAATAGATGCATACTCGTGACATTTACTTTTAGAACTATCTAACTAACTGAATAGGACATGTTTGGAACTTGTTTACATTGCTTTCCACATTCTCATTATATACAAACCTTGACTTCGTGTTCTTGTCAACCAAGTTTGGATCTTAGATCCTGTAGATAATTAAGCAACCTGAATAAACCTTAAGAAGCCTGGGCAGCGTGGTCGTGTGGTAAGGTGCTACGGTCAGTGCTGGCGATAGTTGCCTTGCCCTGAGAGTTTGGGTTCGAATCCAGCAAGGGACCCGGCCCAAAAAATTACAATAATTTTTACTATTGAAGGTAGTGTTATCAACACAATAATGTGACTGGTCTACTAAAGTAGACTATTATAAGAATAATCAACGAGTTGCGAGGAATTACGGATTATATGTTCCGAGTTAATTATTGTGATAAACGAGTTGGTTATTATATTTCTTAACCTAGTTCATCTTAATGCCCAAAATAGAAAAAACAAGACACGACATCACGATCTGAGATGAGACTATAAAATACGAATTGTATATTAATACGCCATTCATAAACTTTTTTCACACTTTCAAGATGCGCGCAACTAAATATTTTGTTACCAATGCTCTTTTTTCTAGTATGATTCTGGTGTAATTGCTGAATTTTATTCCCACAAATGATTTCGGACATAATGAATAACTCGTTTAAATTGTGAAATATTATCGCTACTGTAATTTCAGCTTCGGAAACATAGAATCAACATGATATTATATTTTGTATGTTTTACTGTTGTGTGACATTAGATAAGTATGCTCGATTAATCTGGTCTTGAGATCATGGAAATCAAACACCCCCTATATTTAGATCTGTAAGCAAACAACACGCTGCTGTGAGAGATTAAGATACCACAATGTGAAGACTAGCCAATAAAACCACATTAAACTTCAACCAAGTTGTTCAAGTAATGCTTCCCCACTGAAGACACACATATACTGCTTACAAGTTTGTACAACCTCATTTATAATGGACTTATAATATTGCTATCTATCATTTTCAAAATATTTGAGTACATAAACTGTTAACTTCCTTTTAAATAAATGTGGTTGTAATTTCAGTACAACTCGTTTAAATTGTGAAATATTATCGCTACTGTAATTTCAGCTTTGGAAACATAGAATCAACATGACATTTTATTTGATATGTTTTACTTTCGTGTGACGTTAGATAAGTATGCTCGAAATTGTTCATCTTGTTTGATTTAGCTAAAACAATTCATGTAGTTCCATCAACCAATCAAAATGCAAGTTATATTTATACAAACTGTAATTCCCATGACCATTATGAAAACTTTAATACCCGGCATATCTTTGCCCGCTTGAGTGAGAAACCATTATTGGACCGACAGTTTGCTTCTTTTCAGCCGGCATCAGAAACAATGGCAACATAAGGTCCTCCATGTTTCTGTATGATTTATGTTGATTTGTAGACTGAGTGATTAATCTGGTCTTGAGATCATTGAAATCAAACACCCGCTATATTTAGATCTGTAAGCAAACACGCTGCTGTGAGAGATTAAGATACCACAATGTGAAGACTAACCAATAAAACCACATTAAACTTCAACCAATAGTTGTTCAAGTAATGCTTCCCCACTGAAGACACAAATATACTGCTTACAAGTTTGTACAAACTCATTTATAATGGTTAATTATATTGCTATCCATCATTTTCAAAATGTTTGAGTACATAAACTGTTAACTTCCTTTTAAATAAATATGGTTGTAATTTCAGTAGTGAAAATACAACTGACTGTAGCTTATAAGAAGCTTAAGTATGAAGCGCAAATCCCTACTCTTAGCTTCTGACTTATTCCAATCAGTAGAGTAGGTAACTGACCCTGTTTACATGTTTACATGTTTAAACGTGATTTGAAACCATTCTGGAAGTGTTTGGAACTTATAAGAGAATATCCTTGTTAAGTGGATCCATCAATAATATGTATAATACATGTTTACATGTGACGTTTCATGGATTGTAATTTAATTACCTGTTTAAATCCAATTCATCATGTGAGTCAAAAACATATTATTTGTCACTTTCGTGTTACATCGTTTATGAAAATAAAAAGAAAATAGTCGAAAGCCTTTTTTGAAAAGAATTGTAGGAACAATTTATAAAACAGTATCGATTATTGATAAATATTATCGTATTTCCCATTGTTAGTTTACGTTTTGCATCACATATGGATCTTTTATGACAAACGGTCATTTTTTATATCGATCTCGACCTGATCAATCGATGCTGTTCTAACTGACCTCAATTCCTGACAGATAAAGGCTCTACTGTAGTTACTGAACAGTTTCGTTCTACGAGATGTTCAAGGCTCTACTGTAGTTACTGAACAGTTTCTTTCTACGAGATGTTCAAGGCTCTACTGTAGTTACTGAACAGTTCCGTTCTACGAGATGTTCAAGGCTCAACTGTAGTTACTGAACAGTTTCGTTCTACGAGATGTTCAAGGCTCTACTGTAGTTGCTGAACAGTTCCGTGAGATGTTCGAGGCTCTACTGTAGTTACTGAACAGTTTCGTTCTACGAGATGTTCAAGGCTCTACTGTAGTTGCTGAACAGTTCCGTTCTACGAGATGTTCAAGGCTCTACTGTAGTTGCTGAACAGTTCCGTTCTACGAGATGTTCAAGGCTCTACTGTAGTTACTGAACAGTTTCGTTCTACGAGATGTTCAAGGCTCTACTGTAGTTGCTGAACAGTTTCGTTCTACGAGATGTTCAAGACTCTACTGTAGTTACTGAACAGTTTCGTTCTACGAGATGTTCAAGGCTCTACTGTAGTCACCGAACAGTTTCGTTCTACGAGATGTTCAAGGCTCTACTGTAGTTACTGAACAGTTTCTATCTACGAGATGTTCAAGGCTCTACTGTAGTTACTGAACAGTTTCGTTCTACGAGATGTTCAAGGCTCTACTGTAGTTACTGAACAGTTTCTTTCTACGAGATGTTCAAGGCTCTACTGTAGTTACTGAACAGTTCCGTTCTACGAGATGTTCAAGGCTCAACTGTAGTTACTGAACAGTTTCGTTCTACGAGATGTTCAAGGCTCTACTGTAGTTACTGAACAGTTCCGTTCTACGAGATGTTCAAGGCTCTACTGTAGTTACTGAACAGTTTCGTTCTACGAGATGTTCAAGGCTCTACTGTAGTTACTGAACAGTTCCGTGAGATGTTCAAGGCTCTACTGTAGTTACTGAACAGTTCCGTGAGATGTTCGAGGCTCTACTGTAGTTGCTGAACAGTTTCGTTCTACGAGATGTTCAAGGCTCTACTGTAGTTACTGAACAGTTTCTTTCTACGAGATGTTCAAGGCTCTACTGTAGTTACTGAACAGTTCCGTTCTACGAGATGTTCAAGGCTCAACTGTAGTTACTGAACAGTTTCGTTCTACGAGATGTTCAAGGCTCTACTGTAGTTGCTGAACAGTTCCGTGAGATGTTCAAGGCTCAACTGTAGTTACTGAACAGTTCCGTTCTACGAGATGTTCAAGGCTCTACTGTAGTTACTGAACAGTTTCGTTCTACGAGATGTTCAAGGCTCTACTGTAGTTACTGAACAGTTTCGTTCTACGAGATGTTCAAGGCTCTACTGTAGTTGCTGAACAGTTCCGTTCTACGAGATGTTCAAGGCTCTACTGTAGTTGCTGAACAGTTCCGTTCTACGAGATGTTCAAGGCTCTACTGTAGTTACTGAACAGTTTCGTTCTACGAGATGTTCAAGGCTCTACTGTAGTTGCTGAACAGTTTCGTTCTACGAGATGTTCAAGACTCTACTGTAGTTACTGAACAGTTTCGTTCTACGAGATGTTCAAGGCTCTACTGTAGTTACCGAACAGTTTCGTTCTACGAGATGTTCAAGGCTCAACTGTAGTTACTGAACAGTTTCGTTCTACGAGATGTTCAAGGCTCTACTGTAGTTGCTGAACAGTTTCGTTCTACGAGATGTTCAAGGCTCTACTGTAGTTACTGAACAGTTTCGTTCTACGAGATGTTCAAGGCTCTACTGTAGTTACTGAACAGTTTCTTTCTACGAGATGTTCAAGGCTCTACTGTAGTTACTGAACAGTTTCGTTCTACGAGATGTTCAAGGCTCTACTGTAGTTACTGAACAGTTTCTTTCTACGAGATGTTCAAGGCTCTACTGTAGTTACTGAACAGTTCCGTTCTACGAGATGTTCAAGGCTCAACTGTAGTTACTGAACAGTTTCGTTCTACGAGATGTTCAAGGCTCTACTGTAGTTGCTGAACAGTTCCGTGAGATGTTCGAGGCTCTACTGTAGTTACTGAACAGTTTCGTTCTACGAGATGTTCAAGGCTCTACTGTAGTTGCTGAACAGTTCCGTTCTACGAGATGTTCAAGGCTCTACTGTAGTTGCTGAACAGTTCCGTTCTACGAGATGTTCAAGGCTCTACTGTAGTTACTGAACAGTTTCGTTCTACGAGATGTTCAAGGCTCTACTGTAGTTGCTGAACAGTTTCGTTCTACGAGATGTTCAAGACTCTACTGTAGTTACTGAACAGTTTCGTTCTACGAGATGTTCAAGGCTCTACTGTAGTTACCGAACAGTTTCGTTCTACGAGATGTTCAAGGCTCTACTGTAGTTACTGAACAGTTCCGACAGATAAGGCTCTACTGTAGTTACTGAACAGTTTCGTTCTACGAGATGTTCAAGGCTCTACTGTAGTTGATAAACAGTTCCGTTCTACGAGATGTTCAAGGCTCTACTGTAGTTGCTGAACAGTTCCGTTCTACGAGATGTTCAAAGCTCTACTGTAGTTACTGAACAGTTTCGTTCTACGAGATGTTCGAGGCTCTACTGTAGTTACTGAACAGTTTCTTTCTACGAGATGTTCAAGGCTCTACTGTAGTTACTGAACAGTTCCGTTCTACGAGATGTTCAAGGCTCTACTGTAGTTACTGAACAGTTCCGTTCTACGAGATGTTCAAGGCTCTACTGTAGTTACTGAACAGTTTCTTTCTACGAGATGTTCAAGGCTCTACTGTAGTTACTGAACAGTTCCGTTCTACGAGATGTTCAAGGCTCTACTGTAGTTACTGAACAGTTCCGTTCTACGAGATGTTCAAGGCTCTACTGTAGTTACTGAACAGTTTCGTTCTACGAGATGTTCAAGGCTCTACTGTAGTTACTGAACAGTTTCGTTCTACGAGATGTTCAAGGCTCTACTGTAGTTACTGAACAGTTTCGTTCTACGAGATGTTCAAGGCTCTACTGTAGTTACTGAACAGTTTCGTTCTACGAGATGTTCAAGGCTCTACTGTAGTTACTGAACAGTTCCGACAGATAAGGCTCTACTGTAGTTGCTGAACAGTTTCTTTCTACGAGATGTTCAAGGCTCTACTGTAGTTACTGAACAGTTTCGTTCTACGAGATGTTCAAGGCTCTACTGTAGTTACTGAACAGTTCCGTTCTACGAGATGTTCAAGGCTCTACTGTAGTTACTGAACAGTTCCGTTCTACGAAATGTTCAAGGCTCTACTGTAGTTACTGAACAGTTTCTTTCTACGAGATGTTCAAGGCTCTACTGTAGTTACTGAACAGTTTCGTTCTACGAGATGTTCAAGGCTCTACTGTAGTTACTGAACAGTTTCGTTCTACGAGATGTTCAAGGCTCTACTGTAGTTACTGAACAGTTTCGTTCTACGAGATGTTCAAGGCTCTACTGTAGTTACTGAACAGTTTCGTTCTACGAGATGTTCAAGGCTCTACTGTATTTACTGAACAGTTCCGACAGATAAGGCTCTACTGTAGTTGCTGAACAGTTTCTTTCTACGAGATGTTCAAGGCTCTACTGTAGTTACTGAACAGTTTCGTTCTACGAGATGTTCAAGGCTCTACTGTAGTTACTGAACAGTTCCGTTCTACGAGATGTTCAAGGCTCTACTGTAGTTACTGAACAGTTCCGTTCTACGAGATGTTCAAGGCTCTACTGTAGTTACTGAACAGTTTCTTTCTACGAGATGTTCAAGGCTCTACTGTAGTTACTGAACAGTTTCTTTCTACGAGATGTTCAAGGCTCTACTGTAGTTACTGAACAGTTCCGTTCTACGAGATGTTCAAGGCTCTGCTGTAGTTACTGAACAGTTCCGTTCTACGAGATGTTCAAGGCTCTACTGTAGTTACTGAACAGTTTCGTTCTACGAGATGTTCAAGGCTCTACTGTAGTTACTGAACAGTTTCTTTCTACGAGATGTTCAAGGCTCTACTGTAGTTACTGAACAGTTCCGTGAGATGTTCAAGGCTCTACTGTAGTTACTGAACAGTTTCTTTCTACGAGATGTTCAAGGCTCTACTGTAGTTACTGAACAGTTTCGTTCTACGAGATGTTCAAGACTCTACTGTAATTACTGAACAGTTCCGTGAGATGTTCGAGGCTCTACTGTAGTTACTGAACAGTTCCGACAGATAAGGCTCTACTGTAGTTGCTGAACAGTTTCTTTCTACGAGATGTTCAAGGCTCTACTGTAGTTACTGAACAGTTTCGTTCTACGAGATGTTCAAGGCTCTACTGTAGTTACTGAACAGTTCCGTTCTACGAGATGTTCAAGGCTCTACTGTAGTTACTGAACAGTTCCGTTCTACGAGATGTTCAAGGCTCTACTGTAGTTACTGAACAGTTTCTTTCTACGAGATGTTCAAGGCTCTACTGTAGTTACTGAACAGTTTCGTTCTACGAGATGTTCAAGGCTCTACTGTAGTTACTGAACAGTTTCGTTCTACGAGATGTTCAAGGCTCTACTGTAGTTACTGAACAGTTTCGTTCTACGAGATGTTCAAGGCTCTACTGTAGTTACTGAACAGTTTCGTTCTACGAGATGTTCAAGGCTCTACTGTAGTTACTGAACAGTTCCGACAGATAAGGCTCTACTGTAGTTGCTGAACAGTTTCTTTCTACGAGATGTTCAAGGCTCTACTGTAGTTACTGAACAGTTTCGTTCTACGAGATGTTCAAGGCTCTACTGTAGTTACTGAACAGTTCCGTTCTACGAGATGTTCAAGGCTCTACTGTAGTTACTGAACAGTTCCGTTCTACGAGATGTTCAAGGCTCTACTGTAGTTACTGAACAGTTTCTTTCTACGAGATGTTCAAGGCTCTACTGTAGTTACTGAACAGTTTCGTTCTACGAGATGTTCAAGGCTCTACTGTAGTTACTGAACAGTTTCGTTCTACGAGATGTTCAAGGCTCTACTGTAGTTACTGAACAGTTTCGTTCTACGAGATGTTCAAGGCTCTACTGTAGTTACTGAACAGTTCCGTTCTACGAGATGTTCAAGGCTCTACTGTAGTTACTGAACAGTTCCGTTCTACGAGATGTTCAAGGCTCTACTGTAGTTACTGAACAGTTTCGTTCTACGAGATGTTCAAGGCTCTACTGTAGTTACTGAACAGTTTCGTTCTACGAGATGTTCAAGGCTCTACTGTAGTTACTGAACAGTTCCGTTCTACGAGATGTTCAAGGCTCTACTGTAGTTACTGAACAGTTTCGTTCTACGAGATGTTCAAGGCTCTACTGTAGTTACTGAACAGTTCCGTTCTACGAGATGTTCAAGGCTCTACTGTAGTTACTGAACAGTTTCGTTCTACGAGATGTTCAAGGCTCTACTGTAGTTACTGAACAGTTTCTTTCTACGAGATGTTCAAGGCTCTACTGTAGTTACTGAACAGTTTCGTTCTACGAGATGTTCAAGGCTCTACTGTAGTTACTGAACAGTTTCGTTCTACGAGATGTTCAAGGCTCTACTGTAGTTACTGAACAGTTTCTTTCTACGAGATGTTCAAGGCTCTACTGTAGTTACTGAACAGTTCCGTGAGATGTTCAAGGCTCTACTGTAGTTACTGAACAGTTTCTTTCTACGAGATGTTCAAGGCTCTACTGTAGTTACTGAACAGTTTCGTTCTACGAGATGTTCAAGACTCTACTGTAATTACTGAACAGTTCCGTGAGATGTTCGAGGCTCTACTGTAGTTACTGAACAGTTCCGACAGATAAGGCTCTACTGTAGTTGCTGAACAGTTTCGTTCTACGAGATGTTCAAGGCTCTACTGTAGTTACTGAACAGTTTCGTTCTACGAGATGTTCAAGGCTCTACTGTAGTTACTGAACAGTTCCGTTCTACGAGATGTTCAAGGCTCTACTGTAGTTACTGAACAGTTCCGTTCTACGAGATGTTCAAGGCTCTACTGTAGTTACTGAACAGTTTCTTTCTACGAGATGTTCAAGGCTCTACTGTAGTTACTGAACAGTTTCGTTCTACGAGATGTTCAAGGCTCTACTGTAGTTACTGAACAGTTTCGTTCTACGAGATGTTCAAGGCTCTACTGTAGTTACTGAACAGTTTCGTTCAACGAGATGTTCAAGGCTCTACTGTAGTTACTGAACAGTTTCGTTCTACGAGATGTTCAAGGCTCTACTGTAGTTACTGAACAGTTCCGTTCTACGAGATGTTCAAGGCTCTACTGTAGTTACTGAACAGTTTCTTTCTACGAGATGTTCAAGGCTCTACTGTAGTTACTGAACAGTTTCGTTCTACGAGATGTTCAAGGCTCTACTGTAGTTACTGAACAGTTTCGTTCTACGAGATGTTCAAGGCTCTACTGTAGTTACTGAACAGTTTCGTTCTACGAGATGTTCAAGGCTCTACTGTAGTTACTGAACAGTTTCGTTCTACGAGATGTTCAAGGCTCTACTGTAGTTACTGAACAGTTCCGACAGATAAGGCTCTACTGTAGTTGCTGAACAGTTTCTTTCTACGAGATGTTCAAGGCTCTACTGTAGTTACTGAACAGTTTCGTTCTACGAGATGTTCAAGGCTCTACTGTAGTTACTGAACAGTTCCGTTCTACGAGATGTTCAAGGCTCTACTGTAGTTACTGAACAGTTCCGTTCTACGAGATGTTCAAGGCTCTACTGTAGTTACTGAACAGTTTCTTTCTACGAGATGTTCAAGGCTCTACTGTAGTTACTGAACAGTTTCGTTCTACGAGATGTTCAAGGCTCTACTGTAGTTACTGAACAGTTTCGTTCTACGAGATGTTCAAGGCTCTACTGTAGTTACTGAACAGTTTCGTTCTACGAGATGTTCAAGGCTCTACTGTAGTTACTGAACAGTTCCGTTCTACGAGATGTTCAAGGCTCTACTGTAGTTACTGAACAGTTCCGTTCTACGAGATGTTCAAGGCTCTACTGTAGTTACTGAACAGTTTCGTTCTACGAGATGTTCAAGGCTCTACTGTAGTTACTGAACAGTTTCGTTCTACGAGATGTTCAAGGCTCTACTGTAGTTACTGAACAGTTCCGTTCTACGAGATGTTCAAGGCTCTACTGTAGTTACTGAACAGTTTCGTTCTACGAGATGTTCAAGGCTCTACTGTAGTTACTGAACAGTTCCGTTCTACGAGATGTTCAAGGCTCTACTGTAGTTACTGAACAGTTTCGTTCTACGAGATGTTCAAGGCTCTACTGTAGTTACTGAACAGTTTCTTTCTACGAGATGTTCAAGGCTCTACTGTAGTTACTGAACAGTTTCGTTCTACGAGATGTTCAAGGCTCTACTGTAGTTACTGAACAGTTTCGTTCTACGAGATGTTCAAGGCTCTACTGTAGTTACTGAACAGTTTCTTTCTACGAGATGTTCAAGGCTCTACTGTAGTTACTGAACAGTTCCGTGAGATGTTCAAGGCTCTACTGTAGTTACTGAACAGTTTCTTTCTACGAGATGTTCAAGGCTCTACTGTAGTTACTGAACAGTTTCGTTCTACGAGATGTTCAAGACTCTACTGTAATTACTGAACAGTTCCGTGAGATGTTCGAGGCTCTACTGTAGTTACTGAACAGTTCCGACAGATAAGGCTCTACTGTAGTTGCTGAACAGTTTCTTTCTACGAGATGTTCAAGGCTCTACTGTAGTTACTGAACAGTTTCGTTCTACGAGATGTTCAAGGCTCTACTGTAGTTACTGAACAGTTCCGTTCTACGAGATGTTCAAGGCTCTACTGTAGTTACTGAACAGTTCCGTTCTACGAGATGTTCAAGGCTCTACTGTAGTTACTGAACAGTTTCTTTCTACGAGATGTTCAAGGCTCTACTGTAGTTACTGAACAGTTTCGTTCTACGAGATGTTCAAGGCTCTACTGTAGTTACTGAACAGTTTCGTTCTACGAGATGTTCAAGGCTCTACTGTAGTTACTGAACAGTTTCGTTCAACGAGATGTTCAAGGCTCTACTGTAGTTACTGAACAGTTTCGTTCTACGAGATGTTCAAGGCTCTACTGTAGTTACTGAACAGTTCCGACAGATAAGGCTCTACTGTAGTTGCTGAACAGTTTCTTTCTACGAGATGTTCAAGGCTCTACTGTAGTTACTGAACAGTTTCGTTCTACGAGATGTTCAAGGCTCTACTGTAGTTACTGAACAGTTCCGTTCTACGAGATGTTCAAGGCTCTACTGTAGTTACTGAACAGTTCCGTTCTACGAGATGTTCAAGGCTCTACTGTAGTTACTGAACAGTTTCTTTCTACGAGATGTTCAAGGCTCTACTGTAGTTACTGAACAGTTTCGTTCTACGAGATGTTCAAGGCTCTACTGTAGTTACTGAACAGTTTCTTTCTACGAGATGTTCAAGGCTCTACTGTAGTTACTGAACAGTTTCGTTCTACGAGATGTTCAAGGCTCTACTGTAGTTACTGAACAGTTCGGTTCTACGAGATGTTCAAGGCTCTACTGTAGTTACTGAACAGTTCCGTTCTACGAGATGTTCAAGGCTCTACTGTAGTTACTGAACAGTTTCGTTCTACGAGATGTTCAAGGCTCTACTGTAGTTACTGAACAGTTTCGTTCTACGAGATGTTCAAGGCTCTACTGTAGTTACTGAACAGTTCCGTTCTACGAGATGTTCAAGGCTCTACTGTAGTTACTGAACAGTTTCGTTCTACGAGATGTTCAAGGCTCTACTGTAGTTACTGAACAGTTCCGTTCTACGAGATGTTCAAGGCTCTACTGTAGTTACTGAACAGTTTCGTTCTACGAGATGTTCAAGGCTCTACTGTAGTTACTGAACAGTTTCTTTCTACGAGATGTTCAAGGCTCTACTGTAGTTACTGAACAGTTTCGTTCTACGAGATGTTCAAGGCTCTACTGTAGTTACTGAACAGTTTCGTTCTACGAGATGTTCATAACACGCGGTAATATATAGTTACACATTGATTTACGTTTAACACTGCTGTTATTGAACTGAATGTACCTGAATGGTTATTTAGTTAAAGTATTGTCCATGGTGTCAAGTTGATTGTAACTTAGTTCAAAGTTTTATTTCCTGGTAGAACAGAGTGATGGATTAAACGTTCAGGTGAACACCCGGCTGTAATCTCGCGCTGCACGAGATGTGAGTGTGATTTGATGTGAGATAAGTAGTCCTCTAAGCATCAACGGCAGTTCATAGTGTGTGTTATATTTGGGATTGTGTGTTTTTGATAATATCTCTGCTGTAAATGTGATTAACACAATTGTATTGGTTGCAATAGTTCTAGTTCTAGGGAACTTGAGTATAAACCATTTTTAAAAAGTTAATTTTTACATTCTTCTGATTGTTGCTTAAGATTTTTACCTAAATTCCGAATCCCCGACCCTAATACATGTAGTAACCTGGTATAATGCTTTAAATATAACAGAAACTACATACATTACGAGAGTGTACAATTTGTATCACTCTGTTTAATAGAATTACTCAAATTATTTAAACTTGCCGCTAATCACAGGCATGCTCATGGTCTTAAAAACCTTTACAACCTCTTTAACAATAAAGTAAGTGTGGTTTACACTCACCGATTAGAATACAATTTTTAAATAATTTTTTTATAAATTTGCCATGTTGGAGAAATAAACACATTGCCATGGAATATTTGTCAAGTCTATTTTAATGTTAACTATCTATTGGGGATACAATGCATTCACATTGTTATGAGCAGTGATATTTTTAAGGAATGAAATTGATGCTAGAATAAAGAAGTTAGTACACATAATACACATAGTATGAGAAAATAGAACTGAACAAGGTAACTTTTTAACATTTGACCGTAAGGGTGTGAACTTTTAGAATTCCTATTATTCTTTAAATTACATTTTTGGAATATCGTTAAGAGCTAACTATAGTCTTTAATGGTATCATCTTTAATACATTCAACTGAATTCTGAGTGCTTATCCAAATACCTGTAGTTCTAGTTGCAAAGATCATGTATTTTGGATTTACATTTGCTGTTATATGCAGTATGTCCAGTGTACTTTCTGGGAATCAACGTTATTTTATTCCTAATGAATGAGAAAATTTGAAATGTTGCAGTCACGTCAATGCTTTGTCAAAACTTACACATGGTGGTGCCTTGGAGACATTCAACCGCTTTTCTAGTACATGTGTTTGACAAACTTACCAAAATGAACCAACAAATAGGTGGCAAATATCTTAGAAAATATAATACAAACTAACCATTTATCGTTTTCAGGTAAGTTTCTATTAACGTTTTAATAGCATGAGTTGTAGGAGTCAAGTCTGACTTAGCCATACTTCTTGGAAACAATAAAAGTTACACCAGCGAATCTCTTTATAGATTCTTGCTTAAAGAGTGTCCTGTGTAAATCTAATTGCTTGTCCTTTATCTGCCACATAACACACACTGGCAGTTTGATAACCCATTTATTATAGAAAAACAGTTTAACAAGTGGCAAAGCCTTAAGTACTAGAAGTGTTTAAACATGGCATGAAAGGACGAGACATTAATTCACTTATCTGATTGTGAAGTTTTATAATACGTTTCACCGACATGTTGACACTTGCAATCACCCTGTTGGAGATGATGTCACATGGTTTGGCCTTAGGACTGGACCAGAAGGAAAATCCGCCATGATGCACATGAGAGAGACGTGCCTTCTTGGCCAGTATGCCTGTGATAAACACGTCCTCCAGATGGAGCTGGGGGCGAGTTGGTAGCACATGTAATGCACGTGTTAATGCTGACATAGACATCATATAACATCCGCCTGCTACGTAAGGTGGGAAGGTTTTGGCAGGAAAGATATCATAAGGCACTGACCATTCGTCTCTAGGGTCCCTGATAACTGCAGCCCTGGGACTGAGAGCTCCCAATATTTGATTGGAGGAAATCAGCCCTGCAGACAGTTCATGTAACAAGTACGGGAGATTGATGAACACATCATCGTCACATTTCATGTAGTAGCTGGCATGTGCTGCATTCTGGGAGACCCATCTCATACCAAGAAGCACTTTCTGTGTTAGATTCCTGTAATTCTCAGCAATATTGACTTGAACTACATCTCCATGGAGCTTCATCTCACGTCTCGTTAATTCCCGCCAAGATTCGTCTCTAGATAGACCAAGAAGAAACACGACTTGTACTCCATACAAGTTAATGACATCATTGCCCCACGTGGACCTTATCGTCTGCCTCTGCTGCACGTGCTCCGGATGTGAGCAGACGATAATGACCAGAGTTAGATGGGAAGCAACCTTAACATTGTGGAGACTGTTTGTTGTGATCAAATCTTTGTTTAGTCTGTAACTTTTCCTGTTTTTGATTATCATCCTATTATGATACCTTTCATTCTGCGGTGTGTGTCCATATAACAATACCTTGTTTGACTCCAACGTGACAGGGACTCCAGTGGTCTCATGGATAAAACCCTGCTGAATATGCATAAACATGAAACATATCCCACAAGCAACAAGTGTATAAACCTTCCCTGTTCTTCTCATCATAGCTTTAATTTTCTTTCCAACAAGTGGAAACATTTTTATATTTATAGCAGTCACAAATGTCTGTATTTATCGGTGAATTAATTCCTTGGAAATATGCTTCACGTTGCTAAGATTGCATACACATTGGTCCGTTTATGCTGATATTGCCTCGTAAAAGTTCTGTCTCTTAATCCCTGGTTATAAACTTGTATTCACTGGAGACTGACGGATCGATGCTACAGTCGACTTCTTGAAATAGCAAGAATCACGGTATCCCATATGCAGTTTTCAGTTCACAGTCCTGTTTCCTATAATCAAAGAAAACCTGTTTTATTAACATGTGATAAATCTGACTACATCAAGAATCATACTTCAAACAGAAGCATAATTTCTTCATAGAATATTCAAATTTCTCTTGTCAACACTTATGTTTTTGAAAAAAGCACCAAAAGGTGCAGTGATATTAAACAGGTCTCATCAACAGGATGTTGTCTTTGAGTAATACTTTCCTAGAAGTTATTCAAATCAGAGAACCGTGGCACTAAATAAATAGGCCCTAACTAAATCTGCTCAATTAAAGCGATGCAAACTGTCTAAACAATCCATCACTGCATTTAGCACACAGTTACAATTACAATATCATCTTCTACTGGGGCATACTGAATTAATAAATGCGATAAATTGAGAATCTTGTTCTCTGTAACAATCACTCAACACACACATGCCGCTAATTGCCTTTGTGTACCCACTGTGTATCACATATTATGTGACTCATCAGCAGAATTTACAGAGCGAGTTAAATATTGGTTTAATAAATTTGATTCAATATTAATTTCCCCGACCCGAGTGTATGTTTGAAGATATACCATACCAACCTGTACTACTGGTTCCAAATTTTATATTCCAACTCCAGTGGACATGAAAATCGTGAACAAATCCATAATCCTTTCGGTCTAGATAATCATTATACTTTCATGAGGCAGCCTATGTAGTAAATCCTTTATTATTCCGTAATCTAATGACAGATATTTCACTGATATTCCTGAACAACTGGAAAACAGAGACAGATACAGAGCACCATCTACGGTCTACAGATGTGAAGTGTAGTTATGCAAACAACGCATGAAACACTCACGTTCCTGTTGTTTACATCAAACCTGGTGAACACACAATGGACAGTTGGAAGAACAGGAGCCCGTCACTGCTAACCACTATGTATCTGGCTTCATTCGGCACCATAACTCAGTATTCCTTTTGTTTACATCCCACCACGCTGCTCCCACACATCCTGTCGGTGTCCTAGTCTCGAACCAATGTGTCTCCTATCACTACATGAGCCACGTGTAGTGTAGCCACGCCCCTTTCCTCAATGACTCGTCGCTAGCTACTCATCGGTCCATGACCTTGATCAAGCAATGGGTTGGGTCCGTGCTGTCAAACTGAGTTAGTCTAATTACTTGTTTTACAAGAGGAGCAACAGTTCCTGCTGTTTTCAACTCATCGATCTGGTCCAGTGCTGCTGGTGAACCGAGTAGGAGATGTTAGCGAGAGGGCACTGTAGAGAGAGAGAGAGAGAGAGATGAGAGAGAGAGAGAGAGAGAGAGAGAGAGAGAGAGAGAGAGAGAGAGAGAGAGAGAGAGGGCACTGTAGAGAGAGAGGGGGTACTGTAGAGAGAGAGAGAGAGAGGGTACTGTAGAGAGAGAGGGTACTGTAGAGAGAGAGGGTACTGTAGAGAGAGAGAGAGGGCACTGTAGAGAGAGAGGGTACTGTAGAGAGAGAGGGTACTGTAGAGAGAGAGAGAGGGCACTGTAGAGAGAGAGGGTACTGTAGAGAGAGAGGGTACTGTAGAGAGAGAGGGTACTGTAGAGAGAGAGAGAGGGTACTGTAGAGAGAGACGCAGGGAGATTGGAGTCAAATGTATTAAGCTATCTGTGTAAAACTACGCCTACTTGGTTTTAATCTACAGAGAACTGATTAAAATAACGTCAACATCACGCATTGAGGTTATAATGTGCCATTGGTATTTTGGCACTTATATCAAACGATATTCGTAGCTATTTCATCAAATAAGCTGTGAAAAAACCCTCTTAATATTGTGAACTATGAGAGACAGAAAGTGCAGATGTCACTGATTCAACTGAGAGAAACTGTGCGCCATATAGACTCAGATTACAAAAAAAACGCATCTTATCCATTACTTCCCTAACGACGTGTTTATCGAATGCATCATTTTGATTGATTGATCCAATTGATGCAGCTGCATAAAGAAGACTTGGCATTTAATACAGTTCACTGTTATCGACCAGAAAGCATGAAATCGGTTGTGCTGGCTCGATGGAAGAATTAGATGATATCGGATATCACATGTTGTGCTTTTTTTACTCTAATATATTCACATCGTTATATCACATCTTGAAATGACATTACACAAATGATGATATGGTTTCAATGTTTTTTAGACTATTTCGTATGATGAGATGAGCACTACATTGATTCACTCAATCTTACCTTGAATCGCTTAATTGATTGTTTGGTGAAAATGTGATTGCCAGTTATTGCCATTTATGGATATTCATGTCATGTTCAGGAATAACACAATTTAAAGGGTAATGCTTAATAAATGGAACGAGTTTTTTTTAAAAATATTACACAATTTAAAGGGTAATGCTGAAGTAATGGAACAGTTTATTTTAAATATATCTTAGTTAATTTCACAGATTTGTATAATGATCAATAAAATCTATATGAGTACACCTTTGATGTTAGCTAAATAGTTTTGAGAAAGCGTTAGCATCGATTTTCAATTACGATTTCTGTATTATTTCATTTCGTCGTCACACTCCAAAGTGTGCTATTCCTAAAAACTGCTTTGATCGGATCTGTAGTTAGAGATGTGAGGCATATCCAGTTTTTGAGCATATTTTACAGAGGGTGATCGATTGTGGAAATTGGTATATTATAGTTGCGGTGAATTACGGTAATTTGATCCAGTTATCATAAATAGAGTCTATTCTCTGTGTTTTCTGATGGATATAGCTTCCATTAATTGATTTACAAAGTATGTCCTGACTCTCCTAAAGCTGACGTTTGTTGTCTGAGGTCATGTGAGAAGAATGATGTTTCATTTGAGATACAAACGATTTGGTAATCTGTAAACTGTATTCTGAAGACATAACTTTAAACTATAAATACTGAATACTATCCATAGAACTTGTTCGTATTTATAAATACTGAAGTCGAAAGTATGCTTTAGTGTGGTTTACATCTTACAATCTCAACAGTTCTGTTTCCAATTATTACTATTCAGTCGACTCTGTTGAACAACTCACTGCATCACTGCTGTGTTGTATAAGTCTTAATGATAGATTATAAGACTGATGATTTCAATAAAACTGAATCAATAGTGAAATAATATATTCATTAATGTGTATGGATATATCTGAATGCACTAGAATAGAGGTAATCGATTCCTTAAAACCAATTCCAACATGTATTCCAACTGAACAAGAGTGATGAGTATAAGGTTTAGTTCATGTATTTACAGATTGACTCCTCCTTAATTTCACTTGTAGAATCAATATTTCCGCCTGTCTGACAAGCAGGAACCTAACACTTGATTTGGGCGGCGAAGAAGAGAAGCTCTGATGAAATTGATGTGTACTTTGGTTTGTCATTTATTTGCCTGCTTCTGTTCATTTGATTTGTGGAATAGCTCTACGCCAAGGTGCTACACTGATTGTGTGGCAGATCATTGCTTCTTGCTTCAGTGGGAAGTGTTCAAGTGACGTTTGGCTCTAAATATCAAGACATGTTGATCCAGGATGAAGTGTTTTCAACAAGAACACCAATGTTTGGACAAACCAACTTTGTAGTTAACCGGAATACATGTTCTATATAAAAACAGATATGGCAGAAATACGACCATGCTTAAATGGTTGAAATGTTCTTCTTCGGTAAAAAAAAAAACCTCGTGTTAACAAACCAATATCCAAAGGAAAATATTTTAATTAAAGCTTTATATATAGTAGATTATCTCCTGATTCTCATTGACCTCCTTAAAGCCCTACCTGATGCATGTGGGTACTGCGGTACAAAGTCAAGGGAGAGGAGTATTAACTGATAAAGCGTGTGTCGTGTAGGCGAACCTGAGTAAGTATTGATGTAGATTTCAGCCTCATGCTGCTGCTGATTGTCTCCAGTTCTATGTGTCTGATAGTATGATGTTGATAGCATCTCCAGGATCAGCAACACGGGGTGGTATTTGAACAGTTACCTCGTGTATTTTCATCCCTCTTTTGAGTCTCTGAAACTCCTTGGATTCATAACACGCCTGTCACCTCTTTAGTTCATATGCTCAGTATTCAAATTATCAATTGTATTCCAGTGTTCTGTTCAGCTTGGAGCATGAAATATACATGGATGAATGGATTAAATTAAGGGATCACTATATATGAGTGTTGATATGAATCATCGAAGAAGCATACCCATATATATGTTGTTGAAATGAAACTAAAATACCCATGGGAAAAGTTATCACAATTGCTTTCCCAGTTTATCATAAATCATCTGTAATAAATACTGCAGAGGTTAATGTTGTGTATTGATATGGTAAATAGATTGCCATGGTAACTGTTATTTCATTATTATATTGGACATAAACTACGGTCTGAATTTGCATGTGTGGTGTAATTTTGTTATGGCAAGTAGTGGTTTCCTTGACACGTCATAATTAATCATAACATTATCATAATAATTAATTGTGTTTATCTATTCAGGTATATTTTTATTTTCTCAAAGTTATATACTGAGCGTAACTAGAAACCTGACACTCATAGTTTTTATCGTAATTTTTTTCGGGGAAGAAATAAGTCGAATCTTGTGTTATATAATGTATGATAGAGGTGTACCCGATGATGCTACATGGACGGGGCGGATGGCAACGCGTAAATTAACATATTACACGTCAAGGACGTAAAACATGATATTCATGTGCACAGGGTCACGTGACCTACACAGGTAACGCGTATGCCATCAAATGAAATCGCACGTGTACTGTGCAACAGGAAAACACATAAAAATTAAGGGAAAAACATTATTGACTGAATGCCCCGCCTCACGAATACAGAATGTGAGCGTGCTATGGGTAGGCTGCAAGCCGGATAACATGAAGCGTAGAACACGAGAACGATATGCACAGTGTTGTGTTCGGGAGGTGGACAGATTTGGCGGCGGCAGCGTCATGGTTTGGGGATCTTGCAGGGCAACCTTACTGCCGCACAATACAGGGACCAAGTTTTGACACCGATTCTGATACTGTTCATGCAACAACATGGTGCAGGGCTGAGTTTTCAACATGATAATGCCAGACTGCACACAGCGATTTTGACACGCAATTTCTTGCGTAATGTCGGTATCGACGTCATGGAGTGGCCATCTCGTTCACCAGACCTCAATCCCATAGAACACATCTGGGATGAATAGGGAAGACGATTGAGGCAGCAAATCAACCCACCCCAGACTCTGCAAGCTATTGGACAGGAATTGGTCAACCAATGGCAGTGACTTCCGGTGCAGGTCTTCAGGGGAGTTCTCTGGTCGATGAGACGACGTTTTGTGGCTGTGGTGACTGTACGAGGCGTTCACACGCGTTATTGACTTCAGAATGAGCCATGATCTGATGATGTGAAGTTTGTTTTGTGGGGTCACGTGACATCAAGCCGTATTAGGCAATAAAGTGATCCAGAAATCTACTCGTGTCAATCTTTATTTCTTCTCAAATGATTTATCTGTCCTTACATAGCCATGTATCCAGTATTCAATTTGTGAGGTCAAATTTGAACAGTGTCACGTTTCTAGTTAAGCTCAGTATATCATAGTAACATTATCCCCGTGCTTTTTCATTTAAGATCTCTCCATTGAGTATTTGGAATTTATTCTATCATTTACCCCATTCTCCGGTTAGAAAAAGGAGGATGTAATCCGTAAGTCTTGTGTAAGAAACTAATACCCCTATTCACTGAGCTGCGACTTCCATTTTAACTGCTATGACTTTGTCTGCATGAGTCGGGGGACATTTGGGGTCAAATTGGCACATATGATAATTCTTCGAGTTACTTACGACTTACACGACAAAACATTGTGATGAGTTACTCCTGACCCATTTACGACACTTTCCGCCAGCATTACACTGACAAGGACTCATTCCCGACACTATCCGCCGTCATTACGCTGACAAGGACTCATTCTCGACACTATCCGCCAGCATTACGCTGACAAGCACTCATTCTCGACACTATCCGCCAGCATTACGCTGACAAGGACTCATTCCCGACACTATCCGCCAGCATTACGCTGACAAGGACTCATTCCCGGCAATATCCGCCAGCATTACGCTTACAAGGTCTCATTCCCGACACTATCCGCCGTCATTACGCTGACAAGGACTCATTCTCGACACTATCCGCCAGCATTACGCTGACAAGGACTCATTCCCGACACTATCCGCCGGCATTACGCTGACAAGGACTCATTCCCGACACTATCCGCCAGCATTACGCTGACAAGGACTCATTCCCGACACTATCCGCCAGCATTAAGCTGACAAGGACTTATTCCCGACACTATCCGCTGGCATTACGCTGACAAGGACTCATTCCCGACACTATCCGCCGGCATTACGCTGACAAGGACTCATTCCTGACACTATCCGCCAGCATTACGCTGACAAGGACTCATTCCCGACACTATCCGCCAGCATTACGCTGACAAGGACTCATTCCCGACACTATCCGCCAGCATTAAGCTGACAAGGACTTATTCCCGACACTATCCGCTGGCATTACGCTGACAAGGACTCATTCCCGACACTATCCGCCGGCATTACGCTGACAAGGACTCATTCCAGGCACTATCCGCCAGCATTACGCTGACAAGGACTCATTCCCGACACTATCCGCCAGCATTACGCTGACAAGGACTAATTCCCGACACTATCCGCCAGCATTACGCTGACAAGGACTCATTCCTGACACTATCCGCCAGCATTACGCTGACAAGGACTCATTCCCGACACTATCCGCCTGCATTACGCTGACAAGGACTCATTTCCGACACTATCCGCCGGCATTACGCTGACAAGTACTCATTCTCGACACTATCCGCCAGCATTACGCTGACAAGGACTCATTCCCGACACTATCCGCCGGCATTACGCTGACAAGGACTCATTCCCGACACTATCCGCCGGCATTACGCTGACAAGGACTCATTCCCTACACTATCCGCCAGCATTACGCTGACAAATACTCATTCCCGACACTATCCGCCAGCATTATGCTGACAAGGACTCATTCCCGACACTATCCGCCAGCATTACGCTGACAAGGACTCATTCCTGACACCATCCGCTAGCATTACGCTGACAAGGACTCATTCTCGACACTATCCGCCAGCATTACGCTGACAAGGACTCATTCTCGACACTATCCGCCAGCATTACGCTGACAAGGACTCATTCCCGACACTATCCGCCGGAATTAAGCTGACATGGACTCATTCCCGACACTATCCGCCAGCATTACGCTGACAAGGACTCATTCCCGACACTATCCGCCAGCATTACGCTGACAAGGACTCATTCCCGACACTATCCGCTAGCATTACGCTGACAAGGACTCATTCTCGACACTATCCGCCAGCATTACGCTGACAAGGACTCATTCTCGACACTATCCGCCAGCATTACGCTGACAAGGACTCATTCTCGATCCGCTCACTACTAGTTTACTACTCGTTGACGACCATGACGACTCATCACTAACCAGATACAACTCACTTACGAGTCACATAAGAATAAGATACCAGTTATTTGGCCTTTTTGTCGTGTTTAGTCTGGAACAGGTCGTCACTAGCCGTCTTTGAGTATTGGTTAGTCGTACGTGAGTTGGCATAAGTCTAAAGTGAGTCGGCAAGTAGATTTTTTTTAATTATGGAAAGAGATGACGTTTGGCTACAGTTTATTGTACTGCTGATATTTGTTGCTGTCAGTCTCAGAGAATTAGATCACACATGTCTGAAATTACACATCATTAAGATAATACATTAGGAGTCTGTAAATTACTAGGCCGTGTACATGTATCGCTGTGTTGGGAAACTGCAATGCCAATCACCGCCTGATAATGTTGAGTAAACATCCTTCGGATATTGATGAAGGAAAGCCCATCAATATATCACCGTCCACTCAACAATCACTCTGATTACAAAACAAAAACCCAGACAATTCGATTCAATTGATATTGTGTTTCATACCGAACGTAGTCAGAACCATCAATTTGACAGAAAATGATGATTACATTAGAAGTTATAAAGTTGCATAACATAGATAATAACAGGAAACTAAAGAGTGAGAACTGTTTATCTGTATGTCCCTTGTTGTTTATATGATACAAGCACGGGTTTAATCTCAGTTTGATAATCATGTTCCATAGGAAAAATGTTCAAGATTGAACTACATGTAGAGTAGTTACCAATTCAACATTTATTCCAACTGAATAAAGTCAGTATCTGAAACAAATGTTTAAGTGCGGTTCACGTATTTGCAAATAGATTGCTTTTTGATCAGCATGTACAATTCTTATTTCCGGGTGCTGACAAGGAGACCTATTTGCATTCTATGATGAAATTTTGTTAACTTTTTCTTGGCATTTAATTTCCTGTTGCTGTTTAATTGTCTGTTGAAATTGTTGGGACTGTTTCAGTTTGTGGTTATTGTAAAACAAAGTGTTTAACACTGGTTACTTTCGACCGATCGTTAGTTTCTGTAAGATTTATGATATAACAAATGCTCAGTTGTTTACCGTTGGTTATGTGTGTTACATAAAGTGTTACTAAAGAAATCAAATGTACCCATGACGTATAATTATCCAGGGTGTCCTCTTTAAACATAATGTACTCTTGGCCATGAGGCCTTAAATACTTAACGAAACTATTGCTATTACTACATGTTTTATCTGAGATCGTGTTATCGCTTGATCGAATGCTTTAAACACGACTTAATAATTTTTACACGATTGAGATATATAGTAGTAAAATAACTAAGATTCGGATGCAAACAAGGTCCAACATGTTTCTATTCAGTTAGTTTGTTAGGTATGTATACCTAATGAAAAAGTCACGAGTATGCATTTAGTTGAAAGACTATAACAACCAATCAAAATCGTATGAAAACGAATAATTTATGGCTTCAATAGAACACCACACCCTAAGGATATCAACGCGCTCTACAATTAAGATTATTTACATCAGACAACGTGGAGCCAGTGTTGTGTTTGATCCTCTGTTAGCCTTGATGGATGTAAAGGAGTTCGTCACCTCTATGGTAATGTAGGCTCCTGCTAATGTGTATTTCTTTTATTGATAGTAATAGGGAATCTTAATGATATTTTCTAGACGTTTACCTCATTACTATTAGGTAATTTAATGAAGATCAAAGTCTAAGTGTCGACCATCATTTAAATGGTGTGAGTGAAAACCCTAATCACTTTACTTGTGTCACATAATTCTTCCTCTGTAACTCTGATACATACATGTAGACATGTTCACTAGCCGTGGTACACCCTGCCTGTTTCCAAGTTAATCAGTTACCTGTACAGAGCACAACTGATCGTCGGATGGTTAGTTGAGTTTACACATCGGCTCCTTTAATTTAGTTTAATCGGGTATTAAAATGTCTACTAGCCTACACTGATTACCGTAAAGGACATTTATAGGTGTGCATCATGAAAACCAGGTGTTCATAATGAACACCAGATATGGCCATGAACACTTGACATGATACTTCTTGTTCTTTAAAAGTCTTTTTTTTTTAAAAAGGATCATTTCTTTAATCTAAGTGAAGATGTTTCATCAGAGCATCATCACCAATCAAATTCACAAATGTGTCTGTCGAAACATGAGATCAACTATTACATACGAGTCAAGTTTGATTCATAATAAAGTCTAAAATAATATATTGTGCATACATGACCACCAAGCTGAATGAGACGGAAAAACTTTGCTCATGCATTGTGTTTCAAAAAGACAACCATCTAAGTGTCAAGGTCTGACTGCAAATTTACACACATAAGACGAGAGAAAAGGTCAAAGCCCTTAATACCAATTGCAAGGATCAATACAGAACACTTTTATTTCTAAATTACGATTTGTGTCGCCTTTTTGATTGTGTTATAAAGTCTATTTACAACTCATCTAGTTCAAATTACTGCCTGTAATGCGAAATCAATTCTGGACCGGGTAATAGGAAGGGATGTTCCTCTAATATTGACAAGGCGAGCCATGTGGAAGACTTCAAAGATGGGATTATGTACTTTAATACTGAATATCTATAGAACTGTTCCTAAAGGTTGACATTACTTTTCCGTTTTCTAGATTTCAAAAACACATCAAGAACAAGTTTCATCGTACTATATACACTATCACTTACTTGTTTACACCATTTACACGTGTTTAGAACAGTAATGTCCACTGATTACCTTTTGATTTCACGATTATTCTTTTATTTTGGAATTTATTAATTTATTATTCAGTTTTAAAATTTGGCAATAGTACTTTATTTGTCTATAATTTGTCATTTGATGTTATATCACATTCTTAATCTTTACTCTGACACAACAACCTGACACAAACTCTCATTTCAATGCAATGCATTCCAAATAGACATTAATAATTCAAACTCCACTTATATATTCCGCTGAAATGCAAAATAAAATACCTTTGGGGAAAATAACTGCAACTGCTTGCCCAGTGTGGCATAAATCATTGGATGTAATCGCTTTTAGGGATAACGTTCATGTGGTTGAATGCAACTGTTGTGTCTTTCCACGTAGATATATTGCCATGACCACTACTATTTCAATTGTTACAGGATGAATAATTGAGTGTGTGTGTTCCCGAGGTTGCTGTACTGAAGAAAGCCTCTTTCAGTAACTTTATTATGCACCAATGTAAACTTTAGATAGTAATACATGCTTACAATACGATGGAGTCCATTGCACTTTATGTAGCAAACAATGAACCTGTTTTTAATGTCTTCTTTGTTGTAAATCACCTGAGATCATTCCACTTTAGACTTTGTTGTGCTGAGAAACAAATTATATATGAGGTCATCAGTTTAGCTTATCAAATCATCATCTGTGTGCATAATTATGTCTATACTAACACATTGTAAGAGGTGTTAGTTTAACTTGATTTGATGTGAACATTCTATAGAATGCAAATTGTCTCATCCATCCATCTAAGATATTACTAGAAAGATCAACAAGTAGGAGTACAGATTACTTGTCCAAAGTTAAACATTGTGATGAACTTTAATGAGAAAACAAGAAATGTGTGTCATATCATTTAATTGTACAATATTTGTGATATTGCAAAGAATTAGAATTAGAAAGAATTAAGGTCAAAATATATATCAATGTTGCCTCGACTTTTGTTCTGTTTTAAGAAAGCGTGATTATAGTAGCTGACTTGTGTTGCATTCTGGGAACTTTTTGTGGCTGCTGACTAAATATTAAAATCTTTATTGAGTCTATATTAATGTGGTGTACGTCCATACAACAATTGCTTGGTTGACTTCAACGTGACATCTCCAGTGGGTACGAGGTTAAACTCTGCTGAATATGCATCAACATGAAACAACCCACAAGCAACATGTGTATAAACCTTCCCTGTTCTTCTCAACACAGCTTTGATTCTCGATCCAACAAGTGGAATCATGTTCATATGCTGTGACTCTTGTGTCTGGAACAGTCGATACATTAATTCCAAGATATTCTCCACGTTGCTAAGATTGCATACACATTAACTCGATTTAAGAGTCCCTGGATATAAACTTGTTCCCCCTGGAGAATAACAAATCAATGATACAGTCGGTAGCACCGTCTTGGGATAGCTTCTTTCTTTCGATATGAATATTCTGTATCATAACAGTTCAATCACTTTTTGTTATTTGGAACAGCAAATATGAGGATATGGCTAATTGTTTTATTTCACATTCACGTTTGATATTTTAAAGAGCGGCATCTTAATGCTTTTAGGAATAGGATAAATGATGAACACGATTTTTTAATTCTATATTTAATATTTGGGAGACATAAGACCATCATAAAATTATAATTCATAGACTACGATTTGGTAATTGGCATTTCAAATACTGTCAAAATACATGGCCAATTATAACCCCTGCTTCATTAGACTGCTTATTGAATGGTTCCTCCAACACATCACCTCAATGTTGATTATCAAAGTTTCAAAGACAAGTGGATCTAATCGATATAACAATACTTTTTAGCTACTCGCGATTCTCTTTATAAACGTTGAAAATGTTTGCACAAGATTCAATAAACATCAATCTTTAAATCATCATACCATAAACTGCTGATCACATTACTCAGGATAATAGTATGTTAACGGTTATTTGCTCTCCATCATAGAGTGAACTGTTTTCATAATCTGCATAGTTGCAACGTGAGCTTTGCTTACTTCACAGTACATGGTGCAATAGAAATCAATGTGAATCTGATGTGGAAGAAGGAACAACATGCTCTTGGACTGAGGTTTTCAATTTAATAGAACAACTCTTGAGACAGGATCTTGAGATGTTTTGGATGTGGGTATGATAGTCAATACAATGAATGAGTGATAACATTCGTATCGAAGATAAGCAATTGATTTTCATGTGGTTAACAGTATGAAGGTGTATTGAATTTTCATAGGTTTTCATTATTTCTTTTTAAATATCCAAAAGATGTTCATATACTTTATTACGTTTCTGCTTTTTGAAAAATACAACAAAGGTTTCTGTTGTTTTGCACTTGGAAATGTATTTGCTTTTCTTTTGCTACTTTCACAGATATTCACATATGCTCTAGTGAATCAATAATGGAAATGTCACTGAAAGTAAAAACAACCTGAGAGGACAGAATAATTCTTTGATATTTTGTAATATTGATTCAAGAAAATTACTTTTTTCTGAACTGAACTACATGTTCAAAGGTAAATGTTGAACTATATTCTACTCTACTATATTCTATGTCACTACGAGCCGAATTATCATGAATAGCCACGAAAAGGTAATTGTATAAATTTATAAACATCCGGCCAAATTCGTGAACAAGAATTTCAGTTGTACAAAACGTTTACGAAAATTGGTAGCTTCTCATGCTGAAACCCTACGACACAGATACGAATTACTTAATTGTACGAAATAATTAAGAAACAGTTGAGAATAAACTACGAATGTTCGTCGGGACATTCGTAAATGATTCGTAGATGATTTGTAAGTAATTCCGGGTGAGACACGAATTTCCAAGAACTGTTAACAAACTTGTTACGAACTACAAGAATTAAGAATTTCAAGTTTGTATATGATTCGTGAGCAATTTTGGACAAATCTATTTTTTTAGAATGCTACGAATTGGAGGAATGTTGCTGAATCAACTACGAATCATTAACGATTTCAAAGAATTAAAAACGAATTGTGTACGAATCTTCACGAATGTAAACAAATTCTCTTTCGTGATGATTCGTGACAATTCGGCTCGTAGGGAATTTGGGGAATTACCTAGTTAGAGAACAAGTCAACAGACTGATATACTAAAACTATGCTCCTCGTGATATAGATTGGGTTGTTAAACACGAGGGACTGTAAACTAACGTTACATTGCCAGAATCCACGAGCAAATCTTAAACTGTCAACTGATGTTATCTTTGTAAGTTTAAGTTGTATTTAACCATTTAATCGACATTTAACATGAAGTTGAGGTACAGAAGATAAAATGAGTTCTTTTATGACATGGACACAATGACAATGTTCCCGTTCCTTTCTTATTTGCATTCTATAAAAATAACATTTGAAAAAGGTAATCTGGGTAATTCTCAAATTAAACACAAATCAATTATTATTGTAGTCTACATGCAATGAATGTAGTGGAAGACACACACATCCAATATAAAAAGAACTAAATCTTTGTTTGATAAAACATCTATTACGTTATTGTTTAATATAGTATAACATCATTACATCTTGAAGAACAAAGTCAAACATATTTGAAACTCTACTTCTAGAAATCAATGACGTCACACTCAAGCAGTGCTAACACTTTGGTTTAGGATCGCCACAAACTGCAACAATCACGAACAATTCTAGCAATCAACGGGCAAATGGAGAGCAAACAGTCAAAGTAAACAGAATTTCATTAAAACGTTCTTGCTGCAAAAAAACAGACCTTTTATTCCTGGAATTCAACATGAGGAAATATTGATTCTACAAATGGAATCAAGACGTAGAAATTTGCAAATATATGAACCACATTCAATACTCATCAGTTTTGCTGACTATTGGAATAAACGTTGAAATTGATTTTCGTCGAGAACTCTGGCTCCATTATTAATGTACACGTATATGCCTTTTCAAGACAGAACTTGTGAAACTAAATCTTTAATTGTCTGATAAGTTTTCAGACATCTTTATAACTCATGGAGATAATGAATAAAGATGGAAAAAAAGTTAATATGTTCGACAACTTATTTTACTTGCACAAGAAACAACACCACACTTTCAACAGCTACAAACGCCAACTTTCCGCTGGATAAAGTGGATTGTGAATGTATATAATGAGGATATAGAGCTATACAAAATTTCCTTCACGAGATAATGATACTTGATATTTTATAAATTTATCTGTTCAAACACAACTGGGGTGCTGAAATTGCTATTTCAAAGAGGTTTGACATTTTGTTGGCATAATGTACCTTCATGGACTTAAATTCAATGATGCTGTAAGACATCATAAAATAAGCCATAACGCCTTGACTCTCCTATCTCCACTAGTCAGGAGGATTAAAAACGAGGATTAAAAAAATAATTTGTTTCTCAGAAATATGAATATTTGTTGTAAAATTTCAAATTGGAATGTCTCGTATGGTATCAATTATTTTGCCCTTTCGTGTTTATCTCAATATGTTATAGTGTTTATGGATATAGAATGATGTAAGTTATCTGACAATGAAAACAAGCTGTTTAAACATGAATTGGTTCCAATAATGTGCCGGAAAATTAAATGTACAGCCTCCTTTAGTATATACAGGATTGCCTGTGTTGAGTACAAACCATGTGTAAAAATTAAAATAATGAGAAACATCAAAACTAAATGAAAATACAATTGCGCTGAATTAATGTTGAGAAGTGAACTCCTATTTTAGTTAGAAGTGACTTTGCTTGTAAGATATGGCCCTCAAAGCCCTCTTTAGACGAGTCCCTTGTTCCAACTAATTGAGACTTGTATCTGTGTTTCGAGATACAACAGTATTATCTCTAATTTCATCATCCTATTCTGCCAAATTAATGGTCTAGGCTACGTCCGGGATTAAGCAAATGTCAATCAATGTTCCACAGACATTATCAGCATTACCAGTTACAGGAAATTGAATTGTCTGGGGGTTTGTATTGTAATCAGAATCGTTTTGTGTAGACAGTGAGGTATTCCTGGCCTTCATCAAGCCAGTAGAATGTTTATACTCTACATTGTCAGACGGAAAGTTTTATTTTCAAAAAAGAAACACATGTACACAGGGTATATGACATGACAAGATGTGTGGTCGACGTTTCAATGTTTTGCAGCAACAAACAAGAACAGTAAAATAACATATTTCACAAGGTAATTTTTATAATCAATTTCTGGAAAATCTACCCTGTATTTGTTTGTATTGTCTTAAAGAACACATCATAAAAGTATATAGATGTGGCATATTCAAATATTCTTAAATAAGGGTCACTGTATACTTTACTACAAGGAAAGACGTTAAGATGTAGCACATACACGTATTCAGTCTATAGGTATATGAACCTGCAATGAAATATCACCAAGTGGGATGCAGGGATTACTAATTGATCTCCCATGCAGTACTTTTTTATGAAGCGATTTGATGATTTAATGTTAAATCTGTCACAAGTGTGATACAATCTCATTTCACTGGAGCGAGTTTAGTATTCTATTGTTTTCTCACAAATATAAATCAAATGAAATTGCTCACAGTGTGTTCACATTACCATTTTACACAAGGTTAATCAAATGACATTGCTTGTATTAGAATTGTCGACTAGCACTGTGACGCCATACGCTCAGCGTTAATACACTTGTGTAATATTTGTTAATACAAACACCATCACCAATAATTGTTGTCATACTATGTGTATTGGAGTATGTTGTGGGTAGCACTGCTAATCATCACCCCAGGCATTAGGGGTGCGCTGGTGGTCCTGAGAACTTATATTCTACTTGTATCCATGTAGAAGTAACAGGTACTGAATTCCCCCAGAATTGTGAATATGGCTCAGATCCAGTTTGTACTGACAGTGTGTATGATTTTACAGACAGTAAAACAAACATCAATGTTCCCAAGCATGATCACAGAGGCGAGCAACCATGTAATCCTATAGATTGTATGTATGATAATGCAAATACATTTACTGCTCACAATACTATACCTGATCATGATGATATTGACAATATATGTAGTAATGAACAAATGATGTACAAAAATGCACATACTAACATCATTGACTCTATTACAAATAACCATGATATTATCAATCAAAGTAATCAACATCAAGTTATACATGATGTTACAAACACAATGCAGTTAGATTATGAAAATAAGACACTTCCCACATGTAAGAATGATGTGAGTAATGTATATGCTGATCCTAACTCTGCTGAAATAATTATTACCAACACAAACACAATGCAATCAGAACATGAAACTGATATACTTCCCACTTTTGATACATATGCTGATACTAATTCTGGTAAAACAACTATTAACACAACACAAGAGCAAACTATCACCCATTCACCAACTCAGCAAGTACAAAGATCAAACATACATGAATGTAATATTCCATTTAGTCCAACTAATAAACTGAGTTTTATCAATCTGAATGTATGTGGACTCAGACACAAATTACATTACCCTGAATTTACTTCCTTATTACAAAAAGCTGACTTAATTTGTTTTCAAGAAACAAAAACAGACTCTTTAGATGAGTTAGAAATTGATGGATATGAACTGTATCTCCACCACAGATCAAGATTTATAAGGAAATCTGGTGGTATTGGGTTTGCTGTTAAGAAATCTCACTCTGGATTTATTGAACTAGTAGATGATGAATGTGAATATGTGATATGGTATACAATATCTAAAGATTTGCTCCATATTGATAATGATCTGTTTTTGGGAATTATATATTTACCCCCAGAAAGTTCCAAATATGCTACAGTGGATATGTACCCTGTCCTTGAACAATCAGTCCTACACATGCAAAGTAAAACAGACTACCTATTACTTATAGGTGACTTCAATGCAAGGACTGGTACTCTGCAGGACTATTGTTCTGTTGACAAAAACATTATTGAAGAACTTGATATTGATATTGATTCAATGAATGATATTTTTGAGCCTGAGAATATCCTTAGTAAAGCTTCATTGCCTGTGTTTAGAGCAAATCAGGATATGGGTAAAATAAATGCATCAGGAGCCAAACTGATACAGTTATGTAAAAGTACAAATACATTTATTTGTAATGGTAGACTAGATAAGGATAAAGGTATTGGCAAAGTGACATGTAAGGATTCAAGCTTAGTTGACTATGTTATATCCTCTCCATTATGCCTTACACTCTTCAGAGATTTTGAGATTACTGAATTCTCACCACTGTATTCAGATGTCCACTCACCAATTATGTTCTCCCTGCACTTACACAATGATATACCCATAGAGTCAGATCCTATAGCTCAAAATATTGATACAAACCTACCCTCGAACGACAATAACCCGAAACCAAAGCGTTATGACATGAATTCATCTAAATCATTTGTTGATAATATCACCTCCAATGATGTTCTCAGATTGACACACATTCTGCAATCAACAGCGGGTCATGATGACCCGGCGCGTGCAATCAATGAATTCGCCGCTGAAGTGGCAAGCGTGCTCTCTAAAGCTGCATGCGCTGCGTTCGGTGTGAAACGCTCGTTTTGGAATGAACAAAATTCACGGCGTGTTCAGAAACCATGGTTTGGTAAAGAATGCAGAACTAAACGCACAGACTTCCATAAATCAAAACGGAAATATTTTAATAACAAAACATTAGTTAATAAAGCCGAATACCGCCAATGTTCTAAGGCGTATAAAAAATGTATGAATAAGCATATCAAACAATACAAAAATGAATTTTGTATGTTGATTAGAGAAAACCAAAAGCATAAACCTAAAGAGTTTTGGAAAATTCTTACAAAAAATAAAAGAAACAATTATAAAGGCACACCAAATATAGACAATTTCTTTGAACATTTCAAAATGATTAATGGGAAGCAGATCCAAGATGATCTCGATGTATACCCTGAATTAAACGAGGAACGCTATGATGACTCTATGCTTAATAAGGATATATCATTTGAAGAAATAGCCTCTGCAGTTAAACACCTGAAACGCAATAAGGCCTCTGGAGTAGATCAAATCGAAAATGATTACCTAATAGATTCTTTTGGGTTACTTGGTGCTACTTATGTGGAATATTTCAATTTGATTCTATCAACAGGAATTATGCCGGAAACATGGCTAACGGGATCTATCAGACCGATCTATAAAGGGAAGGGAAATACATTAGACCCTAACGCATATAGACCAATCACAATACTCAGCTGTTTCGGCAAGCTGTTCACAAGTATACTGAACAACAGACTTAATATTTTCCTGATATCAAATAACATATTAACCCCTGCACAGGCAGGGTTTAGGAAAGATCACTCTACAAATGATAATATCTTTGTAATGAATATGATCAACCAACTGCTAAAAAATTCTAAAAGAAAATTGTTCTGTGCTTTTATTGATTTTTCAAAAGCATTTGATAGTGTATGGAGGGTTGGGTTGTGGTATAAGCTACTTACCAATGGAATAAATGGTAGATTTTTAAAACTTGTACAAAATATGTAATACTAATATTAAATCTTGTGTATTTTCGCACAATGTTATGTCGGATTACTTTCCATGCTACGCGGGGGTACGTCAAGGTGAAAACCTTTCGCCTCTTTTGTTTTGTTTATTTATTAATGATCTTGATGATTTCCTTATTAATGATGGCTGCAAGCCAGTGACTCTCTGTGATTTGAATGATAATGATATGAACTTGTGTATTTCATTAATGATATTACTTTATGCAGATGATACAGTCATCTTTGCTTATTCTGCCCCTGAACTTCAAAGTACACTTGACTCATTCTATAAATATTGTAACATGTGGCATTTAGAAGTAAACCTGGAAAAAACGAAGGTAATTATATTTGGGAGCGGACCTGCAAAATCCTCCAAGTTAAAGTTTCTTTATGGTAATAAAATGATTGAAATTGTTGATGAATACATATATCTCGGGGTGACTTTTACCAGAAACAGAAAATTTAATAAAGCAATTAAAAGACTTTCTGAGAGTGCATCTAAATCTATGTTCTGCCTTTTGAAAAAATCTAGAAATCTCAATATACCAATAGACTGTTTACTAAAAGCATTTGATATCATGATCTCTCCGATTTTGCTTTATGGTTGCGAAACATGGGCATATGAAAACCTGCAAATTATTGAGAAAACCCATTTGAAATTTCTAAAATTAGCCAGCGGTTTACGAAACTCTACACCAAATTACATGGTGTATGGAGAATTAGGAAGAGCCCCTCTTAATATACTAGTTGCCAAAAGAGTACTCTGCTACTGGCATAAATTACATTCTTTTGGAACTACCCCCAAATTGTCAAAAATGATTTATAATTATTTGCTTATCAAAGGCACTAGAGACAATGAATATGATATCTGGACTAAATATGTTAAAGGTATACTTGACAAATGTGGATTGACTTATATATTTTACAACCCTGTAAATGTCTCATGCCAATGGCTAACGGCGCAGGTAGAAACGATTCTTAAAGATCAATTTTACCAATGTTGGAAAGCGGAGATCGTTGAAAGCCCCAAAGGGTTTTACTATAAATACATCAAAACCATCCCGATTTTGGAAAATTATTTACTCCTTCCCGCCTATGTGCATTTACCAATTCTGAAATACAGAACATGCAATCATAACTTACCTGTTGAAGTTGGCCGTTGGCATGGCATTGACCGTGAAAAAAGAACATGTAATCTATGTAATTCACCTGTCATAGCAGACGAATTCCATTATCTCTTTAAATGTCAAGCTTTTATAGATGAAAGAAGTAAATGTATCCCAAACAATTCTTTAACATTCCCAAACTTAATAACTTACAAGAAAATATTTGCGAACCAAACTTTTGTACATTCAAAAAATCTAGCTCGTTATTTCAACGTTATTGATAAAGTTGTTAAAACCCATAACTGAATGATAACAATTTTGAATTTGTATGTATGAAAATGTATATTTTAGCCTGCTATCTTGCTTTTGTTTATATTGTATAATTGTTATTTGTATCTCTTGTACCACTAAGCGTGGTTTTTGAGAATAAAAAGAAGAAGAAGAATTCAACTTACACAACATTATTTAGCTCATTTACTTCATATCATACATATTGCACGATCCACATATCCATTAGCATGGGTGATTAATGGCAATCGAAGCCTTGGTATGAGATGCACCAAATCGCGACAATTCCTGGCAATCATAATGTTGTAGTTAGAACAGTTCAAAGAATTTAAGAGTGGTACAAGAAATGTGGCCCCTTAGGAAATCTTCATGTCGTCACATCAAAGCTACAGACCATAGAGACGCCATTTGTCCTCATTGACACTGTCAGAAGGAAAGATTGGGGTTAGAAAATGTCAATGTCCAGACAGACAGTAGCTGATATATTCTTCAGTGTGAATACAAGGGCAGACGGTCTTGCCACAGTACCCTCAAGGACCCGTGAACAGCTAATTGTCATGAACTGTGTATCAAACAAATTAGAGTGCCTAAATGATAAATCACTTATATTAAACTGTAGACCAGACTGCTTGAAAGTTAAAGGTTATTTTTATTTATTTTCCGAGGCATAAAACTTGCAAAATAGTGCATCTACCGAAAACGAACTCATATCATTCGGAGTCAAACCATCTCATCAGGCCGTAGGCTGTCAGGTTCTGACGCTATTCAGGTAGCCAATCACAGAACATCTAACAAAAACTTTCGGTATGAGTAGCTATGGGCAAGTAATTCCAAAGGCATACTTTCGTTGGTTTCCATAGCATGGGAACCTGTTAACGAGTGATTCCAAATGCTTTCCAAACGGGGACCGTAAAAAAAGGATGTGATTGTTCAGTTATGTGGCTAGGTTTTGTCAGTATTAAACTGGTACAGAAAAGGCGCCAAAATGTGGTGTTCTCAGACTTTGTGGAGAGGAATCTAAAGAGCCTTTTTGTATTCAGTAGATGCATTATTTAAAAAAAAATATTCCTCGGAACAAGATTGATTTTTTCTATCAGACTTTTCAAATATTTACAATTCCAAACGTTTAAGCATATCGAATTTCTGCCTTATCTGTTTCTCTTGAAACTTATTGACATAAAATATGTCAAACCTCAACTTAACATTAAATATTTTACTGAAAACCTTCAACGTGGCTTTGCTTCGAGAACAGAGTTTCAGTTAATATTATTTAATCCAGTGTATAAATGTACTACATAACATTGAAGTATAGGTAGAACCAAATATTGATGTTCTTTGAAAATAAAGATGGAATTTAATGTCCTTACGTCTTTTTTTCTCCTTCATCAGGTGGAATATACTCCGAAATGTTCACAATAAAGTTTTTTAATTAGTATTTATGGTTTTATGTAGGTCATTATTAGCGTTTATAAGATATCCATCTGGGGTTGGTGACATCAGTGAAGACAAGTTGAAGCAATACATTCTGTATAAAATTATTGCATTGAATCAACATTTATACCCCAAAAGTATCAAAGCATCTTTAATGATTGAACAATGAACAATACCTTTAACTCTTTTTTGCTGAATAAAGTCTGAATACATTGATATATTGATCCAAACATCACTTGAACACTTCATACTGACGCTGACGCAACTATACCCTGCAACAGAACAGAACAGAAACATACTTATAAATTGCAAACTAAAATAAACAGCAATTCTCTTCTCCGCCGCCCGAACCAAGCGTAAGTTTCCTCTTTGTCAGATAGGCGGAAATATTGATTCTACAAGTGGAATTAAGGAGGAGTCAATCTGTAAATACATGAACTAAACCTACACTCATCACTCTTGTTGGATTTATCCAGTTGGAACAAATGTTGAAATCGATTTTAAAGAATCAATTACTTCTATTCCATTGAATACCAATACATATGTACCATTACAAAGTATAAATCTATTCAGTCTTATTTATAGTTTTATAGAGCCTAATAACCTAACCCTGAACCTTTATCATATATAAACAAACATAATCACAATGCTGAAATCAATAAAAAAAAAACAACATTATTGACGGTGAAATTTATGAAATTTGAACTTTATCGAACAAAAAATGTCTGTCGAGATTAAGATGTATATCACACCTAGAAATTTTGCGGACTTCAAAAATGTTAATTTAACCTTCAATCTTCAGAAAATAATACTATCGTCATATCTTTTGAATATGGAGTATTTAAAGATCACTAGATCTTATATTTTGCATAAAACAACACTCTTCTCAAGAGATATCCACCATCCAACTTTTACCTTAGAGAGGTCAGGACAAAAAGACCAGACTCTGTAAATCAATTGTGGTAAACTGTAACCATTAGACAGATATCATGGAATAGACTGAATTCATAATTGCTGGCTCATATTGCTCTAATTTATTTATTTAACAATAGATAATATATTTATTCTTCAGTCAATCATCCAACGATATCTAAGTAAACAAAAGGTTAAACTTTACTGTCTTTTCGTTGATTTTGCAAAGGCATTTGATAGTGTCAAGCGTTTAAAACTATGGTCAGTTCTAAAATCAAAAGGTGTCTCTCCAAAAATGGTTAATTCAATACAGTCTATTTATACATCAGTCAAGGCTTGTGTTAAATTTGATAATGTCTTATCAGGTTTTTTCTCGTGTGATCGTGGCGTCCGTCAGGGTTGTGTACTTAGTCCCTTGTTGTTTTCAATTTTCATCAATGAGTTGGCTGTTGTTATCGAACAGAGTTCAGGGCCAGGCATTCAGCTTCATCCCGATTTTATTCAGGTGTTTCTTCTTCTTTTTGCTGATGACATAGCTCTTATATCTGATACTATAGGAGGTTTGCAGAAACGTATCAATGTTTTAGAGAAATTTTGTAAAGAATATGGACTTGAAGTAAATTTGTGTAAGACTAAAATTGTTGTTTTTCAGAAAGGTGGCTCTTTATCAAAACGAGAAAGATGGTTCTTCAATGGTAAGGAATTGGAATCTGTATCTTCATATAAATACCTGGGTGTAATTCTCACTAGAGGTCTATCTTGGTCCAGTCATTGTTCAAATGCAGCTTTGCAAGGTAAAAAGGCTTTTTTCGGTGTTCTTAAAATATTAAGTAAGCTTGGGGATATATCATATGAATTGTATTTTAAAATATTTGATATGAAAATAGCTCCTATTCTGCTTTACGGTTCCGAAGTCTGGGGGTTCTGGCAGAATGATTTTATGGAATCGGTACATACTTTAGCTTGCAAACGATATTTAGGCGTTAAGATTTCTACCCCAAATAATATAGCTAGAGGCGAATGTGGACGTTACCCTCTCTTTTTAACTGCATACAAAAAGGCAATAACATTTTGGCTTAAATTATTATCTATGCCCGATAACCGCCATCCTAAGAAATGTTACTACATGATGTTAAGGGCTTTAGAACATAATAACATTAATTGGGCTTCGAAGTGTCGGGATCTGTTGAACAGTTTAGGCTTTGGTTATGTCTGGGAACAGCAATTTGTTAGTCTTCCTACGTCGTTCTTATCCGAGTTTATGAGTCGGTTGAAATGTATTCATGAGCAGAATTGGCATAGCTCTCTTCAAATTGGTACCAAATCTATCGCTTATTCTGATTTCAAACTATCATTTTCAAAGGAATTATACTTAAGTGCAGTTAATATCAAGAAGTTTAGAGTAGCTATTGCTCAATTGAGATGTTTTTCACATCATTTACGTATCGAAACCGGAAGGCATTTTAATATGAATAGATATGATAGACTGTGTTTACAATGTAATGAAGGTTATATTGAGGATGAGTACCATTTTCTCCTTGTATGTTCCAAATTCCACCAACTCCGTTCTAAATATTTACCTCAGATATATTGTACAAATCCAAATGAAGATAAATTCAAATTTCTCATGTTTACATCAGATTGTAAACTTATTAATAACTTAGCATGTTTTATTTATCATGCAATGTACCAAAGATGTTAAAGCTGAAAACCTTTTATTGTATACACACCAGTTTGTCATGTACAATCCAACATATGTAGTTATGGGCCGATGGCCTACACTTCTGAAATAAACAAATTGAATTGAAATTGAATTTATTGCTACCATAATATACTAATTTCCACAATCGACCACTTTCTGGGACAGCTTCTCATCGACTGAATATGCCTCCCATCTCTAAAAGACAGATCAGGTCAAAGCAGGCACAGAACATAATCCACTTTTAGGAATAGTGTTCTCCGGAATGGACCAGGGTTTCTCTTGTGATCCTTGGTTATCTATGCAGAGAAAATTAGCCAAAAGTTTTTGTGTAATTGTAAATTGTTATCAGTAAATTATTCAGCTAATATCAATCGTGCCAACTCATATAGATTATATTGATCATCTTGCAAATCTGTGAATTGACTAAGATTTAAACTATTTTCATTACTTCAGCATTACCCTTTAAATTGTGTTATTCCTGAACATGCCATGAATATCAACTAATTTAGAATTTACGAACAAATGGCAATTACATTTCCAACAAACAACCAATTAAGCGATTCGAGGTAACAATGAGTGAATTGAATAAGTTTACAATATTTCACAGTGTTTAGGTCATTTTGATGGTTATTTCCATAGCGTATTTTGATGAAATTTCTACCAATATCGTTAAATAAAGATAAAGAGTGCCGACACATCCTAGCCGAATAACCTCAATGCTTGATGTTTGTCATGCTGTTCCCTCAATGTACAAATAGAATAGAAACACTCAAATGAAAGATATGTGGGTCGACAACGTACAACCTATTAAAATGATTGAACCGTTCTCTGTAGATCAAAATCAAGTGGTCGCAGTTTCCTACATCTGACTCCATTCTCCCCGCGTGCCAATGCAAGGCATAACTCTTGCCAGTCTCCATTACAGGCTGATTTAGGCTTTGCAGTATTTCCTCAAGATATCTGTGCTTGAAAATCCGGTCCCACTATGCATTTCAGGTGCAGCGATCCACTATCTTGGCACAATAAAGCGAGGGAAATACGGCAAGGCTTAACTAAGCCAGTTGCGTTTGGAAGTTGGTACCCATCCTCTCTCTCTAACATCACACACTCCCTGTAGCAACAGCACTGGACCAGATCGATGAGTTGAACACAGCAAGAACTGTTGCTCCTATTGTAAAACAAGTAATTAGACTAACCCAGTTTGACAGTACCGACCCAACCAATTGATTTAAACAAGGTCATGGATCACTGATTAGCTAGCGACGAGTCATTGAGCAAAGGGGCGTGGCTAACGCCACGTGACTCATGTAGCGAAAAGGATCATTTGTTTGAGACTAGGGCGCTGACAGGATGTGTGGAAGCAGCGTGGTGGCATGTAAACAAAAGGAAAACTGTGTTATGGCGCCGAATGATGCCAGATACGTTGTCTGTGCTCAATTGTTACCAGTGACGAGCTCCTGTTCTTCCAACTGTTTACTGTATATCCACGTGGATTTAATGTAAACAATAGAAAGATGGATGTTTCATGCGCTGTTTGCTTAATTAACTTCACTTCTCATCTGCTACTCAATATCTGTCTGTGTTCTCCAGCTGTTCGAAGTAGGAACTGAGGAGTACCAGAGAATTATCACTGCATTGTGATAACTATGCTCCAAAGGGATTACAAAGGAATTACTACATATGTAGCTTCATGGAAAAAGATGCATGGTGATTCAGACCAAAAGGATTATGGATTTGTTCACGATTTGTATTTCCACTGGACTTGATATTTGGAACCATTATCAAAGGTTTGTATGGTATATCTGCAACATACAAAAGATAGGGTAGAGTGATTATTGAATTGGTTATATAAAACTGTATATTCAGCTGACGAGTCACATAATACGTGATAAACAGAGCAGTTACACAAAGGCAATTAGCGGCAGGTGCGTGTTGAGTGATGGTTTCAGAGAACAAGATTCTCAATTTATCGCATTGATTAATTCAGTGTGCCCAAGGAGAAGATAATAGAATAATTTGATAGTTTAATTATAACTATGTGTTCAATGCAGAAAGTAACTGTTTACATAGTTTGCATCGCCTTATTGAGCAGATTCAGTTAGTTACTTTGGAGCACAGTGGTGTAGTGGTTAGCGTGCTTGCCTCTCACGCCAACGGCCCGGGTTCGAATCCCGGTGGAGACACCAAACATGTGTGACCTGGGTCTTATACTGTGTTGTGCCCCTGGGCAAGGCACTTCATCCACATTGCACTCAGTCCACCCAGCTCTTTAAATGGGTACCTGATCACGGTAGGCACGGACCTATATGGTCGCGCGGAGCGCCTAGTAGCGGCACTGAAAGTACAATTCCTTCAGGGTAATAATTGTACCGCCATTGAGCAGTGCTTGCACTGGATATTAGGCGTTAATATATATATATATATATATATATATATATATATATATATATATATATATATATTATTATTATTAGTATTATTATTATTATTACTTTAACAGTGTCTGGAATCTGTCATTCTAGGAAATGTATTGCTTGTTTGTAAAAAAAGGTAGTGTTGATAGTAGAAATTGGAATATTTGAATCAATATGAAGAAGTAATAATTGTGTTTTAACTATGTGTATTGACTCATCTAACATATTATTGAAGCCAGCTTTATAAAATGTATATAAAACCGCTTTTCTTTTATTATAGGCAAATGTTCTTCTGAGTGGAAAATGCATTGGAGATACTGTGATTCTTGCTATTACAAGAAGTCGACTGTAGCATCGATCCGTCAGTATCCAGTGAATTCAAGTTTATAACCAGGGATTAAGAGGCACAATTTTTACCAGGCAACATCAATATAAACGGACCAATATGTGAGCCATCTCAGCAACGTGAAGCATTTCTTGGAATTAATTCATCGATTGATACAGACATTTGTAACTTGTGATTTGTGTCTTCTATAAATATGAACATGTTCGCATTTGTTTTTGGAAAGAAAATCAAAGTTGTGTTGAGAAGAACAGGGAAGGTTTATACACTTGTTGCTTGAGGGATATGTTTCATGTTTATGCATATTCAGCGGGGTTTTATCCATGGGACCACTGAAGTCTCTGTCCTTGAGTCAAACAAGATATTGTTATATGGACACACACCACAGACTGAAAGTAATCATAATAGGATGATATTCAAAAACAGGAAGAGTTACAGACATACAACACAGAATGAAAGCTATCATAATAGGAACAGGAAGAGTTATAGACTCAACAAAGATTTGAAAACAACAAACAGTCACCACAATGTTCAGGTTGCTTCCCATCTAACTTTGATCATTGTCGTCTGCTCAAATCCAGAGCACGTGCAGCAGAGGCAGACGATAAGGTCCACGTGGGGCAATGATGTCATTAATTTGTATGGAATACAAGTCGTGTTTCTTCTTGGTCTGTCCAGAGACGAATCTTGGCGGGAATTAACGAGACGTGAGATGAAGCTCCATGGAGATGTAGTTCAAGTTGATGTTGCTGAGAATTACAGGAATCTAACACAGAAAGTGCAGCTGGGTATGAGATGGGTCTCCCAGAATGCAGCACATGCCAGCTACTACATGAAATGTGACGATGATGTGTACACCAATCTTCCTTATTTGTTACACGAACTGTCTGCAGGGCTGATTTCCTCCAATCAAATATTGGGAGCTCTCAGTCCCAGTGCTCCAGTTATCAGAGACCCAAGAGACGAATGGTCAGTGCCTTATGCTATATTTCCCGCTAAAACCTTCCCACCTTACGTAGCAGGCGGATGTTATGTGATGTCTATGTCAGCATTAACACGTGCATTACATGTGCTACCAACTCGCCCCCAGCTCCACCTGGAGGACGTGTATATCACAGGCATACTGGCCAAGAAGGCACGTCTCTCTCATGTGCATCATGGCGGATTTTCCTTCTGGTCCAGTCCTAAGGCCAAACCATGTGACATCATCTCTAACAGGGTGATTGCAAGTGTCAACATGTCGGTCAAACGTATTATAAAACTTCACAATCAGATAAGTGAATTAATGTCTCGTCCTTTCATGCCATGTTTAAACACTTCCACTACTTAACGTTTTGCCACTTGTTTAACTGTTTTGCTACAATAAATGGATTACCAAACTGCCAATTAGTGTATTGTTTTGGAGATAAGGGACAAGAAAATTAGATTTGCACTGACACTTTTTGAGCAAGAATCTATAAAGAGATTCGCTGGTGTTACTTTTATTGTTTCCAACAAGTACGTTAGGTACATTATTCAGCTTCCCGGGCCTACCTTCTCGCAAGAAGGCCCGGGAAGCTGAATATGGGATATCCGGGTCAACTGAATGTCAAGGTCATCAATGGCTAAATGGCGAACTTGCATGACGATGACAAAATGCCTCAGTACAGCCGGAGAAATTATATGTAGGTGTTGTAATATGTGTTTATATCTGTATATATTCAATTATGTAGTTTCACTCTGCGGTTCGAATCTGCCGATTCAGAGGTGCTGTTGACATTGCTGGAATTGCTGGAGTTTTTGCTGATTTTTGTGAGCGTCGAAATTGGTTTGAACATGTAGAGGTAGCGATATACGGACTGTTTTGACGCATTGCTTTTGAAATAATGATCTGATTGTGATCATTTAAAGCTTTATATATTGAAGGAAAATCATTTAGCCTTCGTACCGTAGTCATCGACTGTGCCATAAAAAATAGTTTTTGATGCGAAATATGACTTTGAATGAGCATGGGGTCGTTTGGTCGTTACATCCCTTTCCTTTTATATAGTAATAGGGTAGGGTCTATATAGGTTAATGACTTCCAAACGCTGTTTCTATACACACCCCTTTGCAATGAACTGCTGCTTGAGCTTAGATATAGACGATATCTGTCTTTTCTTGACTTATAGCATGTTTATCTCATCGAGTAAGGTAGAAAGTTTATATGTCCACGAGTATAAGTTATCTTCACTTCTAATTATTATTAGACAGTTTATTTCACTGCTGAATTCCAGTATTCCATGATTGGCATATTATAGGACTATCTATCAAATCAAATCACACTCGTGCACCAAGAGATTACAGCCAGGTGAACGTTTAATCAATCACTCTCTTGTCGATCTTAGAACTTATGTTACATCATCAATTTAATTGAAAGGTAGAAACCTTTAACTAAATGATAATTCTGTTCAATAAGAGTAATGCTAAACGTAAATCAATATGTAACCATGTATGACTGCTTGCTATAGAACGGCAACTACAGAACAGGGTTAATCTGTCAGGAGCTGAGGTCAGTCAGAACAGTATCATTGATCAGCCCGGGGTCGATATTAACAATGACTGTTTGTCATAAAAATCGATGTGTGACGCAAAACAAAAACTAGTAAAGAGAACTACGATAATATTAATGAATAATCGATAGTGTCTTTTTAAAAATAATTCGTAAAGAATTTTTTAAAAAGGCATTTGCTAATTGTCCATGTTAATTCATAAACTAAGCAACATCATGCATTACTTGAAAATGGCACATATTATGTCATCGAATTTGAAGTCACAAAATGAACGAAAAGGAAAATAAAATTATTAGTATGTCACATTAAAACATGTATGATAAACACCATGCAACAACTCTATTTGAATTCCAAATACTTTAAGAATACTTCCAAATCACATTTTGCCAGATACTCAAAGTTACTGTTACAAGTTTTCTTACTGAAATAAAGTGTGACCAATGGCTAAATGATACTACTGAATAAAAAACAAGAGTTCTAAAACGACTGTGTGTTAAGCCATGCGAGTCCATTCCCTTTGAATAGCCATTTTAATGTGTTCAAATGAAAATGGACACTCAAAGGTAGTTCAAGTGATGCGACTGATGCAGCTATAACTAAACACTCAAAGTAGAGTAGGCTAGGCTACCATGACAGAATGGTCAACCATCTTGCTATCTAAATTATCAAATTCGCATGAGAACCACAACTCTACATCTCACACTTAAGAGTTCCACACCACTGTCGCTTTATACATCGCACCATTTTTCTTCAATATGGATAACCGTTTTCTATGGATGTAATGAGATGTTTACCCTCAAACATAACACTATATTGTATCGACATTAATAATTAATAGCAAATTTGAGAAATCAAAATATACCAAAAACGTGCTCCTGCGCCTTAATGGTGATGAAATGCTATTTGCCAAACAAATGTCTGAAAAATTAGATTTACTTTGTACAGGAAATTAATTAATCTATGCTATATGTGGACCGAGTAATCATCTTTGCAACATACATATTCTTAGAGTAAAATACATATTCCTTTCTGGTTACTTCAATCTCTGAATCAATAGTTGTCTGAAGAAATCAGCTTTGGAAGAACTTATTTTGCATTTAAATGTGGACTGATCAATGATGTTTGCTGCAGTATTATCCGATGTAGAGCTAAAAATAAGACAGCTTATCTACGGCATGGACCCGCTAGCAAACTAATGTTAGGATCAATTACTTACTCTACTGATAGAACTACGTCAGCAGCTTAGAGTAGGGATATACGTGTCATGCTAAAGCTCAGTTCTGACAAGCTACACTCATTTTCATTATTATTTTTAAAAATTATTATTTCCTGAAACCATATGGATGATGTTCAAGGGAGACTTCAATAATTTGATAGACTTAATTTAGTGTATTCAGGAATTTTATCTGAAACTGTATTATTGTAGGATACTGCTTTAAAAACTGCTTTATCTTACATCAATGATTTAGAAATAATTGAAAAAACATCATATTGATCCAAACATCACTTGAACACTTCATACTGACGCTGACGCAACTATACCCTGCAACAGAACAGAACAGAAACATACTTATAAATGGCAAACTAAAATAAACAGCAATTCTCTTCTCCGCCGCCCGAACCAAGCGTAAGTTTCCTCTTTGTCAGATAGGCGGAAATATTGATTCTACAAGTGGAATTAAGGAGGAGTCAATCTGTAAATACATGAACTAAACCTACACTCATCACTCTTGTTGGATTTATCCAGTTGGAACAAATGTTGAAATCGATTTTAAAGAATCAATTACTTCTATTCCATTGAATACCAATACATATGTACCATTACAAAGTATAAATCTATTCAGTCTTATTTATAGTTTTATAGAGCCTAATAACCTAACCCTGAACCTTTATCATATATAAACAAACATAATCACAATGCTGAAATCAATAAAAAAAACAAAACATTATTGACGGTGAAATTTATGAAATTTGAACTTTATCGAACAAAAAATGTCTGTCGAGATTAAGATGTATATCACACCTAGAAATTTTGCGGACTTCAAAAATGTTAATTTAACCTTCAATCTTCAGAAAATAATACTATCGTCATATCTTTTGAATATGGAGTATTTAAAGATCACTAGATCTTATATTTTGCATAAAACAACACTCTTCTCAAGAGATATCCACCATCCAACTTTTACCTTAGAGAGGTCAGGACAAAAAGACCAGACTCTGTAAATCAATTGTGGTAAACTGTAACCATTAGACAGATATCATGGAATAGACTGAATTCATAATTGCTGGCTCATATTGCTCTAATTTATTTATTTAACAATAGATAATATATTTATTCTTCAGTCAATCATCCAACGATATCTAAGTAAACAAAAGGTTAAACTTTACTGTCTTTTCGTTGATTTTGCAAAGGCATTTGATAGTGTCAAGCGTTTAAAACTATGGTCAGTTCTAAAATCAAAAGGTGTCTCTCCAAAAATGGTTAATTCAATACAGTCTATTTATACATCAGTCAAGGCTTGTGTTAAATTTGATAATGTCTTATCAGGTTTTTTCTCGTGTGATCGTGGCGTCCGTCAGGGTTGTGTACTTAGTCCCTTGTTGTTTTCAATTTTCATCAATGAGTTGGCTGTTGTTATCGAACAGAGTTCAGGGCCAGGCATTCAGCTTCATCCCGATTTTATTCAGGTGTTTCTTCTTCTTTTTGCTGATGACATAGCTCTTATATCTGATACTATAGGAGGTTTGCAGAAACGTATCAATGTTTTAGAGAAATTTTGTAAAGAATATGGACTTGAAGTAAATTTGTGTAAGACTAAAATTGTTGTTTTTCAGAAAGGTGGCTCTTTATCAAAACGAGAAAGATGGTTCTTCAATGGTAAGGAATTGGAATCTGTATCTTCATATAAATACCTGGGTGTAATTCTCACTAGAGGTCTATCTTGGTCCAGTCATTGTTCAAATGCAGCTTTGCAAGGTAAAAAGGCTTTTTTCGGTGTTCTTAAAATATTAAGTAAGCTTGGGGATATATCATATGAATTGTATTTTAAAATATTTGATATGAAAATAGCTCCTATTCTGCTTTACGGTTCCGAAGTCTGGGGGTTCTGGCAGAATGATTTTATGGAATCGGTACATACTTTAGCTTGCAAACGATATTTAGGCGTTAAGATTTCTACCCCAAATAATATAGCTAGAGGCGAATGTGGACGTTACCCTCTCTTTTTAACTGCATACAAAAAGGCAATAACATATTGGCTTAAATTATTATCTATGCCCGATAACCGCCATCCTAAGAAATGTTACTACATGATGTTAAGGGCTTTAGAACATAATAACATTAATTGGGCTTCGAAGTGTCGGGATCTGTTGAACAGTTTAGGCTTTGGTTATGTCTGGGAACAGCAATTTGTTAGTCTTCCTACGTCGTTCTTATCCGAGTTTATGAGTCGGTTGAAATGTATTCATGAGCAGAATTGGCATAGCTCTCTTCAAATTGGTACCAAATCTATCGCTTATTCTGATTTCAAACTATCATTTTCAAAGGAATTATACTTAAGTGCAGTTAATATCAAGAAGTTTAGAGTAGCTATTGCTCAATTGAGATGTTTTTCACATCATTTACGTATCGAAACCGGAAGGCATTTTAATATGAATAGATATGATAGACTGTGTTTACAATGTAATGAAGGTTATATTGAGGATGAGTACCATTTTCTCCTTGTATGTTCCAAATTCCACCAACTCCGTTCTAAATATTTACCTCAGATATATTGTACAAATCCAAATGAAGATAAATTCAAATTTCTCATGTTTACATCAGATTGTAAACTTATTAATAACTTAGCATGTTTTATTTATCATGCAATGTACCAAAGATGTTAAAGCTGAAAACCTTTTATTGTATACACACCAGTTTGTCATGTACAATCCAACATATGTAGTTATGGGCCGATGGCCTACACTTCTGAAATAAACAAATTGAATTGAAATTGAATTTATTGCTACCATAATATACTAATTTCCACAATCGACCACTTTCTGGGACAGCTTCTCATCGACTGAATATGCCTCCCATCTCTAAAAGACAGATCAGGTCAAAGCAGGCACAGAACATAATCCACTTTTAGGAATAGTGTTCTCCGGAATGGACCAGGGTTTCTCTTGTGATCCTTGGTTATCTATGCAGAGAAAATTAGCCAAAAGTTTTTGTGTAATTGTAAATTGTTATCAGTAAATTATTCAGCTAATATCAATCGTGCCAACTCATATAGATTATATTGATCATCTTGCAAATCTGTGAATTGACTAAGATTTAAACTATTTTCATTACTTCAGCATTACCCTTTAAATTGTGTTATTCCTGAACATGCCATGAATATCAACTAATTTAGAATTTACGAACAAATGGCAATTACATTTCCAACAAACAACCAATTAAGCGATTCGAGGTAACAATGAGTGAATTGAATAAGTTTACAATATTTCACAGTGTTTAGGTCATTTTGATGGTTATTTCCATAGCGTATTTTGATGAAATTTCTACCAATATCGTTAAATAAAGATAAAGAGTGCCGACACATCCTAGCCGAATAACCTCAATGCTTGATGTTTGTCATGCTGTTCCCTCAATGTACAAATAGAATAGAAACACTCAAATGAAAGATATGTGGGTCGACAACGTACAACCTATTAAAATGATTGAACCGTTCTCTGTAGATCAAAATCAAGTGGTCGCAGTTTCCTACATCTGACTCCATTCTCCCCGCGTGCCAATGCAAGGCATAACTCTTGCCAGTCTCCATTACAGGCTGATTTAGGCTTTGCAGTATTTCCTCAAGATATCTGTGCTTGAAAATCCGGTCCCACTATGCATTTCAGGTGCAGCGATCCACTATCTTGGCACAATAAAGCGAGGGAAATACGGCAAGGCTTAACTAAGCCAGTTGCGTTTGGAAGTTGGTACCCATCCTCTCTCTCTAACATCACACACTCCCTGTAGCAACAGCACTGGACCAGATCGATGAGTTGAACACAGCAAGAACTGTTGCTCCTATTGTAAAACAAGTAATTAGACTAACCCAGTTTGACAGTACCGACCCAACCAATTGATTTAAACAAGGTCATGGATCACTGATTAGCTAGCGACGAGTCATTGAGCAAAGGGGCGTGGCTAACGCCACGTGACTCATGTAGCGAAAAGGATCATTTGTTTGAGACTAGGGCGCTGACAGGATGTGTGGAAGCAGCGTGGTGGCATGTAAACAAAAGGAAAACTGTGTTATGGCGCCGAATGATGCCAGATACGTTGTCTGTGCTCAATTGTTACCAGTGACGAGCTCCTGTTCTTCCAACTGTTTACTGTATATCCACGTGGATTTAATGTAAACAATAGAAAGATGGATGTTTCATGCGCTGTTTGCTTAATTAACTTCACTTCTCATCTGCTACTCAATATCTGTCTGTGTTCTCCAGCTGTTCGAAGTAGGAACTGAGGAGTACCAGAGAATTATCACTGCATTGTGATAACTATGCTCCAAAGGGATTACAAAGGAATTACTACATATGTAGCTTCATGGAAAAAGATGCATGGTGATTCAGACCAAAAGGATTATGGATTTGTTCACGATTTGTATTTCCACTGGACTTGATATTTGGAACCATTATCAAAGGTTTGTATGGTATATCTGCAACATACAAAAGATAGGGTAGAGTGATTATTGAATTGGTTATATAAAACTGTATATTCAGCTGACGAGTCACATAATACGTGATAAACAGAGCAGTTACACAAAGGCAATTAGCGGCAGGTGCGTGTTGAGTGATGGTTTCAGAGAACAAGATTCTCAATTTATCGCATTGATTAATTCAGTGTGCCCAAGGAGAAGATAATAGAATAATTTGATAGTTTAATTATAACTATGTGTTCAATGCAGAAAGTAACTGTTTACATAGTTTGCATCGCCTTATTGAGCAGATTCAGTTAGTTACTTTGGAGCACAGTGGTGTAGTGGTTAGCGTGCTTGCCTCTCACGCCAACGGCCCGGGTTCGAATCCCGGTGGAGACACCAAACATGTGTGACCTGGGTCTTATACTGTGTTGTGCCCCTGGGCAAGGCACTTCATCCACATTGCACTCAGTCCACCCAGCTCTTTAAATGGGTACCTGATCACGGTAGGCACGGACCTATATGGTCGCGCGGAGCGCCTAGTAGCGGCACTGAAAGTACAATTCCTTCAGGGTAATAATTGTACCGCCATTGAGCAGTGCTTGCACTGGATATTAGGCGTTAATATATATATATATATATATATATATATATATATATATATATATATTATTATTATTAGTATTATTATTATTATTACTTTAACAGTGTCTGGAATCTGTCATTCTAGGAAATGTATTGCTTGTTTGTAAAAAAAGGTAGTGTTGATAGTAGAAATTGGAATATTTGAATCAATATGAAGAAGTAATAATTGTGTTTTAACTATGTGTATTGACTCATCTAACATATTATTGAAGCCAGCTTTATAAAATGTATATAAAACCGATTTTCTTTTATTATAGGCAAATGTTCTTCTGAGTGGAAAATGCATTGGAGATACTGTGATTCTTGCTATTACAAGAAGTCGACTGTAGCATCGATCCGTCAGTCTCCAGTGAATTCAAGTTTATAACCAGGGATTAAGAGGCACAATTTTTACCAGGCAACATCAATATAAACGGACCAATATGTGAGCCATCTCAGCAACGTGAAGCATTTCTTGGAATTAATTCATCGATTGATACAGACATTTGTAACTTGTGATTTGTGTCTTCTATAAATATGAACATGTTCGCATTTGTTTTTGGAAAGAAAATCAAAGTTGTGTTGAGAAGAACAGGGAAGGTTTATACACTTGTTGCTTGAGGGATATGTTTCATGTTTATGCATATTCAGCGGGGTTTTATCCATGGGACCACTGAAGTCTCTGTCCTTGAGTCAAACAAGATATTGTTATATGGACACACACCACAGACTGAAAGTAATCATAATAGGATGATATTCAAAAACAGGAAGAGTTACAGACATACAACACAGAATGAAAGCTATCATAATAGGAACAGGAAGAGTTATAGACTCAACAAAGATTTGAAAACAACAAACAGTCACCACAATGTTCAGGTTGCTTCCCATCTAACTTTGATCATTGTCGTCTGCTCAAATCCAGAGCACGTGCAGCAGAGGCAGACGATAAGGTCCACGTGGGGCAATGATGTCATTAATTTGTATGGAATACAAGTCGTGTTTCTTCTTGGTCTGTCCAGAGACGAATCTTGGCGGGAATTAACGAGACGTGAGATGAAGCTCCATGGAGATGTAGTTCAAGTTGATGTTGCTGAGAATTACAGGAATCTAACACAGAAAGTGCAGCTGGGTATGAGATGGGTCTCCCAGAATGCAGCACATGCCAGCTACTACATGAAATGTGACGATGATGTGTACATCAATCTTCCTTATTTGTTACACGAACTGTCTGCAGGGCTGATTTCCTCCAATCAAATATTGGGAGCTCTCAGTCCCAGTGCTCCAGTTATCAGAGACCCAAGAGACGAATGGTCAGTGCCTTATGCTATATTTCCCGCTAAAACCTTCCCACCTTACGTAGCAGGCGGATGTTATGTGATGTCTATGTCAGCATTAACACGTGCATTACATGTGCTACCAACTCGCCCCCAGCTCCACCTGGAGGACGTGTATATCACAGGCATACTGGCCAAGAAGGCACGTCTCTCTCATGTGCATCATGGCGGATTTTCCTTCTGGTCCAGTCCTAAGGCCAAACCATGTGACATCATCTCTAACAGGGTGATTGCAAGTGTCAACATGTCGGTCAAACGTATTATAAAACTTCACAATCAGATAAGTGAATTAATGTCTCGTCCTTTCATGCCATGTTTAAACACTTCCACTACTTAACGTTTTGCCACTTGTTTAACTGTTTTGCTACAATAAATGGATTACCAAACTGCCAATTAGTGTATTGTTTTGGAGATAAGGGACAAGAAAATTAGATTTGCACTGACACTTTTTGAGCAAGAATCTATAAAGAGATTCGCTGGTGTTACTTTTATTGTTTCCAACAAGTACGTTAGGTACATTATTCAGCTTCCCGGGCCTACCTTCTCGCAAGAAGGCCCGGGAAGCTGAATATGGGATATCCGGGTCAACTGAATGTCAAGGTCATCAATGGCTAAATGGCGAACTTGCATGACGATGACAAAATGCCTCAGTACAGCCGGAGAAATTATATGTAGGTGTTGTAATATGTGTTTATATCTGTATATATTCAATTATGTAGTTTCACTCTGCGGTTCGAATCTGCCGATTCAGAGATGCTGTCGACATTGCTGGAATTGCTGGAGTTTTTGCTGATTTTTGTGAGCGTCGAAATTGGTTTGAACATGTAGAGGTAGCGATATACGGACTGTTTTGACGCATTGCTTTTGAAATAATGATCTGATTGTGATCATTTAAAGCTTTATATATTGAAGGAAAATCATTTAGCCTTCGTACCGTAGTCATCGACTGTGCCATAAAAAATAGTTTTTGATGCGAAATATGACTTTGAATGAGCAAGGGGTCGTTTGGTCGTTACATCCCTTTCCTTTTATATAGTAATAGGGTAGGGTCTATATAGGTTAATGACTTCCAAACGCTGTTTCTATACACACCCCTTTGCAATGAACTGCTGCTTGAGCTTAGATATAGACGATATCTGTCTTTTCTTGACTTATAGCATGTTTATCTCATCGAGTAAGGTAGAAAGTTTATATGTCCACGAGTATAAGTTATCTTCACTTCTAATTATTATTAGACAGTTTATTTCACTGCTGAATTCCAGTATTCCATGATTGGCATATTATAGGACTATCTATCAAATCAAATCACACTCGTGCACCAAGAGATTACAGCCAGGTGAACGTTTAATCAATCACTCTCTTGTCGATCTTAGAACTTATGTTACATCATCAATTTAATTGAAAGGTAGAAACCTTTAACTAAATGATAATTCTGTTCAATAAGAGTAGTGTTAAACGTAAATCAATATGTAACCATGTATGACTGCTTGCTATAGAACGGCAACTACAGAACAGGGTTAATCTGTCAGGAGCTGAGGTCAGTCAGAACAGTATCATTGATCAGCCCGGGGTCGATATTAACAATGACTGTTTGTCATAAAAATCGATGTGTGACGCAAAACAAAAACTAGTAAAGAGAACTACGATAATATTAATGAATAATCGATAGTGTCTTTTTAAAAATAATTCGTAAAGAATTTTTTAAAAAGGCATTTGCTAATTGTCCATGTTAATTCATAAACTAAGCAACATCATGCATTACTTGAAAATGGCACATATTATGTCATCGAATTTGAAGTCACAAAATGAACGAAAAGGAAAATAAAATTATTAGTATGTCACATTAAAACATGTATGATAAACACCATGCAACAACTCTATTTGAATTCCAAATACTTTAAGAATACTTCCAAATCACATTTTGCCAGATACTCAAAGTTACTGTTACAAGTTTTCTTACTGAAATAAAGTGTGACCAATGGCTAAATGATACTACTGAATAAAAAACAAGAGTTCTAAAACGACTGTGTGTTAAGCCATGCGAGTCCATTCCCTTTGAATAGCCATTTTAATGTGTTCAAATGAAAATGGACACTCAAAGGTAGTTCAAGTGATGCGACTGATGCAGCTATAACTAAACACTCAAAGTAGAGTAGGCTAGGCTACCATGACAGAATGGTCAACCATCTTGCTATCTAAATTATCAAATTCGCATGAGAACCACAACTCTACATCTCACACTTAAGAGTTCCACACCACTGTCGCTTTATACATCGCACCATTTTTCTTCAATATGGATAACCGTTTTCTATGGATGTAATGAGATGTTTACCCTCAAACATAACACTATATTGTATCGACATTAATAATTAATAGCAAATTTGAGAAATCAAAATATACCAAAAACGTGCTCCTGCGCCTTAATGGTGATGAAATGCTATTTGCCAAACAAATGTCTGAAAAATTAGATTTACTTTGTACAGGAAATTAATTAATCTATGCTATATGTGGACCGAGTAATCATCTTTGCAACATACATATTCTTAGAGTAAAATACATATTCCTTTCTGGTTACTTCAATCTCTGAATCAATAGTTGTCTGAAGAAATCAGCTTTGGAAGAACTTATTTTGCATTTAAATGTGGACTGATCAATGATGTTTGCTGCAGTATTATCCGATGTAGAGCTAAAAATAAGACAGCTTATCTACGGCATGGACCCGCTAGCAAACTAATGTTAGGATCAATTACTTACTCTACTGATAGAACTACGTCAGCAGCTTAGAGTAGGGATATACGTGTCATGCTAAAGCTCAGTTCTGACAAGCTACACTCATTTTCATTATTATTTTTAAAAATTATTATTTCCTGAAACCATATGGATGATGTTCAAGGGAGACTTCAATAATTTGATAGACTTAATTTAGTGTATTCAGGAATTTTATCTGAAACTGTATTATTGTAGGATACTGCTTTAAAAACTGCTTTATCTTACATCAATGATTTAGAAATAATTGAAAAATTTGTTTTCGATGTAGAGATTTGAGGTTTGTTAATAATCCACTGGTTTACTTGAACACATAGTCAAAGTCTTTATTTAATATGAATGTGGACTAGGATCCAAACAATATCCAGACATGTTTCATTTCAGTTAGTTTGTAAGTTATTCATACTAAAAGTAACGAATGTGCATTAACAAATGTAGTTGGAAGTCTAAAATGGCGACATCTTCCTCAAAGCGATAATTTGTGTTCCAAAAGCTCACAATACCTGAAGGATAGTGAGCTGCTCTTCAATATATGAAACTATTATTTACAGAAGACCACATGGAGCTAGTGTGTATATATGATGATGTTGTCAGTTTGTTTCCTCTCAAATAACATTTAATTTTTAAAAAAACGTCTATCTCATTATGGTACAACACAGTTATGCATGGACATCAACTGTGATAATCATTTCTGAATAACAAAATGTGAGTGACACACATCATTATAGAAAGAGTGAGAGTGAAAACCCAAATCATTTCACTTGTCTCACAATTTTCCAATGTCCTAATAAAACCATTGTTGTTTTGAGTAAGTTATCACTGGTAACTCAGATAAATAAATAGTTTCACCATCCTTCCCAGTTGTTCAGTTAACAGATTGATTGGATGGTTAGTTTTGCATACCGGTCATGTTTTATTTTTACTGACTGCTGTTAGAACTAATGCCTTGACATCATTTTAAAAACTGAATACTGAGAATGTAGTCCTATCCTGTTTATATACACGTATATAGGTTTGTTCCCAATGGTAAAGCTTCATGCAGTCCGCGATTGTTATGAAAATGCATCAAAGTGAAGACGACAGCTTTGGTTTATGAGGCCGACCACTGGGTATCTTCCATTTAAATATATTTCAAAGCATAGTCATGCATATGACTGCATAAAACCCTTTGTCATCGCTCAACATACATCGTATTTGAAGTAAATGCGCAAGACATCATTGACATTAGATGCACAAACATGATTGCATAAAACACTACAGACAGGGGCGTGACTTTAGGAAGAAGATTGTCCAATAATATGCTTGTTTTACATCGGTCTCGCACCTGTCACTTGTCTTTCAATTAGGTAGGGTCTCCGTCTGATTTGATCCATAGACTGTTATTTCAAAGTCAAATATGTTATTTCTATACTCTAATTGAATGTGTATTCGCGTAAGTATCAATCCTGCAACTGATACAGCATCTTGCATGTATTGCCAATGAATCAAAAGAAATCATTTATTACACCGCATGTATTGTTATATGAGATACCCAAGCTGACACTTCATCAACCGAACTCAAAATACAATTGAAATATATTATATGGTTTACGGGTAATGATTAAGTTATTCCGTTGTGCTCACTTGCACGTTTTGTCTATATAATAGATAAGTGCAGTAAACGATTTCAAAACATACATGTCCCAAATACATTGATCTACAGATCTACAGTGCATTTATGACTGCATTAAGTGTTCACTGACATCGCTACGAACGTTAAAAGAATGGGTTCTCTGCAATAAAACAATGCGTCACTCCTGAATGATGGATGCCTTCAGCCGACGCATATGTGCGGCTTTCGCTGAATGAGAGCTGATTTAGCTGACGCATATGTGCGTCACTCGCTGTGTGGAGCTAATTAATTAGTCGCATCCATGCAGGACATATATTAATTCAACATAAACTACCGGGCAAAAGAAAGTTTTCACCTAAGTTTATTTCGATTAATTCAATATTTAAAAGAAATCAGATGTATTTGACTATGAGACGATACAATAATACTTATCTGCAGTAGTTTGAATGACTTTGTTGGTGACTGAGGTTAAATTTTAGTTCAAATATCTTTTTGTAATCAAGACAGGGTTAAGAATGAATTTTTTACCAACATGACCCCTGCCCTGTTTAAAATGTTTTAAATGTGTGCAGAATCAGGCACATTTATTTATTTTCACATAGGATATGTCTTATATGTCGATGAACAGTTGTGTATCATCAACAATAATTTAAAAACAAAATTAAACTTAAAATTTCATTTAAAAAAAATTAATTAAAAAACATGTAGAAGTATTCTTTGACTGCTAAATAACGACCTGTACTTATCAGTTTTGGATTTTGACATCGAAAACTTGAGATATTTGCAATTGAAAATCATACATATGATAAAATCAACTGAGGTGAGTACTTTCTTTTGCCCGGTAGTTTAGCTACATCTTTAGGGAAGGAAGATATGCTCTTAACAGTATTGCTTTTTGACTGCAAACCTGAGCCACCCAAGGCTAAATGTTTCTACACTACATCAACCCTGGGCGTTTTCACCAGGAACAATCACACTCAATTGCTGTTTTAACAGTCAAGATTCTTGTTTTATTGTGTAGTTGTCTGATTTATTATTCATTTAAAAGATTGATTTATATGACAATAGTACTTTGCTTACTGTTATAAAAGTACTTCCTTTTGCGTTATCTGTCTATAACTCATCAACTCATGTTTATATTATATTTTTATTTTCTCCAGTAAATCCAGTAGCATAACAGACTGACGCACAATCTAATTTCAATGCAATGTATTTCCCAATAGATGTTAATCATACAAGCAGCACCTAAATGTATTCTGCTTAAATGGCAAAATAAAATACCCTTGGGACAAATTACCACAACTGAGTCTAATGTTGCATAAATCATTGGATGTAATCGCTCTTACGGATAATGATCTTCCAGTATAGATGGTAGTAAATGTTGTGCTTTTTAAAAATAGATATATTGCCATGGGAACTGTTATTTTCAATGATTACGGGGAAAAAATGTAGTGTGTATGTGTTCCAGAGACTGCTCTTACAAGAGAAATATCTGTGTGAGTGAGGTTGACTTCTATCTTCCTAAATAACCATTTAAGACTCATCTGCGATGCCTCTCTTTAACAACTGTAAAGTGCATGTCTTGATACCCTTGCAGTTCAAAGTGTCCTAAAACATAATATTTAAGATCTGATTTAACTTGTCATTGCCGGATGTTTTATAATGGTGATTTATGGTTAATAGCTCATATGTAATTAACCTTTAACTTCTTTAAAGTTTGAATTGAAAACATGAGCTGTCTTAAATAGGATTTTCATACAAACAAATACGTGTTGCTTGTACTAGAAACCAGAATACCTAATCAGCTGTTTAGACATTGTACTAGAAAACAGAATACCTAATCAACTGTTTAGACATTGTACTAGAAAACAGAATACCTAATCAGCTGTTAAGACATTGTACTAGAAAACAGAATACCTCATCAGCTGTTAAGACATTCCAAAACAATCTTGAAGTCTCACAAAAATAGCAAAAATGCATCTTTTACATTTTTAGGTTTCATCAAGTCCCAACGATCGATAAATGATAGCATCGCAGTTACATATATATATATATATATATATATATATATATATATATATATATATATATATATATATATATATATATATATATATATATATATATATTTCCACTGAGAGATAACTGATAGCAGCACTGTTTGTTTTGGTCAAGTAGGTAAAGTTTAGTTATTGTTAGCAATGCAGATGTCAGATTGTCAAGTTTTGTTTACATTAGGGTTGTTATCTTCATTAATCCCAGAGAGGTGTGTGATATTTGATTTTAAGATTAACTTTACTTCGTTCGGCAGTGTTTTCTCACCTATTTAGAAGGCTTGTGATGTACTATCCAACAGGACAAATGCTCGTGTCAATTGCCAGTCTGCTATGCGTAACGAATTTACATGTACTATATTATAATATATTGGCAATTTTCATAAAGTAAACGGAATGACCTTTTACACTGTTTAAAAACAGTTATTAATTGGCAAAATTACAGTGATCGTTCCCTCAGGAGGTTGGGATCTACACTGACACTTATTCTGTAAGGCAGAGTTATTGTAAACAGGCAAATCAGTAGAGGTCATTGTATCTCAGGGGATTATTTACAACAAGAGGTTACAGTGCTTCATATCATCTAGCTTAGGTGCTCATTTGTTTCGTGATGTTTGTCCTTTGTATTTATCTCAGACAGACATCATAACCACTGTTACACGTGTCTCTATCTGTTACACGTGTCTCTATCAGTTATGCGTGTCTCTATCTGTTACACGTGTCTCTATCGATAATAGGCTTTGTTGCTTAGCAGAATACTCTGAAACAGAAACCTGAAGTGATTTGTTGACGTAGCATTATCATACATAACAAATAGATGTGTTGTAGTTTCAAATAGTACATGTAAAATGATGCTTATTAAACTGTCTAAAGAAAAAATATTTTCAGATGAATGTTTAAAGTACGACATATCTGCATGTTTTGTGTCACTTGATTCCGAATTCTATAATGGTCGTCATAAGAAACCTGTGTCAATTATTCAAATATACGATCCTCTCATATTTAGTGTCAATGACCAAGGAATAATATTTCCATAAATATCCTCTTCTGAAAATGTGATGAATACTTAATGTGATGTTTTTGCCCGAAAGTGATGATTGATCAAATAGGCAACCATCAACCATATTCAATTGAGGTGTCTATACATCTGACAGGAAAGTAGGCCTGAGTTTCAATTTGATGAGTTTGGGTAGAGTAATGAGAAATGTTGTTTCCTGTTTTGTCTCAGTCATGAAATTCAAGTAATAACCATAAACGTTGAAACAACAATATTGAAAAACATGGAAACAGAGATATTTTTGGAATTATTGAAATGTAAATGAAAAACACTTGAGTTATGATATTAAAATCATGTTGTATCGCTATATTCTATATTCTAAAAACTACATCATTCTCATGTCTTTATATGTTTGCATTGACATGCATACACATGCTAACAAAGGACAAAAGGAAACAATTGTTGTTGTTTCATTTTTTCCCGGTCTTACACTGATGTTAACCTGGTGGAATTGATTTGATAACAGGAACTGGAAGGCGAATGACATGAGAGTGCTGATATCACAATACTGACCATAATATGCACCCTTTTTAATTACTGGAAAGGGAATCGTTGTATATGTAGAGAGGCGTCCTAAAGAAACTTAAACAACCTTTTGAGAGAGCCCTATCTAATAAGCTCAAGTTGTGTGAAAACGGTTTCAATTGAATTAAATCTTTATGTTGTGTGTAAATTTATTCGTCAAATTTATTTCAATAAATATATTAATAATATTAATACATTTGTGCCAAGGCAGGTTTTTGAATGTTTAAGTTCAATCAGGAGAGTGGTAGTCTACCGGCGAACGTTCACACGACCTGAAAGCGTTCACACGAGTATGAACGATTTTCATGGGTTATGAACCTCAAAATTTTGATCACATGACCTTGCTCCCAACCTACCAAAGTTCGGGAATCCTTGTAAACTTCAAAGTAAGAAATTATTTGCCAATAACTTTAGTGCAATTCAAGAATAATGTAATGTAATGTCAACTACAATTAGAATAGAAATCTTTATTGAAAAAGCATGATGATGTGAAACACAATTAATAATGAAATTAAACTTTAAAGTTTATATTTCATAATAATATTTTGTTTGTAAGAAGTGGATGCCAAGTATTTCACAATATTTTAACAATATTAATATAGAAGTGAGTTCATCAAGTGCAATGAGTAACATAATACGAGTGATGAAGTACGACTCACAGATTAGTTTTATCATTTATCAAAGAGGCAAAAGCAGAATGATGATGAAACATCCCATGTAACAGAATCTCTATTGTGTAGGCGTGACTCAGTCAATTTGGGGCTTTCTGATATTCAGAACGTTCATTTATTCATTCAAAGATCAATGATAACTGACTCTTGTTCATCCTACTATAATATGAATATCAATGAAAAAAATTCCGACTATAAAATGAATATCAATGAATGGAATCCCTTAGTTAAATTAATCTTTAGAATGGCATGTACTAAAAGTCATTAATAAATATTTTGTGTACACTCCTCACACAGATCCCCATACACAGTTCTTAAACACATTTTCTTCGTGATATTTTCTGTTCTGAAAGTACATTGGACTATAAACAGGATATTGAGGGCTGATCAGCCATGTTTCTTACAAGCATGCGTTTCCGTAGAATAATAAGCGTGCGTCATGTATTTCCAAACGTATTGTCTCTAAATAATTGGTGTCCATCCAAGAACAGTAAATGAGTAATTTTCTTTACAACTATGATATACTGTGCAGGAAACAATTCCATCTGGTTGTGGATTGGTCAATGATGTTTCTTTCATAAATACCCGACGAGTAATACTAAACTTCCTTTCAAGCTTCTTCTATTTCTATACAATGAGATTGTTATTGACAATGTCTCCGGATTATTGGTTGTTTGATAAGAGCAGCAACGGAGAGTGTTATCATGGAACCAAACCTGTGACGTCCACATGTGGACTGATCAGTGATGTTAGATCAATGTAGACACATCCGTGTACATGTGAACTGATCAGTGATGTTAGATCAATGTAGACACACCCGTGTACATGTGAACTGATCAGTGATGTTAGATCAATGTAGACACACCCGTGTACATGTGGACTGATCAGTGATGTTAGATCAATGTAGACACACCCGTGTACATGTGGACTGATCAGTGATGTTAGATCAATGTAGACACACCCGTGTTCATGTGGACTGATCAGTGATGTTAGATCAATGTAGACACACCCGTGTTCATGTGGACTGATCAGTGATGTTAGATCAATGTAGACACATCCGTGTTCATGTGGACTGATCAGTGATGTTAGATCAATGTAGACACACCCGTGTTCATGTGGACTGATCAGTGATGTTAGATCAATGTAGACACATCCGTGTACATGTGGACTGATCAGTGATGTTAGATCAATGTAGACACACCCGTGTACATGTGGACTGATCAGTGATGTTAGATCAATGTAGACACACCCGTGTTCATGTGGACTGATCAGTGATGTTAGATCAATGTAGACACATCCGTGTACATGTGGACTGATCAGTGATGTTAGATCAATGTAGACACACCCGTGTACATGTGGACTGATCAGTGATGTTAGATCAATGTAGACACACCCGTGTTCATGTGGACTGATCCGTGATGTTAGATCAATGTAGACACACCCGTGTTCATGTGGACTGATCAGTGATGTTAGATCAATGTAGACACATCCGTGTACATGTGGACTGATCAGTGATGTTAGATCAATGTAGACACACCCGTGTACATGTGGACTGATCAGTGATGTTAGATCAATGTAGACACACCCGTGTACATGTGGACTGATCAGTGATGTTAGATCAATGTAGACACACCCGTGTACATGTGGACTGATCAGTGATGTTAGATCAATGTAGACACACCCGTGTACATGTGGACTGATCAGTGATGTTAGATCAATGTAGACACACCCGTGTACATGTGGACTGATCAGTGATGTTAGATCAATGTAGACACACCCGTGTACATGTGGACTGATCAGTGATGTTAGATCAATGTAGACACACCCGTGTACATGTGGACTGATCAGTGATGTTAGATCAATGTAGACACACCAGTGTTCATGTGGACTGATCAGTGATGTTAGATCAATGTAGACACACCCGTGTTCATGTGGACTGATCAGTGATGTTAGATCAATGTAGACACACCCGTGTACATGTGAACTGATCAGTGATGTCAGTTCAATGCAGACACATCCGGTGTATAGAAACAAGGTAGACATTTATCTACAGAAGGACACAATGTAACAGTTGTTTTGATCAATAAAATAGTCTATTCATGTTGTGTTATGAATATTACAGAAGATCACGGTCACGTCCATGTTATATCTATTGCCTTTATCTATTTTCAATTTTGAAATTTGAAATTATATGTATAAAAAATGGCTATACTGTTGCAGTGATTCTAAAACATTAAAAGTGTTTTATATGAACATATTACAGGTTTCCGAGCGCCTTATGTATGTGTTGTGTCCATTTAGTATAAACAAAAAGAGTAACTGATTGACAACTCAATCATTCAGGTTTTGTTCCTTAATCCGTACTGTCGAAAGCATAACTCATTAGAAGTGTTAAATCTTGGACATTTTATTGGCATAAAGCATATCAATATAGATTTGCTTAATTGCGACGTCAATCAACTTATCCCAAACTCATAAACAGATGACTCCGCGCTATTGCTGGCTTCAACTGTACATGTATACGTACATCTATTTACCAATTCTAACGTTCTAGTCTCCCCAAACAATTTATTGAGTATTTATCTAGAGCCTCTTTGTAGTCTGTACTAAATTGGCCCGTCGCGGACTAAAATCAAACAACCTGAAGTAGACAAATGTTTGAATGTCTGCTACATAATCAATAAAACATCAGAGACATGGTACTGTTCAGTCAACTGAAGATACACATCTATGCCAGGTTTCTTTGTCTAACTATAAGTATTTCAGTCTTGAGGGCTTGAAACCATTTGTACATACTGAATGAGGTTAACAGGAACAGTATTGAATAATTTACTAAACATTATTACATTGAAAGGATTAAAACTGCTTCATCACTCAGCAGCTACTCTATTTGTTCAGGTGCAATTTATATGAAGTTGTGACATTTATTCTTGTAATGTAAGAGATTTTTAAAAAAAGTATTTGAACACATAACACATAATAAATATATACGACGTTAATAATGGAATTTATGATGTCAGATGATTAACCATCATTCATAAGGTTTTAAATGTTTCAAATTCTAATTTGGAAAATACGTTTTATCTAATACTATGTGATGGCTGCTTTTATCTATAAATATACATCACTTTACTAATTTCCTCACTACTTTTATGGCTGCACAATGCAAACTAAAACAATGTTATCTGATTTTAATTACTGATATGATTTCCAAAATCACTGTCCATTAAAGTGGATCAATATTTTTAAAATTTATTATCTTGATACAGAAATATGACTCGTATAACAAATAGTATCAATGAAGCCACTTTATTAAATTGATATTTGAGAAGTCAATGCTGATTAAAAGAAGCTATATCATAATATCTTAAAGAACGTTGAAAGAAAGGGTTGACATTGTAAAGCTATATAGACAACATGGTTATATTTATAAGATTTAACAACGCACGTTTAAAAAAACCCCACTAAGTTCTCTAAAAATCTCAAAAGACAAAACCAAACAGTGTAAAGATTTGTTTGTTGTCAATGCTGATTATTATCAACTAATAAAATGCTGTCCATATTATTGACTAAAACAATTATTTATCATTACACGAGTTCATGCAAAAAACTGCTCATGCTTCTAAGAAATTCTGTCAAAACCAAAATGTTTGTTGCAAAATAGCACAATAATTAGCCTGGTGTGCTCTTAAACCAAACTTGACGCAGAAGCGGTCAAGATCTGACAGCCATTGTAGGAACGCTTTTCAGTATCCAGTCAAATATCCAGATAAGTGTTAGAAATCAATGATCCTGTCACCCACAGCTTCAGTTAAATACGTCTGTAGAGACAGCAACAATCACAGATCAATTCCAGACATCACATGAAATGGAACACTTACTGGAATGGCAAACTAAAGTAAACAGCCATTTCGCTCGGTGTCATGGTTGTCAAGATTGAGTCTCACGTAGTTGCTTATGTTACAGTCTTTGATATTGATGCATTCTTCAAGGGAGATGAATATGCAGTGTTATAGGATGCAAACAATGCAGACAGAAGCAATCAACAAGGAATAGTAACAGAAATGACCAACCAAGTAAACATCAATTTAAACACCCGATGCATCTTTGTTTAGGTGTTAGTTGTTGATAGTTGTTTATCTTATAGACGGTGTCATGTTGTTTCTACCAGAACCATAAAGATACAGAGACTGACAGACACCGCACTTTCACTGTCAGCTTAATTAACGTTATAAAATAGATTGTGTCATTTGTGTTTGACAAAACGTTGGTAATCTGCCTAGAATATGTTCATACAGGTGTTTAGAAGACACAGCCTGCAGAACCTCAACAAGTCATCAACTATTATTTCCAGGGGTGAAGTATTTATACGACGTCGTGAGAGAACATTTCGTTGTAAATTAATTCCGAATTCAAAATTGAATATGATCTCGAGCCAAACATATCCCCAGATAATTATATTTTCTGAACCATTATAGACTGATTTTCAAAATTTAATTATTTCCCAGTAAAACGTTTTGAAAACCAAGTATTTTTTACAAAACCGTGTTTTTATTTCTCTCTTCCAAAGAAAGGCACTCTTAACACAGGCCATCAATCAATATTCAATTAATTTGCTACATGCTTAACCGTTTTATCTGATGAACTGCACTGGAATATTTAACTTTTTCTGTTACTATTTAACTTTTTATTCTAATAATAGTTCATGTGCATGACATGCATACCAATGTTAAGAAGATTATGTCTGAAACACCGTTAAGAATTCAAAACTGTTAAGTCACATTCTACTCACTTGCAATCATGAGATAAGTTGAATGCATGTAGTATTTGATTAAATCTGTTCTGGGGTTTCTCTGAACTCTCTAGATTTTAACTTCCTACATACATATGTAAAATACAATACAAGAAGCTGGGCGGAATTGTAACAATATTGAAACATTATAATGATGCCCACTCGATTACTGGTTAATGTTGAATAATATATTCATCCTAATGATACAAGTTCGCTGCATAAATATATTGCAATGGTTCAGCTGTTAAGTGTCTGCACCATATTTAACGTTATAGTTCCACAGAGTTATGTATCTGCTTCCTGCTCTCTCTTCACGTTCAGCAGCAACACACAGATCATGCTATAATGGCTCATTCTTATAAGTGTGAAGCGCAGTTCTCTTTAGGTTAGAGGAGACCCATTGCTGTACGGTATTTTCCCTACTCAGTCCACTTCTCTCGTCTACTCGATCCCCTCAGCTAAGTGCAGCAGCAAGATCGATGAGTTGAACACAGCGAGAATTGTTCTTTATGATGTAAACCATGTGATTTGACTGGATTTATATAAACCGACTGCATCCAACAACGCGACAATATGGATGTTCTGTATAACATATTTTGAGATTTGTGATAGTCCCTTTGACCAATTAATCAATGAAAGATCTGCAGATTTCTCAATGTCAAAACAATAGTAAACAAAACTGATATATAGCATGAAGTTAGGATAAGATAAGAAGACATGTGAATGAATCAATAACGATCTGTTAACACCAAGTGTTGATCCTGTAATCATTTCTTACTTTGAAGTTTACACGGATTCAAACTCTCAAGTGAACTTGCTCGCAAGCTCGCCTCGTTCAAGGGAGTTTGAATCCCGCTTTGACATCGTTCATTTTCCAGTGCAAACACACAAACTGACATTCAATTCTTAAATGAAAACATCCTCTGATGAATCGTTTCACAGGCAATAACTTTGAGGAAAGTATTTCTAAAGAACACTGTCACTGAATTTTTAAAGGAAACCTAATGATAAACACACAAGCATAGTGATGGTGACTATGTTTGTTTTCTTACATCCAGCATTATCGCCTTGTAGAAACCCTTTCTTGATAATCTTCTTGTTGCGTTAACAAAACCTATTTCCGTTCTAATTTCCTGAGTACATAGGTTCTCTAATTACTTTAATAAACAATAGATTCGAATCGCAGAATATATTTCAACAGCGGTGAACAAAATTAATTAAATAACAAAAAGAAGATTACCTCGATTGGAAACATATCTGAACATGAAGTATAAATCACAGTGTAAATATGGCTCTGGGCATTGAGTTAATAGGTAGAAATTGACCAACCTTCTTAACACTTAACATCATATCAACGTTTCTATGGGTGAATAGTTTTCTCGTACTGATTAAAATTTTGACAAATGAATAAATTATGACATTCTTCAAAAATATAATGAAATTGATTTTGTTTTAACATTTTGTATGTTTACAAGAAAGTAAACAAGGCTACACTATGTACACACAGAGATGAATTGGTTCCAAAATATGAGAGCTAGCTACAGGAAGACACTTATTATACCTTTATATATCATACGAAGGGACTTATCTAACTTTAGAATCATTGCATTTCGATAACAAATGTGGAAAGAAGTTTCACAGTAAATAAAATGGAAATCAAATAAGACAAAGGAATTTCATTTCAATAACATAAAAAAATGAGGCAAAAGTCAAACTATAGGAATGGACTCTTGACTTCTCGTTCGTTGGTTGAAATTGTAATGTCTTTTTTTTGGAAAATAAATGCAGGTCATTTTACTATGATTGAAGAATGATGATCCAATATTGCTACTAGGCAAACACATGGGTTATGACAATGCAGGAATACTCACACAGACACATCGGGTTGTTTTGGTTTGGTTTAAAGACAAGAAAGGCATTTATTTTATTGGTCATTCACAGGAGTTATATCATTATGCCATTTATTTACCTACTAAGTAATAAATATACATTATGTATATCATTTATAACGTGTTCCGATTGTCATATTAGTAACATTATTATGTCTGTTGTGATATATACATGTGGATAATCTTACACACGTCTTAACTTATTGTACGTAATTAAGATATATGTATCAACATTCAGACATCATATCTTGTTCGAGAAGCTTTGAAGGTTAAAAACCAAAATGTAAGCAGTGAATTATTCAGTGATGACTTCATGTTAATGCGAACGTGACACATGATATATCGACGGAATTGCTTATTTTAACATTAGCGTTCCTGTTATCAAATACTGTAAACTATATGAGACTCTAGTATATTGTTGACCATGCGGAAATGATCAATGAAATTCCTTATTTTTGTTGAAATCCTGCCTAAAGGAAGCCGAGCTGCTGTTCACATTATGAAACTACTCTTTACAGGCTAGACTAGCTGAAGGCAGTGTTCTGTTTGAACGTCTATCAGTATCATGTCGTAGAATGATGGACCACGCCCACTGGATGCATTTCTAGAGTTGAATTATTTAATCATTTTATTCTGTTTACATGACTGTATAAATATGAAGTTACATTCAGTCTAATATTAGTGTTATCTTGTATATGTATTCTTGCACATGTGTTAAATACACAGCAATGTATAAAACTATATATTTTATTATATCATAATATTTATGAGCACCTCACTCGCACGGGCAATACAGAAAATCACACTCATTTCGTAAAAGTCATATAACTCACTTACTCGGGTAATAATATTATATATACATGACCTTTAACTCATATTTAATATCTTAATAGTTTGCACAATAAAGACCATATTATTTAATTTGAGAACCTACATCAATTTCTAAGTCAATCAGACACGATTCATATTATAAAAAACTTGGAAATGTATTTAGTTTTAATGATTTTCCTAGATCATAAATGCCGAGTGTTTTGGCTGGAAGTTAGATAAACAGCAATATGCATCACAAAAGTAAGGAAATTGATGTTATAATAGAGCATACAAATCGATGTAAATTACTGGCACAGGTCCATAGAAAAGAGAGCGCCGTTGGCAGCGTGCACAACATCAAGTGTTCTTCACTGCAGCTCATGTAGTGACTTGTTATTTCCAAAATGATTGCTGATATTTGCTTAAAGGATTACCTTAAATGATATTCTCTCATAGACATTGAAAGTACATCTCAATATTACAACAGCGAACAGCACTTCTCAAGCAATCTGACTTGATTTGGCAGTCATCTTACAGGAGAAGGTATAATCATCCACGCTTTTCAGCTTAAATATAATACATAATGAGCATGAACGAACATGTGTTTCTAAATTGAAAAATCGTAAATGTTGGATCGCCGTCTATTCACATGTAAGAATTAGAATACAAAATGAGCATGAATGAGTACTAGCATGAATCATTTACCATAATATTTTGTTCTGGTATGATGCACATTATTGAAACGCTATTGTGAACCCAAGATTGCGTGAGATCATGACATGTGAGACAGTAAAGACTAGATCATCATTAATTCAAATATTGCAGGGAATTCGATAGGATATTGCCGTTTCTGAATTTTCCCCTTTTCACCTGGATTCTCAATATCATTTAAAAAGGTTTTGGGTCGGTTTACTCTTATAGGAAATCAGTTTTTATCATATTTAATACCAATATTTCCAAGAGAGTATATAATATCTGTCCAAGCCAATCAAGATAAATTTGGATCCTGAGAATAATTCTTATTTGGAAGAAGAAAAGTAAAATGGTCAATAAATGTTATTGGAACTGAACTCCATATTTAACTTAAAAAGTGATCCAAACACTTGTGTATTTATCTTGTGAATGTCGATCCAAAACACACATTGCATGTTCTTACGACCTTATATTACGACCTCTATCAACTTGTCCCTGTTCAAAGTCATTGTGGTTTTAACTTTGAATTATGATATAGAATAGAGACGAGAAAAAATGAAATAAATGAAGATTCGTTATTTTCCAGGAACATACTCCACGTTTATAACCCTTCCACTGATTTTATCTCTGTTAGCTTAGCCTCGTTGTGATTTATGTAATTGCTTCTCGTTGACAACGTAATCATTCATTTATGGATAAACCTATCTCTACTCGAAACAAATGGCTTGTGCATGTTTGGAACCATTATGAATGTCAACATGATACCAACAATGGTGAATGCAATGTTTCAGAAGTTGAATCAAGACTAAAACATGATTTTGAACGAATTAACAATTTTGATAAATGATGCAAGGAAAATGCTGACAAGATCACCAAAATATTGGAACCTATATTGTGCATACGTGACTTAGTCAGTCAGCTCTCTCGTTGATCTTCAGAACGTTCATTTATTCATTCAAAGATCAATAACCACCCTAACTCTTGCTCATCAGATTATTATATGAACTTTTGATGGAATAATTGACCAATTTTCATCACATTACAGTTTATAAATTCATAGATAGTTTAAGCACAGTGCTCAAATACAAATTGAAACAGAGCTTCTAAACTACTGATTAAAAACTTTCACTTACTTAGTTTCAACATGAAGGTGAGCTTTGTATTATTAATTTTAGGAAGAATAACATTAAACTACAATGAAACAGGTTTTTCGGGGGTGAGGAAGTAAGATGAATATGTACAGGAAAAAAATCCAACCGACTGTTGGCTGGTCATTGATGTTTCTTAGAGATCGTATACCCTTCCCACTTTCTGTTTGCTTCTGTTCCAAAACATTGGCCTTACAATCCGCGACTTTGGTTGTAATTAAAGGACGGCGAAGAAGAGTCACTCTGTTAATCTAAGATCGAATGTAAAGGAAGCATCTACATCTAATTGTGGACTAATCAATGATGTTTTCTGCAGACATATCTGCTGGTAGAGCTCCAAGGCAGGCACTTAATCTCCAGATGGATCAAGCAAATTGTTGTTTTGATTAATGACTGCACAGTCTGCTCAGAGTGTACTTGGAAAATCACAGAAGGTCAGAGAATGAACACAATGTTAATGGGGGTTTTTTGTCAGAGGAACCGTTACTGAGACTAATTCTTATATCATGTAACAGCAATGGTGAACGTAATGATAGTTTTCCCAGACAGCCTTGTGTTATTTTAACATTAGGGAATGATATACATTGTGATTTACAATTGGGCAGTAATTTAAAAATAATAATGGTGCTTGACATGATTTGTAATAATTTTGACCTTCCCATAAAATGGTTATTGCAACTAAACCCGTAACCTTTATAACTATGGCAAAAACTGGCTTTCTTATTTCTGAAGATTTAAACTAACTCTGATAAGTATTTCCTAATGTTATTAACATTGATTTGAACATGTTGAAATTATATAAGATCATGTAGCAATAAACATGGCCTGTACTCTTTGATAATCGCTCTTCACTAGGTTGTACAGTCATGGTTTACCCACTTTACACCATCGGCCTCTTGGCAGTTTGTTCTCAATCGAAAATGTCACTAATTACAGAGCTAAATTGATCTGTCACGGATCAAACGAACAGGAATATGTTTTAATTTATGTTCCATTATCAATGAAACTTCAAAGACAAGTGCACTTGTACGTCAATTATCCTTGTCTAAATTACAAAGCTAGGTGTACTCTGTAAACGTTCATACTATAAATTAAACCAGTTACCGACTGAGGGTATTAATAACGTTATTGGTTAATAACATGAAAATGTCAAACAAAAGAGTCAAAGCCTGCAACATCAACAGTTTCGTATGTTCAATACATTATCATGTTATAGAAAGTTGACATATGATCTTTTGTTTTTTCTTTTATCAACATTAAAGAATGGTCAGTATTTGGAATACAAACATTTACAAATTGATTACATCAATGTAAACCGATAAAAAAAAAATTCATGATATTTATACATTCTGTTGATATAATCAGAATTTAAAGTAAATAATTCTTACATTTACATTCTGATTGTATGATATATATATCTCAGTAATTACCTTTATATTTACAACTGTCATAAGTGTTCACTGAAATTGGAAATACATTAGTTTATGTTTTACCTAATTGATTGTTCAGAGAATACGAATACAAATACAGACTTATGATTAATATTGTTTATCCATCTACTCTTTGATGTTGAGACGCAATAACTGATCATAACAAGGCATGACTGTATCACATAAGCCGGTTGTCAGAAGAACCCGAATAGGATCCCGTGTGTCCTAATTATCTTCTTCACAGTGTTCACAGACTTCTGAATCGATCGTAAGATTTGGAGAAATTATCATCAGTTTCTAAAATGTGTAGCTCCTATCCGAAAATATGTAAATTTAGAAATCCTCTTTTGTTTGAACATAATAATTACATCTTTATTAAACCCATCCTTAGTCACTGCTGGGACGTTTTGATAGGAGTCTTATTATGAAAACGTTAAGCAAAGAAAAGGTTCAATATGCGATGCGAAACAGGTTGTCAGGTAAGATAGCTATCAAACTGGTTTAAACTTTGATAGCAAGTACTTTCTTTTGCCGATTGACCAAAGTTGGTTGTTAGTCTCCTTCACATTGTTTTGAAGGTCAAGTCGTCAACAAGGATCCCCTCATGGGCATTTTATGGTTAGACTTCATATTCCATGTACACATTCTAAATATGACTGTAAGAGGACGTGTGTTTCGCGGTGTCATGGAACCAAGACAGTTTGGTAACTGTAGACTTGTCTTGTCCTGTTTGAAGTCTATCTGATAATTCTTAACTTTCACCTCACTTGCAAATATTAATCATTTCCCACAGCTTTGTCATAATGCTGATTTCATTAGGTTCTTGCGGGCAAAATCGTGAAGTATTTAAGTTGAAGAGAATGGTTTAGAATTAAAACTTGAGGTCGTACAATTTGATATACCGTTACACATTTCAACACTTTAATGAAGTGTAAAATTACAAATGATGCAGTTAAAGATCTAAAGAATAGATCGAGGCGCCTCTGTGTCTGATAGATACTTTTATTTGTTCATTTGTTCATATTTGAAAAATAATACGATGACAGTACAATCCCCGAGGAACCGAGGTCGTGCCACTGCATATATAATGTTACATGTTGGCACCAATTTTCAGTAATAATCTATGAAATTACAAAGGATTCAGTTACTAAAACTCCCCAGAGAAGACACGAGGCTCCGCTGGGTCTGATAGAATACATCTTCTCATTATCTGTAGCCAAGAGGAAGAAGTTCGTGTCTGTCACACAGCCAAATACTTTCTCGTCATAACACTTCAATATAACATCACTTTTTGATTGCTTGCCAAATCTTTCTATATTAATATAACATTATTGATTTAATATGTTCACTCTCTATGTAAGTAGACTCATTAACGCAGTGTTAATTCGCTGATTTTTTTTAATTGCCTCTGGCAAAAACATTATGCATTTCTTTGCAAATAATATCTTTAACTATACAATGAAATAACAATCCTTAATTAAGATCTAGTTTCAAAAAGTATAAAATAACTTTTTTATCTACTATTATACCTAATATATTCTAATATTTAATTATTACACGCCAAACAAACCAAACGCTGATTTGCTGATACATCTTTAGAAACAATGTTGACATCTATCCTTCAAACCCACGCACGTAAACAAGTTGACGTTACTTACTTTAAAGTATCATTCGTCGGCATACACATGTATTGTATGATTGGGCCAAAAAGACAATCTTTTCAGAAACGATCAAAACATAGCAAATCACTGTTTGAGCATAGGTTCCAGCATCAGTTGAATCTTCTAGAAATGAAAGATCTGTTACCAACAGTTAAAGACCTTGACACAAACAACATCCCTCACAGAGCAATTCCACTCATCACATGAACACGAACACTTACTGGAATTGCAAACTAAAGTAAACAGCAATTTCTCCCGACGTCCCAGTTGTCAAGATTGGGTCTCACACTGTTGGTTATCTTACTGACTGTATATGTAAGATAAAGCTGCATGCCATCAAGATTCTCTAAGTGGTTCCACTTATTGATTTATCAGGATTTACCAGGAACATTTACTGAATGGTAAACTACAGAAAACAGCAATGTCACTGGAAGCATCCTTGAGGTCCATATGAAGTTGCTTATCTAACATACGGTGTCATATTGATTATATGGTAACACCAATAAATACATACCTATAGATGCTAGACTCAGACGGAATCTGTACTCCTGGCTTGAGGCAGTTGATGTGGTTTCGAACCTGCATTACGTGTAGAGTGTGTCACTTCATGAACATTACAATCGAGAGAATGCAGCTTCAAAAAGCTCAACAGAGCATCCAAATATATTTTTCTAAAAGTATACGATTACGTTCCAAAATGAATTATCCCCTAATCAAAATTGAACATGATATCGGAATAAAAAGCATCAAAAAAAAATATTTCCCTCAACCAGAAGAGATGAATTATCCCAAATTTAATTCTTACTGAGAGATACTATAAGATTGAATACGTGTCTAAATTTCTGTTTTTTCAAAACTTATCAGCTTACCAGATTTATCTTCAAAAAAGGCTTTTTTACTAAAATAACAAGCCGGCCGACACAGATCATAAATCAATAGACAAGGCGTCAATGAAAACTGCTTTGGCACGTGCCTAATTGTTGTTTTCTTTGAGAACGTGCTTCCGAATAAACTGTTTTAATTCATACATTCCCTATTTGAATTTCATCCTAAAAATGTATTTTGAGCATTTATGTACGCTCACATCTCTCTGAAAATCCATTTCATAGCTTGGTATTCACAGGAATTTGCGATAATATCAATTTCAAGCGCAGGAAGAAATGTAAAATGTGTATTTATGTCCACACAGGATAATATTGGCAAGCAGCTGAACCACCCTGAATGAGTATGTATGGAGGACTGTTTGTGTTGATGACATGTGCAAATCATATTTTTATTTTAGACAAAGGTTTAAAATTAGTACAACACAGAAATCATCATGACTGTGCTATGATCCCTGATATCTGAAGAGGCCGACTGGGGCATCGGCCCGTCAGTGTCCAGTGAATACAAGTTTATAACCAGAGATTATGCGGCAGAACACACACGAGGCAGTATCAGCATGAATCGGGTCAATCAAGAATTGGGTTTGATTAACTCCAATCAAATATTCCCCTTTAAAAAGGGACAATTGAAAACAAGTTCATTTTATAAATATGTATGTGTCTGTTTCAGAAGAAACGGATATAGATTTTTTTACAACTGATGCATTTTTACAGCAAGTGCTGTCAAAAAACCCTTCAAAATTGAAACTCTCTTTTAGACACACAACTGAAACTTCCCATACAACAGGCCTTTGCTCTAAGTGGTATAGGTATCAGATGCTAATGTATTGAGTCATCTGCAACAAGGAATCTGGTTATAAAGTGGCCAATCGTATGAAGCTAATCTGAGTTTCTCTGCTTTACATATATATAGCTACTCCAGAGAGAGGGACTCAATCTGAAAAGAGTATCAATAGAATTACTTTATCTGTACTTCCAGATCGTCCTGCTTTGTGATTAAGAAAAGAGTAACACGAATACTGATCAAAGAATTGCTGATGGTAAACTCTCGGAATGAAGGCACGGTGTACTTTCTTTCTTATATGGAACACTGTCATAGTCTGATGTTCAGTCATTTTAAATGTTTAATGCATTTGATAACTTAACGTTGCGTGGTCTGTAGTGTCAATTATGCCTCTACCATGTCTGTATATAAGTTACCTTAATTAAAAAAACGTTTTATTAGCAATTGAATCTAAGAGTGTTGTCTCTACATGTATGAAGTCTTAGCAAGACAGTCTACAGTCAACAAATTTGACCAGCAATTTAAAGTAACTCGCATCACTGCACCACAACATCAATTATGCTATTTTACGATACACGAAACAATTATTCATTGGCCAAACTAAACGATTCTGCCTTGCAAATTGTGTGTTTATCGACTTTTACTTTTCAGAATCTCAACTTTTAGCATTTTAAATTTCCATGAACTAATATGCTCATGGTCTATTTGAGCATGTAATCACAATTCTGTACCAAAAATAATCCCCCCACCCATAGCTGATGTTAAGGATTGTGATGTATAACACAACGAATTCACTTATCACTTCCCCTATGCTTTATCATGTAATGTATCTCTTTTATAATTACTCGTCATTGACAACATGATCACTATTTATTAATAAATATTGAGTGCTTTGTCTCAATCAGATTTTTGCTCTTTTATCTTGTTTACTAAGAGCAGGTGTTTAAGCACAGAAGATTATGAATAAATTTCAATCAACCAAGCAATAAAGATTTTCATCCTCGTTTATGCAATGGGCAGTCGAGGTGATAAATCTGCTTACTTCCATGCATTTTCTTAGCATGGTTATCAAGTTATGTTATAAAATAGATTTGCAAAAATCTGTTCATGAAACGTTGATACCTCAAGTTATAAAAACATTACTATTTCATTCATATTAATCATTTATATGCAGAGCAGAATAATCATTATTAGAAAATAATAAGAAAAACAATATTAACTTTATTAATGTAATTGCTATTTGGTATAATTTAGCATGTCTTAAAATAGTTAATACTACATTTTTGGGTCGATCGCTGACTACATATGGCTGCCAGTCCCCTTATTTCCACAATACATATCCCAATAATTAACCTTTAAGTACTTTTACTCTTTCACTCACAGTTATATCAAAATATGCTGACGTGGTTTTTTGAGAGACGTCATTACTGTGAACAGTCATATAAAAGTTCAAACTTCATAAACAGTGAATAATGGTCCCTATATTCGTGTGAATTATCAGTTACCATGGCAATATACTTGGCATTAAAAGAAGCACATTTATCTCCACATATTCTACATCCAATGATCTATGGCACAGTGGCCAGCAGTTGTGCCAAATTCCCCCATGGGAATGTTGGTTTAGTTTCCACAGAAGATTTATATGTCTGTGCTTCTTCGATGATAAATGTATTGGGGTTCTATGTGAAACTGAGTTTATGCACCCAAACGATATTACTTCTGTCGGTGTATTTCCAATAGAGAAAAGGATAGTTGTAACTGCTCCAGAATTGACTTAGCAGTAATCGAGGAGAGATGTAATGTATTTCCACCTCATCACCTGGCAATAGATTTGAAGTAACATACTGCCCCAATGATCTGTATTTAATTATTAATACATTAAGTCTGATAATACATTATTTGTAACTTGGAAGATATTATGTCAAAATATACGTTTAAATATCAAAATATGTAAAAACACTCATAACAATGTGGCGGATAGTCCCCATAGAACGTGCACTGTAAAGTAAATGGAATCAGAAAAAACGTTATATTGTACAAATTTTACAGATAAAATCTTCAGTGCATCGAAAGAAGGCATTAACAAATCAAACCAATTTTCAATCTTGTAATATTATTTGTTAACATTATTAGATCATTAGAATTCAACCACTCAATCGTTGTGATAATACTAACAAAGAACATTAGCAATACACAAAGAGGGATATCTGAGAACACATCCAACCTGCAAATCAATAATACCAGCTTGGTTGACAATACTGGTATATCAAACCATGTTTTCTCTTTCTCCTATTCAAGTAATTGTTAACTGGTCTGATGCATCAAATAAAAGGGCCAATCTTATTCTCCAGTTTTTGGATCACGTTCCAAGATGTTTTTTTGGGCAATTCTAAATGTACTGTAGTAATACATACTTTCCATTGAGTTGTTCAAATACTGTATTACTATCGGTTTTTCTCTCGCTCTTAAAACCCAAAACATGCAGGCGCGATGTTGACATTCATACTTGAGTCAAACGTGGAGAAACAATAGTTAAACTGTAAACAGTAAGCTGATCAGGTGTCTACGTGAACATAAATATCAATTTATAACCAAGAAATAGTTGACACCCTTCCCTGTTCAATCAAAATGGCGTTTGTCCGTTTAAGTAAAGTATAAAACACCAATCTGTTGATAAAACACCACTCTGTTGATAAAACACCAATCAACAGTTTAGTTTGGTGCATTGTTCTGAAATTGACTTAAAGAAGCAGCTCGACGAAGAAAGCAATCACAAATTATTGCTTCTCTTGAGACCAATTTTTATGTTCGCGTTAGAACGTCAGTAACTTTCTACAATCACTGTTCAAACTGTCAGTTTTGCTGGATGAATGTATTTCATGTTTTCTTCACGATGAAGCTCAAATTGCCAATCAGTTGGAACCAAATAAATAAAGACATCACACATCGAGGACATTGAAAGATCCACGAAACGATATGGAAATCGATAACTCAACCAATTCAATTAATGATCTAAATAAAAGTTTAAAAATAAGTAAAAGTAATGAATTCGAAAACAAAGAATCACAAAATGTCATCTTAAAATACTAGCGGGAAAAATAATTCATTTAAGGAGGTTTTTGATATTAGATAATGTGAAAGGGAGACTTGAATAATTTAATAGACTTAAATGAGTGTATTTATGAATTTTATCTGAGACATGTTTTATTGTGTGATACTGTTTAAAAACTACTTATCTTACATCCATGATTAAGAATGTTTTTAAAATAAATTTGTTTTCGATGTGGACATCCTAGGATGGTTTTATAATCTGTAAGATGTAACTAACCAACATAAGCTGTTTGACTTGACACGTAGTCACAGTCTTTATTTATTGTGAATGTGGACATAACATTGTTATATTTGGGATAAAACTACCTTCAATAGTACAAATTCTAGAACTTTTTCGGGCCGAGTCCCATGCGGGATTCGAACCCACACCCTGAGAGTAAGGCAACTATCGCCAGCATTGACTGAACCAACAGCTTACCACACGAACATTTCGCCTCGACAAAAATCGAGGTCCAACAATCGATAGTTTACATTAATTTTACATTCAATAAATCTCTGATAGACGTAGATTGGCGCAGTTCCCTAGGCTGAATGCATTAGAAATACTTGCCATTTAGATAGTAAACAAAATATAACATTGTTATATTTGGGATAACACTTCCTTCAATAGTACAAATTCTAAACCTTTTTTCGGGCCGAGTCCCATGCGGGATTCGAACCCACACCCTGAGAGTAAGGCAACTATCACCAGCATTGACTGTACCAACATGCGAGGCGAAATGGCCATGTGGTAAGCTGTTAGTAAGTCAATGCTGGCGATAGTAGCCTTACTCTGAGGGTGTATATTTGTATCTATGTGATATTACAGCATATGTACCTTAACTATTATGCCGTAGAATTTGTAATAGAATTAGAAATCACTAAAAATATAATTATTAAATCAGGGGACATAATTTAGTAAATGAACTGTGCTTCAAAACGACAATTATCTAAATGGACGGATGTTGGTGTTTGACTACAACAACCCATGAAACAAAACAAAAGGTCAAAGGCCTTAATACTTTTCCAACTGCAATGATCTTAACAACACTTTAAAATCCGAATTACATTTTTTCTCTTCGCTTTAAACCTGTAGGCATTATGCAATGTATTTACAGCACATCTAGTTCACGTCACAGTTACTGCCTGTAATGCGAAATCAATTCTGGACGGTCAATAGGAAGGGATGTTGAAGGGATGTTCCGCTAATATTGACAAACAGCAAGCCATGTGGAAGATTTTAAAGATGGAGTTTAGAACTTTAATATTGAATATCTCTACTTGTTCGTAAAAGTTTGGCAATGTTTTTGAGTTTTGTAGATTTCAGAAATTTAAGAATTTTGCTCATTTACATCAACACATGTTTGGAACTGTGTCTGCAATTCCCGTCGAAGACCTAGATTGGGAAAGGAATGTCCCTGGTTAACATTTATGACATCTATGTTTCAAAATAAGTATTTTTAATGAATACTCTCCAACATAGACCTTAAAGATTTTATAACATATACAATGATTTGGTCCCTTATGAATAACATATAAAGTTGGTTTTAGTCCAATTGATTCAATAACAGATTTATTTTTTTATCATTATTCATGGCTTTCTTTTATGTAATGTTTAATAACTTGACACTTTTAAAATTACTGCAAAAAATCCATCATATCGGTACATTGTAAGACTAAGTTATGCACACAATGGACACATAATAACCATTTTAAAAAGCGTTAGTGATAATTACTGCATTTTAGGCTTACCATGGAACACGTACCTTTAAACATAGGGTGAACATTATTTTATCAAATGATTTGAGTTACTACTGAAATGACAATTATTTTCAAAAGTTAGAAATGTCAACATAGAAGAAACCACAGATATTGCAAATTTTAAAGTTGCTAATAAATTGGTTTTATTGTAGGTCAAAGATTCCAAATGCAACGTTGAAATACGAACTCTTCAATTTGATTATTTGATCGAGATGTGTGCAAATATCAGAAACAACTGATATGTTAGCTTCACTGAAGATTATTGGAAGCCATGTAGGTCATAGTTTAAGTCAGTTACTTCTTGAGGGGAGGGGAGGGTGATATGCCGTTAATAGTAATGCTTGTTGTGCAATCCTTTGTTCCTATATTCTACACTTCATCACCCCTGGGAGTTTTCACCAGGAACAATCGCACTGAATAATTATTGTTGTTTTAACAGTCATGATTCTTATGTTATTGTGGAGTAGTCTGGTTTACTATTCATTAGTACAATATCACTTTGACATGTACGACATGTACGATGTTTGGTACATGCATATGTTCACTGTTTTAAAAGTGGTTTCCTTTCGTTTTGTATGTCTAAAACTCATCAACTCATGTTTATATATCATTGTTATATTCTCTAGAAAATCCACTATCATAAGAGCCTGACGCAAAGTCTCATTTCGATGCAATGTATTTCCCAATAGATGTTTATCATACAAGCAGCACGGAAATGTATTCTGCTGAAATGGCAAAACAAAAGACCCCTGGGACAAATTACCAGAACTGAGTCTAATGTGGCATACATCATTGGAGGTAATCGTTTTACGTATAATGATCATCTAGTATATATGGTAGTAAATGTTGTGCTTTATAACAATATATAGATTCCCATGGCAACTGTTATTTACAATGATTATGGAGAAATAGTGTATGTGTTCCAGAGACTGCTCTTACGAGAGGAAGATGTTTTGTGAGTGACGTTGACTTCTATCCTTCTAAATAAGATGCCTCTCGTGAACAACTATAAAGCTGTAAAGTGCAAGTGCATGTCTTGACACCCTGTGCAGTAAAGGCAATACTAGTTAATTATAGATATGCCTGCAGTTTCCTAAATCAAAATATTTAACATCTGATTTAACTTGTCATTGCCGGATGTCTTATAATGGTGATTTATGGTTAATGGGTCTTTTGCAATTAACCTTTAACTTCTTTCAAGTTTGAATTGAAAACATGAGCTTTCTTAAACAGGATTTCCTCATTTAGAAATACGAGTAGCTTGTATTAGAAACCAGAATACCTAATAAACTGTTTCCAAGACATTCCAAAACAATCTTGAAGTCTTACAAAAACAGCAAAACTGCATCTCAACATTTTTAGGTATCACCATTTATCTTTATACAAGAGAAAGCCCCAGCGATCAATGAAAGCTAGCATCGCAATTCCATAAATATATTTCCAAGGATAGATGGCTGGACTGTTTACTTTGGTCAAGTAGGTCAAGTTTAGTTATTTTTAACAATGCACATGTCAGATTGTTAAGTCTTCTTTACTTTCAGTGTGTAATCTCCATTAATCCAAAAGGTATTATTTGATTTTAAGATTAACTTCACTAGGTTCGACAGTGTCTCATCTATTTGCATCACATAATGTATCATCCAACAAGCATTTGCTAGTGTCAACTCAAAGACTGTTATCCGTGACGAATAACATATTGAAAGTCGTCATAAATATAAACAGAGTGAGCCTTGTAGTTTTTATATATGTATCTAACTGTCAGTAACACTATATCATCTGACTAAATGACAGTGATCGTTCCACCAGGAGGTTGGGAGGATAATTAGAACGACACTGACAATTATTCTGTGAGGGAGAGTTATTGTAAACAGGCAAATCAATAGAGGTCACCGTCTCTCAGAAGATTATTTACAACAAAAGGTTCAAAACAAAGGTCAGATGTTGCCCTTCATCATGCAACGTCATCCCGAATGTTATAGTGTTCATCATAATTAAGAAACCAGGGTTATTATTCAAATGTACGATATTCTCATATTCAGTGTCAATGACCAAGGAATAATATTTCCATAATATCCTCTTCTGAATATGTGATGAATAATTAATGTGATTTTATTGCCCGAAAGTGATGATTGATCAAATAGGCAACCATCAACCGTATTTCATTGAGACGTATATTCATCTTACAGGAAAGTAGCCCGAGTTTCAATCTGATGAATTTGGGTAGAGTACTGAGAAATGTTGTTTCCTGTTTTGTATCCCATGAAATTCAAGTAATAACCATAAACGTTGAATAAATTTTTTTTTAAAACATGGAAACAGATATAAGCAGCTATGGAATTATTGAAATGTAAATGAAAAACACTTTTGTTGTGATGTTATAATCATGTTGTTTTGCTACGAGGGGCGTTCAATAACAATTTCCCCTTATTACCGGAAGAAGTAGAATTTCACATGTGATATATATCATGTCTCCATAGGTCAAATGATGTATCATACTTTTAAAATATTCATTCTTTCTGTCAGCACAGGTCTTAGAGTAGAGTAAGGTGTAAAAATGGAGGTTGTTGAGTACAGAGCGGTTATCAGGTTTTTTTCTTGAAGGGTCGTGCACCAAAGGAGACTTTTGATGAGATGAACGATGCCCCATCGTATGACGTTGTCAAACAAGTGTGGTCGGACCTCCGTGGAAACAGCTTGAATTCCAGGTCGACAAAAGTCAGCCATTGATGATGACTATTAGGCAGGTTGAAACTGCAATTTTGGAAGATCGCCGAATTACTGTCCGTCAACTTGCCCAAGATGTCAAGATAAGTGTGGGGTCTGTGGAAGAAAAAACATTCATGACCATTTGCACATGCTGAAGTTGTCAGCTCAGTGGATACCCAGACTGCTCGCACCTTTCCAAAAACAGGAACGAGTCGACTGCTCAAAAGCTCTTTTAGCAATGTGACAAGAATACCAGGATAACTTTTTCAACAGACTTATCACACAGGATGAAACATGGGTCCATCACTATGACCCTGAAAGTAAGATCCAGTCAAAGCAGGGGAATCATCTTTAGTCACCACCCCATAAAAATGCACGGGTCCTCTGCAGGCAAGGTTGTGCTCACCGTATTTTTGGATGAGCATGGTGTAATCATGATGAATTTGTTGGAAAGGGGTACCACAATTACTGGGCCATACTACGCTAGTTTGTTGCAAAATTTGCATAAAAGCTATCAAAACCGAGAGACGGGGTATGCTCACTAAAGGTATCCGACTGCTTCAGGACAATGCTCCAGTCCACAACTCACTTGTAACTCAGACGGAAGTGCAGACCTGCGGCTGTGAAATACTTCCTCTCCTGACCTTGCATCATCTGATTTCTTCCTCTTCCCAAACATGAAGTCATTTTTGAAAGGCACTCCTTTCCCCCTTCCTTTCATACCCTCATTAATGAGGACAAGTCCTTGCTTTTGAAAATATCTGATGCCTTTTACAAGAAAGGCTGCATCAAGCGATGGGAGAAATGTGTCACACTGTGTGGTGCCTATGTAGTTAGAGAAAGACTAAAGACTGTACCGAATTTCGTTTCTCTCAGTAAAGTAGAAGTCTATCAGGGGAAAATTTTATTGAACGCCCCTCGTATATTCTAAAACTGCATCATTACCATATGTTTGTATGTTTGCATTGACATGCTCACACTTGGAGACAAAGGACAAATGAAAACAATTGTTGTTATTTCATTTGTGGTTCGGTCTTACACTGATGTGAACCTGGTGGAATTGATTTGATAACAGGAACTGACATGCGGGTGCTGATATCAAAATACAGACCTTATTATACAGCCGTTTTAATTACTGGCCAAGGGAATCGATGTACATGTGGTAGGTAGACTGTCGTCCAAATGAAACTTTTACAATCTTTTGAGAGAGCCCTATCTAATACGCTTCAAGTCAAGTGAAAACAATTTAAATTTAATTAAATCTTTATGTTGTGTGTAAATTTATTCGACAAGTTCATTTCAATAAATAATATTAATACAGATGTGCAAAGGCAGGTTTTTGAAAGTTTTAAACTTAAAAGATTGATGTTAATAACAGGTGTACCCATGATTATTTTACTCTGCGTAAAATGATAAAATCACCACTAATTAATTAATTTCACAGAAACTGGTTTTCTATTTTGAATAAAGCATTGAAAAGGAATAGCTAGGCTTGGTTGATTCCATTTAGTGTTCATTAGTTTTTCCTTCATGTGTTGACTGGTCAGTATAGGTATTGTGTGGTTTCATCCTTTTTCTTGACCAGGTGTAATGTATTTGCCAAGTTCAATTCAAGAATAAAGTAATGTCAACTGTATAGTTTAGAAAATCGTTATTGAAAAAAACATTGTGATGTGAAACACACTTAATAAAGAAATACAATTTTAAAGTTGATATTTCAAAATAATATTTTGTTTGTAAGAACTTGATGCCAAATATTTCACAATATTTTAACAAGATCAATGTAGAAGTGAGTTCATCAAGTGCAATGAGTAACATAATACGAGTGATGAATTATGACTCACAGATCAGTGTTATCAAAGAAGCAAAAGCAGAGTGATGATGAAACATCCCATGTAACGGAACCTCTATTGTGTAGACTCAGTGTGGAGCTTTCTCGTTGATATTCAGGACGTTTATTTATTCATTCAAAGATCAATATGATACCTGACTCATGTTCATCAGACTATAATATGAATATCCGTGAACATAATTTCTTAGTTAAATTGACCTTTAGAATGACATTTACGTCAAGTCATTAATAAACATTCAGTGCACATTTCTCATACAGATCGTCATACCATTTTTTAAAAACATTTCCATCGTGATATTTTCTGTTTAGCGTCTTCAAATTCAATACCAAAATACATTAATAATTATTATCAACTGTATTCAAGAATAGAAATTATATCGATCTTTGTTTCATACTGTAGTACATAAGTATTACGTTTGTACATTTGTTGGCAGTAACACACTTTATCTAAATATAAAAGGTTTTTTAATGTACATGGACATATTTTCTAATTGTACTTTACTGGACGTTTTCATCAATGATATAAACTTAAAAGTTTCATGGTGTTCATAATAGTATTTCTTTATATATACAGTTCTTACTTATAAGTATGCTGGACAAACACACACAAGATAATACTCACCTTCAACATAATTCAAATTGCAAATTTGACATGTTCATTTTTAATTTTTAATATCTTTATATCTCCCAGTTTCAATATATAAACCATGCGAAGAGCAGCGTAGTCTTGCAAATGAAGATTTATATTTCCTTATTGTCAAGATCGAAAGGTAATGTTCAGCATAGATGGAATCTTTAAACATTTTGTAGTAGAAATTATAGTGAAAGGAATTAATTTCTTTGGAATTAAAATAGACCATATACAGAATATTGAGAGCAGGGCAACGATGTTTCTATATGTTGAATAAGAAGCATGAACCATCTCTTTCCAAACATCAAGTATTTCGGAACTTTCTAAAGTATTGGTATCCATCCTAGATCAGTATATAAGAGTTTAGTTTCTATACAAATGTGATAGACTGTGTAGGCAACAATCCCATCTGGTTGGTGACTGGTAAATGATGTTTTTTTTAAAAATATATATCCGACGAGTAATATTCAACTTCCTGTCAAGCTGATTCTATTTCCAAACAATGAGCTTGTTGTTGCCACTGTCTCTGTATTATTGGTTGTTTGTGAAGGGCAGTACAGGAGAGTGATATCCTGGAACCAAGGCTGTGGCATCAAGTTGGACAGATCAATGATGATTGCTGTAGACACGTCCGCCGTAGAGCTACATTTTATTGTTTTACACAAGGACAACACTCTAAATGTTGTTTTGATCAAGGAATGAGTCTATTCAGGCTGTGTTAGGAATATAACAGACGGTAACAGAACGGTTGAAAACGTGCATGTTATAGTTATTACCTGCATCTATTTTTAATGTAACTAGATGTAGCTTTTACCTAAACTTCAATAGGAAAACAAAAACAGAAAAAACGATTTTGTAGTGATATGTATATATATTTGTTATACTGTCGCAGCATTTCTAAAACATTTAAAGAGTTTTAGAGGGAAAGTTTCCGGGAGCTGTATGTGTGTGTTGTGTCCATTTTCTATAAATTAAAAGATTGACGGATTGACAACTCAATCAATGGGTTTTGTTCCTTTATCTCCTGTACTGTCGAAAGCATAACTCATTAGAAGTGTTAAATCCTGGACATGTTATTGGCATAAAGAAAATAAATATAGATATGTTTAATTGCGATCTCAAAAGTTGATAGTACTACTTATCCTTAACTCATAGACAGATGACTTCGAGTTTGTGCTGGCATCAACTAATGTTTAACCTTCTTGTCTTGATGTGCCCCCCAAAAATGTATTCAGTATTTATCTTAGTCATCTATGTAGTCTGTTTAATGGACCATTTCACTGTACTAAATTGACCCGTCACGGACTAAAAGCAAACAAACTCAAGTAGACCAATGTTTGAATGTCTGCTACATAATAAATAAAACATCAGAGACTTGGTACTGTCAACTGAAAATACACATCTACGGAAATATTCTCTTTCTAACACAAAAGTAAGTGTTTCTTTCTTGCAGGCTTTAAACCATTGTACATACCAGGAATATTGCTTGTCAGAATAATTCTTAAACAACAACAAACTGACTGTTCTTATTGTACAAGCTTTGTTACTGCGAATTCAATACACATTGAAATGCCACAACCATGTAATTACGTGTCTGTTTATTCTGTAATTTATGTGGGCCTACGACCTTTTACGAATTAAACTTAGATTGCTTGACTAACATGGTTTCAGAAGAGTTATCATTTACATATGGTTTTAAATGTTTCAAATACTAATTTGGAAAACCACTTTTATGGCTGCACAATATAAACTAAAACAAACGTAGCAAGACTAATTACCATTGATATATGATTGTTTAATTACTCAAAACACGCTGTTCATATTATTGAACAATTATTTATTATTACGTGAGGTTATGAAATATATTGTTCTTCGTCAAACAAATCCTGTCCAAACCAAACTGTTTTTTTTTGCAAAATAGCCAAATAATTATTACCCTGTTGTGCTCTTAAACCAAACTTGACACAGAAGTTATCAAGATCGGGCAACGATTGCTGGAACGTTTCGGGTCAAACATCAGTTCAAACCTCCAGATAAATGCTAGAAATCAATGATCTGTCACCCACAGCTTCAGTTAAAGACCTCGGCACAGACGGTAACTCTCACAGAGCAAATCCAGCCATCACAAGAACGAGAGTACTTACTAGAATGGCTAACTAAAGTAAACAGCAATTGTCCCGGTTGTTAGGATTGGGTCTCACGTAGTTGCTTATCTTACAGATTCTGATATTGATGCATTCTACAAGTAAGATGGATATGCAATGTTATAGGTAACAAGCAACGCAGACAGAATAAAACAAAGTAATTCCAATTGTTGATCAGCAAGGAATAGTTACAGAAATGACCAACCTAAGTAAATATCAATTTAAACACATAGTTGCTTATCTGATAGACTGTCATATTGATGCTACCAGTACGATTAAGAGACAGACAGTCTCCACATACACGAGTGTCACTGCACTATATCTGCTAGCTTAATTACTGGATGTTATTTCCTAGCAAAGCAAAACAACAGACAATGATTTCTGAGACAAAGTACATTGTACCCATTTTCTAAATTAGGCCGATTAAAGTTTTTTAATTGTTTCTCGTTAAAGCATTTTGAAAATGAATTTTTTTGAAAAAACATTATCATCTTACATTCAAAAATAAAGAAAGTTTTATTCTATCTCCTCTTCTAATGAGAGCAAATTTCAACAAAGGCCATAAATCAACATTCAGTTGATTTGCTACGTGCTTAATCGTTTTATATCTTGAACCGCGCTGGAATATTTAACTTTTTCTATTACTATTTATTTTTTTTATTCCAATTATAACCCTTGAGCATGACATGCATACCAATTTTAAGAAGATTCTATCTGAAACACTATTAAGAATTCAGAATTAAAATGCATATTGTGGTGTTAACGGAGGGGGTCACGTTCTACTCAGTTGCAATCATGGGGTAAAGTGAATGCATGTACAATTTGATAAAACAGTTCTGGGGTTTTCTCGGAACTCTTTAGATTTTAACTTCTTACATACATATGTATAATACAATACAAGAAACTTGGAGGGGGGGGGGGGGGGATTCATCTAATGATACACCTTCGCTGCATAAATGCAATGCAATGATTCAGCTGCTAAGTGTAGCACATTTAACGTTATAGTTCCACAGAGTTATGTATCTGCTACCTCTTTACGCTCAGCAGCAACACAGAGATCATGGTATAATGGCTCATTCTTACAAGTGTGAAGCGCAGTTCTCTTTAAGTTAGAGGAGACCCACTTTGTGCACTTTGTCCCCTTCTCTCGTTTACTCTCTGACATTGCCACTGCTCAGTGCATGCAGACTGGGCAAGATCGATGAGTTGAATTGTGAGAATTGTTCTTTATAGTGTAAAACATATAATCAGATTGGATTCATATTTACCGACTGCATCAATTGATGTAAACAACGAGATGCGTCATTGAATAGCTGCTGCAGACATGAGTGAGGGTAAACTCCATGAGACTAAGGTAGAAATCAGTTCACAAAGTGGACACCGACGGGACTTATCCTTGGGTGTGTAAACGAAGACATAAACATAACGGAGCCGTGTCCCGTAGGATTGGTGTGCTCTTAAACCAAACTTGACGCAGAAGCGGTCAACATCTGACAGCCATTGTAGGAACGCTTTTCAGTATCCAGTCAAATATCCAGATAAGTGTTAGAAATCAATGATCCTGTCACCCACAGCTTCAGTTAAAAACGTCTGTAGAGCCAGCAACAATCACAGGTCAATTCCAGCCATCACATGAACTGGAACACTTACTGGAATGGCAAACTAAAGTAAACAGCCATTTCGCTCGGTGTCATGGTTGTCAAGATTGAGTCTCACGTAGTTGCTTATCTTACAGTCTTTGATGTTGATGCATTCTACAAGGAAGATGAATATGCAGTGTTATAGGATGCAAACAATGCAAACATCAATTTAAACACCCGAAGCATCTTTGTTTAGGTGATAGTTGCTGATAGTTGTTTATCTTATAGACGGTGTCATGTTGTTTCTACCAGAACCATAAAGATACAGAGACTGACAGACACCGCACATTCACTGTCAGCTTAATTCAGTTCGACATTAACGTTATAAGATAGATTGTGTCATTTGTGTTTGACAAAACGTAGGTAATCTGCCCAGAATATGTTCATCCAGGTGTTTAGAAGACACAGCATGCAGAACCTCAACAAGTCATCAACTATTATTTCCAGGGGTGAAGTATTTACATGACTTCGTGAGGGAACATTTCGTTGTAAATTAATTCCGAATTCAAAATTGAATATGATCTCCAGCCAAACATATCCCCAGATAATTATATTTTCTGAACCATTATAGACTGATTTTCAAAATTTAATTATTTCCCAGTGAAAGGTTATGAAACCAAGGTTTGTTTTACAAAACCGTGTTTTTATTTTTCTCTTCCAAAGAAAGGCACTCTCAACACAGGCCATCAATCAATATTCAATTAATTTGCTACATGCTTAACCGTTTTATCTGATGAACTGCACTGGAATATTCAACTTTTCCTATTACTATTTAACTTTTTATTCTAATAATAGTTCATGTGCATGACATGCATACCAATGTTAAGAAGATTATGTCTGAAACACCGTTAAGAATTATAAACTGTTAAGTCACATTCTACTCACTTGCAATCATGAGATAAGTTGAATGCATGTAGTATTTGATTAAATCTGTTCTGGGGTTTCTCTGAACTCTCTAGATTTTAACTTCCTACATACATACGAAAATACAATACAAGAAACTTGGGGGAATTGTAACAATATTGAAACACTATAATGATGCCCACTCGATTACTGGTTAATGTTGAATAATACATTCATCCTAATGATACAAGTTCGCTGCATCAATATATTGCAATGGTTCAGCTGTTAAGTGTCTGCACCATATTTAATATCATAGTTCCACAGAGTTATGTATCAGCTTCCTGTTCTCTCTCTTCACCTTCAGCAGCAACACACATATCATGCTATAATGGCTCATTCTTATAAGTGTGAAGCGCAGTTCTCTTCAGGTTAGAGGAGACCCACTGAGTGTATTTTCCCTACTCAGTCCACTTCTCTCGTCTACTCGCTGAGATCCCCTTAGCTAAGTGCAGCAGCAAGATCGACGAGTTGAACACAGCGGGAATTGTTCTTTATGTTGTAAAGCATGTGATGTGACTGGATATATATAAACCGACTGCATCCAACAACGCGACAATATGAATGTTCTGTATAACATATTTTAAGATTTGTGATAGTCCCTTTGACCAGTTACACACTGGAAAATCTGCAGATTTCTCAATGTAAAAACATAGAGTAAACAAAACTGATATATAGCATGAAGTTAGGAGAAGATAAGAAGACATGTGAATGAATCAATAACGATCTGTTAACACCAAGTGTTGATCCTGTAATGAAAACATCCTCTGATGGATCGTTTCACAGAGTCAACTAGAAAGGCAATCACTTTGAAGAAAGTATTTTGTCACTGAGTTTTAAATGTAAACCAAATGATCAACACACAAACATAGTGATGGTGTCTATATTTGTTTTCTTACAACCAGCATTGTCGTCTTGTTGAAACCCTTTCTTGATTATGTTTTTGCTGCGTTAACAAACTCTATTTCCGTTCTAATTTCCTGAATACATAGGTTCTCTAATTACTTTAATAAACAATAGATTAGAATCGCAGAATATATTTCAAGAGCGGTTGAAATTTTTTAATTAAATAACAAAAAGAAAATTACCTCGATTGGAAACATATCTGAACATGAAGTATAAATCTCAGTTAAAGATGGCTCTGGGGCATTGAGCTCATCAGTAGAAACTGAACAACCTTCTTAACACTTAACATCATATCAACGTTTCTATGGGTGAATAGTTTTCTCGTACTAATTCAAATTTTGACAAATCAATAAATTATGACATTCTTCAAAAATATAATGAAATTGCAATTTTTTTTACCATTTTGTATGTTTACAAGAAGTAAACAAGGCTACACAGAGATGAATTGGTTCCAAAATATGAGGGCTAGCTACAGGAAGACACTAATTATACCTTTATATATCATACGAAGGGACTTGTCTAACTTTAGAAACATTGCATTTCGATAACAAATGTGGAAAGAAGTTTCACAGTAAAAAAATGTAAATCAAATAAGACAAAGGAATTTCATTTCACTAACATAAAAAAATGAGGCAAAAATCAAACTAGAGGAATGGACTCTTGACTTCTCGCTCGTAAGTGGAAATTGTAATGTCTTGATTTTAAAAAATAAATGCATGTCATGTTACTATGAATGAAAAATGACGATTCAGTAGAATGATGATCCAATATTGCTACTAGGCAAACACATGGGTTATGTACCATGCAGGAATACTCACACAGACACATAGGGTTGTTTTGGTTTGGTTTAAAGACAAGCAAGGCACTTATTTTATTGGTCATTAACAGGATTTATATCATTATGCCCTTTATTAAGTAATAAATATACATTATGTATATCATTTATTACGTGTTCCGATTGTCATATTAGTAACATTATTATGTCTGTTATATATACATGTGGATAATCTTACACACGTCTTAACTTATTATACGTAATTAAGATATATGTATCAACATTCAGACATCATTTCCTGTTCGAGAAGCTTTGAAGGTTAAAAACCAAAATGTAAGCAGTGAATTATTCAGTGATGACTTCATGTTCATGCGAACGTGACACATGATATATCGACGGAATTGCTTATTGTAACATTGGCGTTCCTGTTATCAAATACTGTAAACTATATGAGACTCTAGTATATTGTTGAACATGCGGAAATGATCAATGAAATTCCTTATTTTTGTTGAAATAGTAAATCCTGCCTAAAGGATACCGAACTGCTGTTCACATTATGACACTACTCTTTACAGGCTACACCAGCTGAAGGCAGTGTTCTGTTTGAACCTCTATCAATATCATGTCGTAGAATGATGGACCACGCCCACCGGATGCATTTCTTGAGTTGAATTATTTAAGCATTTTATTCTTTTTACATGACTGTATAAATATGATTTTACATTCAGTCTAATACCAGTGTTATCGTGTATATGTATTCTTGCACAGTTGTTAAATACACAGCAATGTATAAAACTATAGGACAGGAAATGCTTTTTTCATTATAGACATCTTGTCAAACATAATATTTATGAGCACCTCACTCGCTCGGGCAATACAGAAAATCACACTCATTTCGTAAAAGTCATATAACTCACTTACTCATGTAATAATATTATATAGACATGAACTTTAACTCATATTTAATATCTTAATAGTTTGCATAATAAAGGCCATACTGTTTAATTTGAGAACATACATCAATTTCTAAGTCAATCAGACACGATTCATATTATAAAAAAACTTGGAAATGTATTTAGCTTTAATGATTTTCCTCGATCATAAATGCCGAGTGTTTTGGCTGGAAGTTAGATAAACAGCCATATGCATCACAAAAGTAAGGAAATTGTTATAATAGAGCATACAAATCGATGTAAATTACTGGCACAGGTCCATAGAAAAGAGATATATTCTAGAAGATGCCAAAACTGTTCATACACTACACTGATCAGGGAAGGAACAGTTAAACGTTGGCAGCGTGCACAACATCAATTGTTCTTCACTGCAGCTCATGCAGTGACTCGTTATTTCCAAAATGGTTGCTAATATTTGCTTAAAGGATTACCTTAAATGATATTCTCTCATAGACATTGAAAGACATCAGGGCCGTGTTCAAGAGAGGTTTCACAGTAATCGCTCAATTAGCGATTACTTTTAAACCTCTCTTGAAAGTGATTGCTCAATGTAGCGCTACGTAGCAAAGCGAGCGAACTTTGAGGTTTTGCACCGTGTCGTACAGGAGAGAATGCTACTTGAGCGCTACTTGAGCGCTACATTGAGCAACCAATGAGCGATAATAAGTGCTCGCTGTTATGGAACGGAGCCCTGTACATCTCAATATCACAACAAATAATCTGACTTGATTTGGCAGTCATCTTACAGGAGAAGGTATACTCATTAAGTCTATCCACGCTTTTCAGCTTAAATGTAATACATAATGAGCATGAACGAACATGTGTATTTAAATCGAAATATCGAAATTTACCATAATATTTTGTTCTGGTATGATGCACATTATTGAAACGCTATTGTGAAGCCAAGATTGCGTGTTATCATGACATGTGAGACAGTAAAGACTAGTTAATCATAAATTTAAATATTGCAGGGAATTCGATAGGATATTGCCGTTTCTGAATTTTTCCTTTTTCACCTGGATGCTCAATATCATTTATAAAGGTTTTGGGTTGATTTACTCTTATAGGCAATCAGTTTTATCATATTTAATACCGATATTTCCAAGATAGTATATAACATCTGTCCAAGACAATTAAGATAAATTTGGTTCCTGAGAATAATTCTTATTTGGAAGAAGAAAAGTAAAATGGTCAATAGAGATTGACACTCCATATTAAAAAGTGATCCAAACACTTGTGTATTTGTCATGTGAATGTCGATCCAAAACACACATTGCATGTTCTTACGACCTTATATTACGACCTCTATCAACTTGTCTCTGTTCAAAGTCATTGTGGTTTTAACTTTGAATTATGATATAGAACAGAGACGAGAAAAAACTGAAATAAATGAAAATTCGATATTTTCCAGGAACATACTGCACGTTTATAACCCTTCCACTGATTTTATCTCTGTTAGCTTAGCCTCGTTGTGATTTATGTAATTGCTTCTCGTTGACAACGTAATCATTCATTTATGGATAAACCTGTCTCTACTCGAAACAAATGGCTTGTGCATGTTTGGAACCATTATGAATGTCAACATGATACCAACAATGGTGAATGCAATGTTTCAGAAGTTGAATCAAGACTAAAACATGATTTTGAACGAATTAACAATTTTGATTTTTTGAATTTTTGAAAATGCTGACAAGATCACCAAAATATTGGAACCTATATTGTGCATACGTGACTTAGTCAGTCAGCTCTCTCGTTGATCTTCAGAACGTTCATTTATTCATTCAAAGATCAATAACCACCCTAACTCTTGTTCATCAGATTATTATATGAACTTTTGATGGAATAATTGACCAATTTTCATCACATTACAGTTTATAAATGCATAGATAGTTTAAGCACAGTGCTCAAATAAAAATTGAAACAGAGCTTCTAAACTACTGATTAAAAACTTTCACATACTTAATTTCAACATGAAGGTGAGCTTTGTATTATTAATCTTAGGAAGAATAAAATTAAACTACAATGAAACAGGTTTTTTTGGGGTGAGGAAGTAAGATGAATATGTACAGGAAAAAATCCAACCGACTGTTGGCTGGTCAATGATGTTTCTTAGAGATCGTATACCCTACCCACTTTCTGCTTGCTTCTGTTCCAAAACATTGGCCATACAATCCGCGACTTAGGTTGTAATTAAAGGACGGCGAAGAAGAGTCACTCTCTGTTAATCTAAGATCGAATGTAAAGGAAGCATCTACATCTAATTGTGGACTAATCAATGATGTTTTCTGCAGACATATCCGCTGGTAGAGCTCCAAGGCAGGCACTTAATCTCCAGATGGATCAAGCAAATTGTTGTTTTGATTAATGACTGCACAGTCTACTCAGAGTGTATTGGAAAATCACAGAAGGTCAGAGAATGAACACAGTGTTAATGGGTTTTTTTGTCAGTGGAACCGTTACTGAGACTAATTCTTAAATCATGTAACAGCAATGGTGAAAGTAATGATAGTTTTCCCAGACAGCCTTGTGTTATTTTAACATTAGGGAATGATATACATTGTGATTTACAATGGGGCAGGAATTTAAAAATAATAATGGTGCTTGACATGATTTGTAATAATTTTGACCTTCCCATAAAATGGTTATTGCAACTAAACCCGTAACCTTTATAACTATGGCAAAAACTTGCTTTCTAATTTCTGAAGATTTAAACTAATCTGATAAGTATTTCCTAATGTTATTAACATTGATTTGAACATGTTGAAATTATATAAGACCATGTAGCAATGAACCTGGCCTGTACTCTTTGATAAGCGCTCTTCACTAGGTTGTACAGTCATGTTTACCCACTTTACACCATCGGCCTCTTGGCAGTTTGTTCTCAATCGAAAATGTCACTAATTACAGAGCTAAATTGATCTGTCACGGATCAAACGAACAGGAATATGTTTTAATTTATGTTCCATTATCAATGAAACTTCAAAGACAAGTGCACTTGTACGTCAATTATCCTTGTCTAAATTACAAAGCTAGGTGTACTCTGTAAACGTTCAAACTATAAATTAAACCAGTTACCGACTGAGGGTATTAATAACGTTATTGGTTAATAACATGAAAATGTCAAACAAAAGAGTCAAAGCCAGCAACATCAACAGTTTCGTATGTTCCATACATTATCATGTTGTAGAAAGTTGACATATGATCTTTTGTTTTTTTCTTTTATCAACATTAAAGAATGGTCAGTATTTGGAATACAAATATTTACAAATTGATTACATCGATGTAAACCGATAAAAAAATGTTTCATGATATTTATACATTCTGTTGATATAATCACAATTTAAAGTAAATAATTCATACATTTACATTCTGATTGTATGATATATATATCTCAGTAATTACCTTTATATTTACAACTGTCATAAGTGTTCACTGAAATTGGAAATACATTAGTTTATGTTATACCTAATTGATTGTTCAGAGAATACGAATACAAATACAGAATTATGATTAATATTGTATATCTATCTACTCTTTGATGTTGAGAAGCAATAACTGATCATAACAAGGCATGACTGTATCACATAAGCCGGTTGTCAGAAGAACCTGAATAGGATCTCGTGTGTCCTAATTATCTTCTTCACAGTGTTCACAGACTTCTGAATCGATCGTACGATTTGGAGAAATTATCATCAGTTTCTAAAATGTGTAGCTCTTATCCGAAAATATGTAAATTTAGAAATCCTCTTTAGTTTGAACATAATAATTACATCTTTATTAAACCCATCCTTAGTCACTGCTGGGACGTTTCATAGGAAAATATGTACAGAAAACCAATAATTTGAGTCTTATTATGAACACGTTAAGCAAAGAAAAGGTTCAATATGCGATGCGAAACAGGTTGTCAGGTAAGATAGCTATCAAACTGGTTTAAACTTTGATAGCAAGTACTTTCTTTTGCCGATTGACCAAAGTTGGTTGTGAGTCTCCTTCACATTGTTTTGAAGGTCAAGTCGTCAACCATGATCCCCTCATGGACATTTTATGGTTAGACTTCATATTCCATGTATACATTCTAAATATGACTGTAGGAGGACGTGTGTTTCGCGGTGTCATGGAACCAAGACAGTTTGGTATCTGTAGTCTTGTCTTGTCCTGTTTGAAGTCTATCTGATAATTCTTAACTTTCACCTCACTTGCAAATATTAATCATTTCCCACAGCTTTGTCATAATGCTGATTTCATTAGGTTCTTGCGGGCAAAATCGTGAAGTATTAAAGTTGAAGAGAATGGTTTAGAATTAAAAATTGAGGTCGTACAATTTAATATACCGTTACACATTTCAAAACTTTAATGAAGTGTAAAATTACAAATGATGCAGTTAAAGATCTAAAGAATGGATCGAGGCGCCTCTGTGTCTGATAGATACTTTTATTTGTTCATTTGTTCATATTTGAAAAAGAATACGATGACAGTACAATCCCCGAGGAACCGAGGTCGTGCCACTGCATATATAATGTTACATGTTGGCACCAATTTTTAGTAATAATCTATGAAATTACAAAGGATTCAGTTACTAAAACTCCTCAGAGAAAGACACGAGGCTCCGCTGGGTCTGGTAGAATACATCTTCTAATTATCTGTAGCCAAGAGGAAGAAGTTCGTGTCTTTCACACAGCCAAATACTTTCTCGTCATATCACTTCAACATAACATCACATTTTGATTGCTTGCCAAATCTTTCTATATCAATATAACATTATTGATTTAATACGTTCACTCTCTATGTAAGTAGACTCATTAACGCAGTGTTAATTCGCTGATTTTTTTAATTGCCTCTGGCAAAAACATTATGCATATCTTTGCAAATAATATCTTTAACTATACAATGCAATAACAATCCTTACATAAGATCTAGTTTCAAAAAGTATAAAAATAACTTTTTTATCTACTATTATACCTAATATATTCTAATATTTGGTAATTTCACGCCAAACAAACCAAACGCTGATTTGCTGATACATCTTTAGAAACAATGTTGACATCTATCCTTCAAACCCACGCACGTAAACAAGTTGACGTTACTTACTTTAAAGTATCATTCGTCGGCATACACATGTATTGTATGATTGGGCCAAAAAGACAATCTTTTCAGAAACGATCAAAACATAGCAAATCATTGTTTGAGCATAGGTTCCAGCATCAGTTGAATCTTCTAGAAATGAAAGATCTGTTACCAACAGTTAAAGACCTCGACACAAACAACATCCCTCACAGAGCAATTCCACTCATCACATGAACAAGAACACTTACTGGAATTGCAAACTAAAGTAAACAGCAATTTCTCCCGGCGTATATGACATAATGTTTGAAACCAAAAAACAAAACATCCCTGGTCTTCTGATTTTGATTGATTTTGAAAAGGCATTTGACACTGTCTCTAAAGATTTTATCAACCTAGTTTTAAATAAATTTGAATTTGGCCCTGAAATTATAAGATGGATAAATATCTTAACTTATGACACAACATCTTGTGTCATCCAACATGGACATTTTTCTGACTTTTTTTCTAATGAAAGGGGATGCAGACAAGGGGACCCATTGTCGCCATATCTTTTCCTTTTTGTAGCCGAGATTCTTGGGTGTATGATTAGAAATAACGAAGACATCAAAGGAATTGTCATTGACAACATTGAATACAAAATGGATCAATAGGCTGATGATACTGAACTATTTCTTGATGGAACTGAGAAAACTTTGTATGTTGCCATTGACACAATTAATACTTTCTATAAGATGTCAGGTTTAAAAATAAATTTAGATAAATCAAAAGCAATTTGGATTGGATCAAAAGCTAAAGTTTGTGAAAAAATTTGTCATGACCTACACATTGAATGGGTTACTGGTGAGTTTGATGTTCTTGGTATAAAGTTTACACCAAATCTTGAAGACCTATGGGTAATAAACACTAGAAAAAGACTGGAAGAAATCAATAGACTCTTAGCATCTTGGAGAAAAAGACACTTAACTCTGATTGGAAAAATTACAGTAATTAAAACATTAGCAATCTCCAAATTAGTTCATATTTTCAATTCTTTGCCCAACCCACCAGCAGATTTTATCACTTCTCTGGATACAATATTCTTTAAATTCATTTGGAATGATAAAAATGATAAAATCAAAAGAAGTGTAATAAAAAACAAATATGAAGATGGAGGATTGAGAATGTTTGACACAAAAAGCTTTATTGATGCTTTGAAGTTATCAATCTTTAGATCCTACTTCCAAAAAGGTGATAAAAACAACCCCTGCAAAATACCTTTTAATGCCATTTTCAATTTTGGAGCAAATTCTCAAACTTTATTAAAGATCCAAAATCCCTTTTGGCATGATGTGCTTAGAGCATGGAAACAACTTCATCAAAAACATGATGTTGAACCAGATAACATTGATGAAATTTTATCTCAACCCCTGTGGTTCAACCACAATTTCAAAAATTCTGAACACTACATAAAGAATTGGGCAGAGAAAGGAATTATGAATATCAGAGACATATGTGATGAAAATGGCCTATTATCTATAGAATCTTTAAAAGAAAAATATCTTGTAAAAGGTACTTTCTTAGATCTGAGATATATAGTGTATCTATTACCTGATTCATGGAAACATACTATTAGACATTGCCATTCTATCCCAGTCAGGAATTTAGATATTAATCCTTGCCAGATAAACCTCTTGAAAAGATCAAAAGGCTGCAGAACTTTTTATGATAAACTTATTTCGAATGCAAAACAACCTAACATTTGTAATAAATGGCAGAATATATTTCCTGGAATTGACTTTGAATGGAAAATATTTTTACAATATATAAAAAGGGTTTACAAGACATTAAGCTAATTGATTTTCAATATAAATTTCTACATGGTATTATCTACACAAAACATGAGTTGCTCAAAATGAAAAAGGTTGATAACAGTTTGTGTTGTTTTTGTAAGGATAAAGATGAAAATCTATGTCATGTGTACTGGGAATGTCAGGTGACCCAAGCATTTTGGAATAACTTACAAATTTGGCTTAATAAGTTTATATATCCACATCCAACTTTTTCAAAATACATGGTCTGGTTTGGTACTTTATATCAAAATAGACTACTGAACCATATCATCATCTCTGCAAAGAGGCATATTTATTTATGCAATATAAAAAATAAACTTCCCAATCTTCACTTATATATAAAAACTCTGAAGCAAATATCTTTTGTTGAAAACTTTATTTCCAAAAAGAAAAATGATTTAGATAATTTCAATCGCAAATGGAACCCTCTCCTACCAGTACTTATGGACCAATAGAACTCTTACTTACATCCATGAAATATCCTATGTCATGTTTATATAACTATTTGTGTAACTAGTATCACAACTGTAACCTTGTACCTTTCAATTTATTGTTATGCCATGACAACTCTATGTGTGTTTATATGTGTAATCTTTGGAACCAATAAAAAAAAAAAAAAAAAAAAATTTCTCCCGGCGTCCCAGTTGTCAAGATTGGGTCTCACACTGTTGGTTATCTTACTGACTGTATATGTAAGATAAAGGTGCATGCCATCAAGATTCTCTAAGTGGTTCCACTTATTGATTTATCAGGATTTACCAGGAACATTTACTGAATGGTAAACTACAGAAAACAGCAATGTCACTGGAAGCATCCTTGATGTCCATATGAAGTTGCTTATCTAACATACGGTGTCATATTGATTATATGGTAACACCAAGAAATACATACCTATAGATGCTAGACTCAGACGGAATCTGTACTCCTGGCTTGAGGCAGTTGATGTGGTTTCGAACCTGCATTACGTGAAGAGTGTGTCACTTCATGAACATTACAATCGAGAGAATGCAGCTTCAAAAAGCTCAACAGAGCATCCAAATATATTTTTCTAAAAGTATACGATTACGTTCGAAAATGAATTATCCCCTAATCAAAATTGAACATGATATCGGAATAAAAAGCATCAAAAAAGATATTTCCCTCAAACAGAAGAGATGAATTATCCCAAATTTAATTCTTACTGAGAGATACTATAAGATTGAATACGTGTCTAAATTTCAGGTTTTTCAAAACTTATCCGCTTACCAGATTTATCTTCAAATAAGGCTTTTTTACTAAAATAACAACCCCAGCCGGCACAGATCATAAATAAATAGACAAGGCGTCAATGAAAACTGCTTTGGCACGTGCCTAATTGTTGTTTTCTTTGATAACGTGCTTCCGAATAAACTGTTTTAATTCATACAATCCCTATTTAAATTTCATCCTAAAAATGTCCTTTGAGCATTTATGTACGCTCACATCTCTCTGAAAATCCATTTCATAGCTTGGTATTCACAGGAATTTGCGATAATATCAATTTCAAGCGCAGGAAGAAATGTAAAATGTGTATGTATGTCCACACAGGATAATATTGGCAAGCAGCTGAACCACCCTGAATGAGTATGTATGGAGGACTGTTTGTGTTGATGACATGTGCAAATCATATTTTTATTTTAGACAAAGGTTTAAATTAGTACAACACAGAAATCATCATGACTGTGCTATGATCTCTGATATCTGAAGAGGCCGACTGGGGCATCGGCCCGTCAGTGTCCAGTGAATACAAGTTTATAACCAGAGATTATGCGGCAGAACACACACGAGGCAGTATCAGCATGAATCGGGTCAATCGAGAATTGGGTTTGATTTCCTCCAATCAAATATTCCCCTTTAAAAAGGGACAATTGAAAACAACTTCATTTTATAAATATTTATGTGTCTGTTTCAGAAGAAACGGATATCGATTTTTTTTACAACTGATGCATTTTTACAGCAAGTGCTGTCAAAAAACCCTTCAAAATTGAAACTCTGTTTTAGACAAACAACTGAAACTGCCCATACAACAAGCCTTTGCTCTAAGTGGTATAGGTATCAGATGCAAATGTATTGATTCATCTGCAGAACAGAGAATCTGGTTATAAAGTGCCCAATCGTATGAAGCTAATCTGAGTTTCTCTGCTTTACATATATATAGCTACTCCAGAGAGAGGGACTCAATCTGAAAATAGTATCAATAGAATTACTTTATCTGGTCTCCCAGATCGTCCTGCTTAGTGATTAAGAAAAGAGTAACACGAATACTGATCAAAGAATTGCTGATGGTAAACTCTCGGAATGAAGGCAACTGTGTACTTTCTTTCTTATGTGGAACACTGTCATAGACTGATGTTCAGTCATTTTAAATGTTTAATGCATTTGATAACTTAACGTTGCGTGGTCTGTAGTGTCAATTATGCCTCTACCATGTCTGTATATAAGTTACCTTAATAAAAAAATGTTTTATTAGCAATTGAATCTAAGAGTGTTGTCTCTACATGTATGAAGTCTTAGCAAGACAGTCTACAGTCAACAAATTTGACCAGCAGTTTAAAGTAACTGCACCACAACATCAATTATGCTATTTTACGATACACGAAACAATTATTCATTGGCCAAACTAAACGATTCTGCCTTGCAAATTGTGTGTTTATCGACTTTTACTTTTCAGAATCTCAACTTTTAGCATTTTAAATTTCCATGAACTAATATGCTCATGGTCTATTTGAGCATGTAATCACAATTCTGTACCAAAAATAATCTCCCCACCCATAGCTGATGTTAAGGATTGTGATGTATAACACAACGAATTCACTTATCACTTCCCCTATGCTTTATCATGTAATTTATCTCTTTTATAATTACTCGTCATTGACAACATGATCACTATTTATTAATAAATATTGAGTGCTTTGTCTCAATCAGATTTTTGACCTTTTATCTTGTTTACTAAGAGCAGGTGTTTAAGCGCAGAAGATTATGAATAAATTTCAATCAACCAAGGAATAAAGTTTTTCATCCTCGTTTATGCAATGGGCAGTCGAGGTGATAAATCTGCTTACTTCCATGCATTTTCTTAGCATGGTTATCAAGTTATGTTATAAAATATATTTGCAAAAATCTGTTCATGAAACGTTGATACCTCAAGTTATAAAAACATTACTATTTCATTCACATTAGTCATTTATATGCAGAGCAGAATAATCAGTATTAGAAAATAATAAGAAAAACAATATTAACTTTATTAATGTAATTGCTATTTGGTATAATTTAGCATGTCTTAAAATAGTTAATACTACATTTTTGGGTCGATCGCTAACTACATATGGCTGCCAGTCCCCTTATTTCCACAATACATGTCCCAATAATTAACCTTTAAAGGTACATCCATTATGTTTCATAAAATTTTTTTTGGCTTTAATACGTCCCAATTCACCACATGTGCTGTCTACAATACAAACAAATTCACTCAGCTTGCATATTTATCCCCAATCGCCAAATATATCATAATTACTAGTTTCCAATTATAATTGAGTAACATAATTATGCATGTGCAGAAACCGAAACTGCACGTCCCATTTACATGCACAGTAGTTATGTAACCTATTAAACATTATCAACTCAAATTTGTCTTTGTGTCAGTTATAAATAAGATTCCAAAATCACGTTTGACTCATTGGCGCGCGCCACACGCGGTACATTGTCCGGTTTTCGATCAGAAATCACTACGTTTACCTTCATATCGTCAATATACTAAGTCGACTATCATCAAAATGGTAGATTTTCGCTAACAATTGGTACTTCTCGATAAAGTAACACCATTTATAACGTTTGCAATATGTGAGCCCCAACAACAAAATGGATGTACCTTTAAGTACTTTTACTCTTTCACTCACAGTTATATCAAAATATGCTGACGTGGTTTTTTGAGAGACGTCATTACTGTGAACAGTCATATAAAAGTGCAAACTTCATAAACAGTGAATAATGGTCCCTATATTCGTGTGAATTATCAGTTACCATGGCAATATACTTGGCATTACAAGAAGCACATTTATCTCCACATATTCTACATCCAATGATCTATGGCACAGTGGCCAGCAGTTGTGCCAAATTCCCCCATGGGAATGTTGGTTTAGTTTCCACAGAAGATTTATATGTCTGTGCTTCTTCGATGATAAATGTATTGGGGTTCTATGTGAAACTGAGTTTATGCACCCAAACGATATAACTTCTGTCGGTGTATTTCCAATAGAGATATAAATAGTTGTAACTACTCCAGAATTGACTTAGCAGTAATCGTGGAGAGATGTAATGTATTTCCACCTCATCACCTGGCAATAGATTTGAAGTAACATACTGCCCCAATGATCTGTATTTAATCATTAAGACATTAAGTCTGATAATACATTATTTGTAACTTGGAAGATATTATGTCAAAATGTACGTTTAAATATCAAAATATGTAAAAACACTCATAACAATGTGGCGGATAGTCCCCATAGAACGTGCACTGTAAAGTAAATGGAATCAGAAAAAAACGTTATATTGTACAAATTTTACAGATAAAATCTTCAGTGCATCGAAAGAAGGCATTAACAAATCAAACCAATTTTCAATCTTGTAATATTATTTGTTAACATTATTAGATCATTAGAATTCAACAAACTCAATCGTTGTGATAATACTAACAAAGAACATTAGCAATACACAAAGATGGATATCTGAGAACATATCCAACCTGCAAATCAATAATACCAGCTTGGTTGACAATACTGGTATATCAAACCATGTTTTCTCTTTCTCCTATTCAAGTAATTGTTAACTGGTCTGATGCATCAAATAAAAGGGCCAATCTTATTCTCCAGTTTTTGGATCACGTTCCAAGATGGTTTTTTGGGCAATTCTAAATGTACTGTAGTAATACATACTTTCCATTGAGTTGTTCAAATACTGTATTACTATCGGTTTTTCTCTCGCTCTTAAAACCAAAAACATGCATGCGATGTTGATATTCATACTTGAGTCAAACGTGGAGAAACAATAGTTAAACTGTTAACAGTAAACTGATCAGGTGTCTACGTGAACATAAATATCAATTTATAACCAAGAAATAGTTGACACCCTTCCCTGTTCAATCAAAATGGCGTTTGTCCGTTTAAGTAAAGTATAAAACACCAATCTGTTGATAAAACACCAATCAACAGTTCAGTTTGGTGCATTGTTCTGAAATTGACTTAAAGAAGCAGCTCGACGAAGAAAGCAATCACAAATTATTGCTTCTCTTGAGACCAATTTTTATGTTCGCGTTAGAACGTCAGTAACTTTCTGTTCAAACTGTCAGTTTTGCTGGATGAATGTATTTCATGTTTTCTTCATGATGAAGCTCAAATTGCCAATCAGTTGGAACCAAATAAATAAAGACATCACACATCGAGGACATTGAAAGATCCACGAAACGATATGGAAATCGATAACTCAACCAATTCAATTAATGATCTAAATAAAAGTTTAAAAATAAGTAAAAGTAATGATTTCGAAAACAAAGAATCACAAAATGTCATTTTGAAATACTAGCGGGAAAAAATAATTCATTTAAAGGAGGTTTTTGATATTAGAAAATGTGAAAGGGAGACTTGAATAATTTAATACAATTAAATGAGTGTATTTATGAATTTTATCTGAGACATGTGTTATTGTGTGATACTGTTTAAAAACTACTTATCTAACATCCATGATTAAGAATTTAAAAAAAAAAAAATTGTTTTCGATGTGGACATCCTAGGATGGTTTATAATCTGTAAGATGTAACTAACCAACATAAGCTGGTTGACTTGACACGAAGTCACAGTCTTTGTTTATTGTGAATGTGGACATAACATTGTTATATTTGGGATAACACTACCTTCAATAGTACAAATTCTAGAACTTTTTCGGGCCGAGTCCCATGCGGGATTCGAACCCACACCCTGAGAGTAAGGCAACTATCGCCAGCATTGACTGAACCAACAGCTTACCACACGAACATTTCGCCTCGACAAAAATCGAGGTCCAACAATCGATAGTTTACATTAATTTTACATTCATAAACCTCTGATAGACATAGATTGGCGCAGTTCCCTAGGCTGAATGCATTAGAAATACTTGCCATTTAGATAGTGAACAAAACATAACATTGTTATGTTTAACACTACCTTCAATAGAGCAAATTCTTGTACTTTTTCGGGCCGAGTCCCATGCGGGATTCGAACCAACACCCTCAGAGTAAGGCAACTATCACCAGCATTGACTGTACCAACATGCGAGGCGAAATGGCCATGTGGTAAGCTGTTAGTAAGTCAATGCTGGCGATAGTAGCCTTACTCTGAGGGTGTATATTTGTATCTATGTGGCATATGTACCTTAACTATTATGCCGTAGAATTTGTAATAGAATTAGAAATTCCTAAAAATATAGTAATTAAATCAGGGGACATAATTTAGTAAATGAACTGTGCTTCAAAACGACAATTATCTAAATGGACGGATGTTGGTGTTTGACTGCAACAACCCATGAAACAAAACAAAAGGTCACAGGCCTTAATACTTTTCCAACTGCAATGATCTTAACAACACTTTAAAATCCGAATTACATTTTTCTCTTCGCTTTAAACCTGTAGGCATTATGCAATGTATTTACAGCACATCTAGTTCACAGTTACTGCCTGTAATGCGAAATTAATTCTGGACGGTCAATAGGAAGGGATGTTGAAGGGATGTTCCGCTAATATTGACAAACAGCAAGCCATGTGGAAGATTTTAAAGATGGAGTTTAGAACTTTAATATTGAATATCTCTACTTGTTCGTAAAAGTTTGGAAACGTTTTTGAGATTTGTAGATTTCAGAAATTTAAGAATTTTGGTCATTTACATCAACACATGTTTGGAACTGTGTCTGCAATTCCCGTCGAAGACCTAGATTGGGAAAGGAATGTCCCTGGTTAACAGTTATGACATCTATGTTTCAAAATAAGTATTTTTAATGAATACTCTCCAACATAGACCTTAAAGATTTTATAACATATACAATGATTTGGTCCCTTATGAATAACATATAAAGTTGGATTTAATCCAATTGATTCAATAACAGATTTATTTTTTTTATCATTATTCATGGCTTTCTTTTATGTAATGTTTAATAACTTGACACTTTTAAAATTACTGCAAAATATCCATAATATCGGTACATTGTAAGACTTAGTTATGCACACAATGGACACATAATAACCATTTTTAAAAGCGTTAGTGATAATTACTGCATTTTAGGCTTACTGGAACACTTACCTTTAAACATAGGGTGAACATTATTTTATTAAATGATTTTAGTTACTAATGAAATGACAATTATTTTCAACATAGACGAAACCACAGATATTGCAAATTTCAAAGCTGCTAATAAATTGGTTTTATTGTAGGTCAAAAATTCCAAATGCAACGTTGAAATACGAACTCTTCAATTTGATTATTTGATCGAGATGTGTGCAAATATCAGAAACAACTGATATGTTAGCTTCACTGAAGATTATTGGAAGCCATGTAGGTCATAGTTTAAGTTAGTTACTTCTTGAGGGGAGGGTGATATGCCGGTAATAGTAATGCTTGTTGTGCAATCCTTTGTTCCTATATTCTACACTTCATCACCCCTGGGAGTTTTCACCAGGAACAATCGCACTCAATAATTATTGTTGTTTTAACAGTCATGATTCTTATGTTATTGTGGAGTAGTCTGATTTATTATTCATTAGTACAATAACACTTTGACATGTACGACATGTAAGATGTTTGGTACATGCATATGTTCACTGTTTTAAAAGTGGTTTCCTTTCGTTTTGTATGTCTAAAACTCATCAACTCATGTTTATATATCATTGTTATATTCTCTAGAAAATCCACTATCATAAGAGCCTGACGCAAAGTCTCATTTCGATGCGATGTATTTCCCAATAGATGTTTATCATACAAGCAGCACGGAAATGTATTCTGCTGAAATGGCAAAACAAAAGACCCCTGGGACAAATTACCAGAACTGAGTCTAATGTGGCATAAATCATTGGAGGTAATCGTTTTACGTATAATGATCATCTAGTATAGATGGTAGTAAATGTTGTGCTTTATAACAATATATAGATTGCCATGGCAACTGTTATTTACAATGATTATGGAGAAATTATTTAGTGTGCATGTGTTCCAGAGACTGCTCTTACGAGAGGAAGATTTTTTGTGAGTGAAGTTGACTTCTATCCTTCTAAATAACCATTTAAGACTTATCTGCGATGCCTCTCTTGAACAACTGTAAATCTGTAAAGTGCAAGTGCATGTCCTGAAACTCTGTGCAGTAAATTGTAGATATGCCTGCAGTTTCCTAAATCAAAATATTTAAGATCTGATTTAACTTGTCATTGCCGGATGTCTTATAATGCTGATTTATGGTTAATGGGTCCTTTGCAAGTGACCTTTAACTCCTTTCAAGTTTGCATTGAAAACATGAGCTGTCTTAAACAGGATGTTCTCATTTAGAAATACGAGTAGCTTGTATTAGAAACCAGAATATCTAATAAACTGTTTCCAAGACATTCCAAAACAATCTTGAAGTCTTACAAAAACAGCAAAACTGCATCTCAACATTTTTAGGTATCACCATTTATCTTTATACAAGAGAAAGCCCAAGCGATCAATGAAAGCTAGCATCGCAATTCCATAAATATATTTCCAAGGATAGATGGCTGGACTGTTTACTTTGGTCAAGTAGGTCAAGTTTAGTTATTTTTAACAATGCACATGTCAGATTGTTAAGTCTTCTTTACTTTCAGTGTGTAATCTCCATTAATCCAAAAGGTATTATTTGATTTTAAGATTAACTTCACTAGGTTCGACAGTGTTTTCTCATCTATTTACATCACATAATGTATCATCCAACAAGCATTTGCATTTGACAGACTCTTATCCGTGACGAATATAAATGTAGTATATTCTAACATATTCAAAGTCGTCATAAATATAAACAGAATGAGCCTTTTGTAATTTTATATATCTGTCTAACTGGCATTTACAATATTATACCCTCTGACTAAATGACAGTGATCGTTCCACCAGGAGGTTGGGAGGATAATTAGAACGACACTGACACTTATTCTGTGAGGGAGAGTTATTGTAAACAGGCAAATCAATAGAGGCCACTGTCTCTCACAAGATTATTTACAACAAGAGGTTCAAAACAAAGGTCAGATGTTGCCCTTCATCATGCAACGTGATTCCGAATGGTATAGTGTTCATCATAAGAAACCAGGGTTATCATTCAAATGTACCATATTCTCTTATTCAGTGTCAATGACCCAGGAATAATAATTCCATAATACCCTCTTCTGAAAATGTGATTCCGAAAGGTATAGTGTTCAACATAAGAAACCAGGGTTATTATTCAAATATACGATATTTTTATATTCAGTGTCAATGACCAAGGAATAATATTTCCATAATATCCTCTTCTGAATAGGTGATGAATAATTAATGTGATTTTATTGCCCGAAAGTGATGATTGATCAAATAGGCAACCATCAACCGTATTTCATTGAGACGTATATTCATCTTACAGGAAAGGAGAGTTTCAATAAATATGTTAATAATATTAACACAGATGTGCAAAGGCAGGTTTTTGAAAGTTTTAAACCTAAAATAATGATGTTAATAACAGGTGTACCCATGATTATTTTACTCTGAGTAAAATGATAAAATCACCACTAATTAATTAATTTCCCAGAAGCTGGTTTTCTATTTTGAATAAGCATTGAAAAGGAATATTTAGGCTTAGTTGATTCCATTAAGTGTTCATTAGTTTTTCCTACATGTGTTGACTGGTCAGTATAGGTATTGTGTGGTTTCATCCTTTTTCTTGACCCTGTGTAATGTATTTGCCAAGTTCAATTCAAGAATAAAGTAATGTCAACTGTATAGTATAGACAATCTTTATTGAAAAAAACATTGTGATGTGAAACATACTGTATAAAGAAATAAAATGTTATAGTTGATATTTCATAATAATATTTTGTTTGTAAGAACTTGATGCCAAGTATTTCACACTATTTTAACAAGATCAATGTAGAAGTGAGTTCATCAAGTGCAATGAGTAACAGAATACGAATGATGAATTATGACTCACAGATTAGTGTTATCAAAGAAGCAAAAGCAGAATGATGATGAAACATCCCATGTAACGGAACCTCTATTGTGTAGACTCAGTGTGGGGCTTTCTCGTTGATATTCAGGACGTTGATTTATTCATTCAAAGATCAATATGATACCTGACTCATGTTCATCAGACTATAATATGAATATCCGTGAACAGAATGTCTTAGTTAAATTGACCTTTAGAATGACATTTACGTCAAGTCATTAATAAACATTCAGTGCACATTTCTCATACAGATCGTCATACCATTTTAAAAACATTTCCATCGTGATATTGTCTGTTTAGCGTCTTCAAATTCAATACCAAAATACATTAATAATTATTATCAACTGTATTCAAGAATAGAAATTATATCAATCTTTGTTTCATACTGTAGTACATATTACGTTTGTACATTTGTTGACAGTAACACACTTTGTCTAAGTATAAAAGCTTTTTGAATGTAGATGGACAATTTTTCTAATTGAACTTCACTGGACGTTTTCATCAATTATATAAACTTAAAAGTTTCAGGGTGTTCATAATAGTATTTCTTTATATATACAGTTCTTAATGAATATTATGCTGGGCATACACATACAACATGATACTCATCTTCGACATAATTCAAATTGCACATTTGACATATTCTATTTTAATTTTTAATATCTTTATATCTCCCAGTTTCAATATATAAATCAAGAGCAGTGTAGTCGTGCCAATGAAGATTTATATTTCCTTGTTGTCAAGATCGAAAGGTAATGTTCTGCATGGATGGAATCTTCAAACATTTTGTTGTAGAAATGATAGTGAAAGGAATTAAAATAGACCATATACAGGAAATTGAGAGCAGGTCAACGATGTTTCTATATGTAGAAGAAGAAGCATGAACCATCTCTTTCCAAACATCAAGTATTACGGAGAGTCTCTAAAGTATTGGTATCCATCCTAGATCAGTATATAAGAGTTTAGTTTCTATACAAATGTGATAGACTGTGCAAGCAACAATCCCATCTGGTTGTTGACTGGTAAATGATGTTTTTTAATACATATCCGACGAGTAATATTCAACTTCCTGTCAAGCTGCTTCTATTTCTAAACAATGAGCTTCTTGTTGCCACTGTCTCTGGATTATTTGTTGTTTGTGAAGGGCAGTACAGGAGAGTGATATCCTGGAAACAAAGTTGTGGCATCAAGTTGGACAGATCAATGATGATTGCTGTAGACACATCCGCCGTAGAGCTACATTTTATTGTTTTACACAAGGACAACAATCTAAATGTTGTTTTGTTCAAGGAATTAGTCTATTCATGCTGTGTTAGGAATATTACAGAAGGTCACAGAACGGTTGAAAACGTGCATGTTATATTTATTACCTGCATCTATTTTTAATGCAGCTAGATGTAGCTTTTACCTAAACTTCAATCGGAAAACAATAACAGATAAGACGATTTGGTAGCATTCTGAGAAATATGAAATGATATGTTTATATATTTGTTACACTGTTGCAGCGATTCTAAAACATTTAAAAGGTCTTATATGAAACTGTTACAAGTTTCTGGGAGCCTTATGTGTGCGTGTTAGTCCATTCTGTATAAATAAATTGACAACACAGTCAATAGGGATTTGTTCCTTCTACTGTACTGTCGATAGCATAAAATATAGATTTGTTTAATTGCGACCTCAAAAACGTCAAGTTGATAGTACTACTTATTCTTAAATCATAGACAGATGACTCCGAGTAAGTTCTGGCTTCAACCAATTTTTAACGTTCTAGTCTCGATCATGTGCCCCCAAACAATGTATTCAGTTTTTATCTTAGTCATCTATGTAGTCTGTTTAATGGACCATTTCACTGTACTAAATTGGTCCGTCACGGACTAAAAGCAAGCAAACTGATGTAGACCACTGTTTGAATGTCTGCTACATTTCAATAACACATCAAATACATCGTAGTGTTCAGTCAACTGAAGATACACGTCTTCATCAATTTTCTCTGTCTAATACAAAATTGAAGTGTAGTGTAAGTAAGTGTTTCTTTTTTGTAGGCTTTAAACCATTTGTACATACCAGGAATGTTGCCTTTTACTGACTGGGTAACAGGAACAGTATTGAATAATTTACTAAACATTGTTACATTAAGAGGATTATAACTGCCTCATCACTCAGCATCTACTCTATTTCTTTAAGTGCAAGATATGTGAAGATATGACATCAAATCTTTCCTTTTTCCATATGTTGTTATGTAAGAGATTTATGTGTAAAGTATTTGAACACATAATCAATACAACGTCAATGATGGAATCTATAGTGTCAGAATAAATCTTTAACAACAACAAACTGTTTTGTTACATAAACCTTGTAACTTCGACCTCAATACTCATGAATGTCAAATGTCACAATCATGTAATAACATGTCTATTTATTTTGTACTGTATGTGGGCCTTTTACGAAATAAACTTGGATTGCTTGGCTAATATGGTTTCAGGAGAGCTATCTTCAGAAGAGTTATCATCTTACATAAGGTTTTAAATGTTTCAAATACTAATTTGAAAAGTACGTTTTATCTCATACTATATCAGTACATGTATTTGGTGCATTTCTGTATCTATATATATAGACCAACACTTCTTTTATGGCTGAACACTATATACTAAAACAGACTAATTACCATTGCTATATGATTATTTAATTACAATAATAGATGTGATTTTCATAATATGTAATCACTGTCGATTACACTTTATCATGGTTTAATTTATTATCTTTACACAGAAATATGACTGTACAAAATAGTCTCAACGAAGCCACTATATGTTTGAGAAGTCAGTACTGACAAACCAAAGCTGTATCATATTATCCTAAAGAACTTTGAAAGAAAGAGTTGAAAGTGTAAAACTTTATTGACTGCAAGGTTATATTTACAAGATATATCATTGCCACATGTTAACTTCTAAATAAATAAAATAATAATCAACTTCTATAGCGCCGAGTTTCAGCACTAGACCATTATTGCAATAGACAAACATCATTCAGTGTAAACACTTTTTGTTTGTTGTCAGTGCTGATTATTATCAACAAATAACACGCTGTTCATATTATTGACTTAAAACAATTATTTATTATTACACGATGTTATGAAAAATATTGTTCTTCATCAAACAAATCCTGTCCAAACCAAACTGTTTTTTTGCAAAATAGCAAAATAATGAATTACCCTGTTGTGCTCTTAAACCAAACTTGGCACATAAGTTATCAAGATCTGGCAACGATTGCTAGAACGTTTTTCAGTATCGGGTGAAACCTCGAGATAAATGCTAGAAATCAATGATCTGTCACCCACAGCTTCAGTTAAAGACCTCGACACAGACGGCAACTCTCACAGAGCAGTTCCAGCCATCGCAAGAACAACTTACTGGAATGGCAAACTAAAGTAAACAGCAATTTCTCTCGGGGTCATGGTTGTCAGGATTGGGTCGTACGTAGTTCCTTATCTTACTGACTTTGATATTGCTTCATCCTGCAAGTAAGGTGAATGGGTAGTGTTATAGGGAACAAGCAACGCAAACAGAATCAAGTAGTAATTCCAATTGTTGATCAACAAGGAATAGTAACGGAAATGACCAACCTAGGTAAACATCAATTTAAACACTCGAAGCATCTTTGTTTAGATGAAGTATCACATAGTTGCTTATCTGATAGACTGTCATATTGATTAAGAGACAGACAATCTCCACATACACGAGTGTCACTGCACTATTACTGCTATCTTTATTACTGGATATTATTTTGGAGCAAAGCAAAACAACAGAAAATGATTTCTGAGACAAATTACCTTGTACCCATTTTCTAAATTAGGCCGATTTCAAAATGTTAATTGTTTCTCGTTAAAGCATTTTGAAAATGAAATTTTTTGAAAAAACATTATCATCTTACATTCCAAGATAAAGAAAGATTTTATTCTATCTCCTCTTCTAATGAGAGCAAATTTCAACACAGGCCATTAAATCAACATTCAGTTGATTTGCTACGTGCTTAATCGTTTTATATCTTGAACCGTGCTGGAATATTTAACTTTTTCTATTACTATTTATTTTTTAAATTCTAATTATAACCCTTGAGCATGACATGCATACCAATTTTAAGAAGATTCTATCTGAAACACTATTAAAAATTCAGAATTAAAATTCATACTGTGGTGTTAACAGGAGGTCACGTTCTACTCAGTTGCAATCATGGGGTAAAGTGAATTCATGCAAAATTTGATAAAACAGACCTGGGGTTTTCTCGGAACTCTTTAGATTTTAACTTCTTACATACATATGTAAAATACAATACAAGAAACTCAAGGGAAATTATCACACTATTGCAACAATAAAATGACACCCACTTTATTAATGGTTAATGTTGAATAATATATTCATCCTAATGATACACCTTCGCTGCATAAATGCAATGTAATGATTCAGCTGTAAGGTGCCTGTACCACATTTAACGTTATAGTTCCACAGAGTTATGTATCTGCTACCTCTTTACGCTCAGCAGCATCACAGAGATCATGGTATAATGGCTCATCGGTATAAGCGGGAAGCAAGGTTCTCTTTAAGTTAGAGGGGACCCACTGTGTGCACCTAGTCCCCTTCTCTCGTTTACTCTCTGACATTACCACTGCTCAGTGCAGACTGGGCAAAATCGATAAGTTGAATTGTGAGAATTGTTCTTTATATTGTAAAACATATAATCAGATTGGATTTATATTTACCGACTGCATCAATTGATTTAAACAACGAGATGCGTCATTGAATAGCTGCTGCAGACATGAGTGAGGGTAAACTCCATGAGACTAAGGTAGAAATCAGTTCACAAAGTGGACACCGACGGGACTTATCCTTGGTGTGTAAACGAAGACATAAACATAACGGAGCCGTGTCCCGTAGGATAGAGTTCTCGGTACTCCATGACTTGTTGCATTAATAAAACAATACAAATTAGTTCATAGACTCAATATCTCTCTACCTTACCACTAATAGTATGTTGATGACGGGATGAGAAAATCATGAAAGGATAAGGCTTCTCAAAGTTTCTATACATTAACTGAAAATGATTTAGATAGGATGAATTCATCTTCACAAATACGAAATCTCGTAAAAAAGGTTTTCAAATAATAGAAATTGTTATTTTTTTTATTTTTTTAACAATCCAGCTCAGGACAATGTTGTTTAGGAAACGTCGTTTCTGTGATCCAAACATAGACATCAATGTTTACATGAACTGTTATTATTGTTAAAAATAGTCAACATAAATATTCACCAGTGAAAAACTATTTCTTTCGACAAGACAAATACATATTGTTTAGCATCACAGTTTTAACCAAGTACATTTAAATAAATGTATCATTTCCCCACCAATTACGTCTGAAAGCAATATTAATTGATTGGTACACGACTACATATTGACAGAAAATACAGTGTTATGTTTTATTTTGTTTCCAGATGACCAACAAGTATATCGATGTTATAGAATATCGAACTGATAAATCGATTGATTATGTTTTCTTTGGTAGTCGTTCTATCTGTTCTGAAAACAGTGCTATTTGATTGGTACACGATTTGGTATTGATCTAGTCCATGTTGACAGAAAGGCAATGTTATGTGCTTGTCTAATTGACATGCATAACTCCTCCATAATATATAGCTCAATCCTCCCATGGAGTTATATTCAGGAAGAGAAAACTATGTTCTGTATGGTATAATACAGTTTTAGATGTGTGATAGTCCCTTTGAGCATTTACTCAATTAAAAATCCGCAGATTTCTCAAAAGTCAAAAACCAAACTGAAATTAGCATGACGTTAGGAGAAGATGTGAATGGATCGATGAATCTGTGTAAACACCAGGTGTTGACCCTCTAATGGAAACATCCTCAGAAAAATCATTTTACAGAGTCAACTAGAATAGTAATAATGAGATTAACATTGTCTTTGTAAAGAACACTGTCAATGAGTTTTAAATATAAACCTGATGATAAACACACAAACATAGTGATGGTGTCTGTGTTTGTCTGCCTATATCGCCTAGTATAAACTCCTTTCTTAATTATTTCTTTCTACATTAACAAAAACTATTTCCGGTCTAATATCCTGAGTACATAGGTCCTCTACTAAATAAACAATATATTCGAATCACAAAATACAGTTCATGAGCGGTGAAAGAATTCAATTAAATAACAAAAAGAAACTTGTGTTTATTGCAAATATATTTGAACATGAGGTATAAATCGCAGTATGAAGATGGCTCTGAGATATTTAGCTAATCAGTGGAAATTGAACAACCTTCAAATTAACATCTGTCGTCTAATTATCTGTGAATATTTTTCTCTTTGCTATTTCCAATTTTTTACAGATTGATAAATAATGTCATTCTTCAACAATATCATGAAATTTCAGTTTTTTTTACGATTCTGTATGTTTACGTGAAAGTAAACAGGGCCAATGTACACGCACAAGTGATTCAGTTCCAATATTTGAGAGCTAGCTAAAGGAAGCCAATAATTATACCCTTACTTATCATATGCATGGACTCTTCTAACTTTAAAAACAATGCATTTCAATTGCAAATGTACTCGTATAAAGAAGTTTCACTGTCAAAAATATGCAAATCAAATAAGAAAACTCAATTTACACACACAAAATGAAGCAAAGGTCAAACAAGAGGAATTAGCTTTTCGAGCGTTAGATGAAATTGAAAAGGTTTTTAATAAATGCATGTTACTGCTTTGCTTAATATGTTGTACAGTTAAAGCCATATTACTTAATTTGGGAACAAACATCAATTTCTAAATCAATCAGACCGGATTCATAACATAAAAACTTGGAAATGTATTTAGCTGTTATAATTCCCTCGATCGTAAATGCCGAGTGTTTGGACTGGAGGTTAGATACGCAGCTATATGCATCGCAAAAGTAAGGAAATTGATATCATAATAGAACATAAAAATCGATGCAAAATATTGGCACAGTTCCAGAGAACCATAAAGAGAGATATTCGAGAAGACTGTTCCAACACAACATTGATCAGGAAAGGCAGAGTTAAACGTTGGCAGCAAGCACAGCACCAAGTGTTCGTCACTACTCATGCAGTGACTGTTATAACCAAAATAGTTGGTGATTTTTGCTTAAAGGAATGGCCCGTTCTGTCCGCAAAATCCGCCATATTGGATTTGTGCATTACGTGAAATGAAAACAGGCTATATTTTACCTAATCCTACAACATTTTAATGATAAAAGATATACACTGATAGAACTTCACATAGTAACATATAGCGTGTCATTAACTAATAAACACTTTGCTGTTAATATACCGTAGCAAACCTTTCCCCACTCGCAGCGCCGATGAATGGCTTCAATTCTCAATGTTTTTATTTTTCAACAAATGTACGCTTGTCTTTATTAAGTTGTGAAATATAAATTCATCAAAATATTACCTTTATTATTTTGATTGTCTTTCAATCATTTATTAGTAGCATATTTGTGTAAAGGGGGATATCCTTTCGAATTTCGTTTCCACAAAAAATACCGCGAGAGAACCCTCCTTTTAAATAATGTTCTCTCATAGATATTGAAAGACGTCAGTACATTGAATATGACAGCAGCGAACAGCACTATTTAAGTAATCTGACTGTGGTAGTCACTTTAAAGTAGAAGGTATTATCATAAAGTGTACACATGCTTTTCAGCTAAAATGTAACACATTCATGTAATGAGCATGAAGCGAAAAAGTGAATATAGAATGACAAATCTTAAAAGTTTGATCCATGCACACGTAAGAAATTGAATTCAATATGCGCATGAATGAGTATTAGCATGCATTATTTGTCATAGTATTGTTCTGTAATGATGTACAGTATTGAAATGTGAAAAGTGAACATATGGCTTGAGATCATGCCATATGGGACAGTAAAAACATGACCCATTATTAATGTTAAATATTGCAGGAAATTCAATTACCTCTCTCTTTTTCATCTGGATGCTTATTATTTGTATGGTTTAGATTGTTATTCGTCTCTGAGGCAATTGGATGAAATGGGTTTCACACCAATGTTTCCATGAAAGTATAGCATTCTGTCCAATCCAATCATTAGAGGCGGGATAGCGCAGTGGTTAGCGCGTTCGGCTTCGGTCAAGAGGTCCGTGGTTCGAATCCCGCCAGGGGCACGGCAACTTTGTCTGCAGTGGAGAACTGTTCTACACGCAGTCAGGCTTGGGTGCAATGCTACACTGAATTTCAGTGCAGTACCACCCATGGTTCGCTAGTTCCAGCCGCATAGCGTTGCGGGCTTTCTCCCTGCCATAATACTAGCAGCCGCGATATAAGTGAAATACTCTTGAAAGCGGCGTTAAACCCCAACTCACCTCACCTCACCAATCCAATTAAGATACATTTGTCCTGTGAATGTTCATCCAAAACCCACATTGAGTGTTGAGTAATTGCCTCTCGTTTACAATATAATTTCTCATAATGGATTAACCTTCTTTACTCGAAACAAATGGCTTGTGGATGTCTGGGACCTTAATGAATGTCAACATGACGACAACAAATGATGAATACAATACTTCAGGAGTTGAATCAGAACTAAAACGTGATTTTAGGGAACGTAAGAATCACATACGTAATGACCCTCTCATTGACAACTACTCACTGTTTATGGATTACTTTGTCTTCACTTGAATTGTGTTACTTAAGAACTGTGTCTCTGAACAGAAACAGAAAGTGACTGACAGACAGCCTTGTTTTATAGATAATGAAATACATTGTGAGTTAGAATGGGGCAGCTGTACATGATGTTGTACTATGTTTTGCAATCCTTCTGTATGTGTGTGTCTATTTAGTATGAATATATTAATAAGCTGTTTGTTTGAGATCTGAGGCGGGCAGGTTGATTTATTGTGAGGCTTATTTGCTTCACCTGTACTGTCCTTTACATGAATTCCAGCTTCTTGTTGAATCTATACCAGTGTAAAACTCATTAGAAGGGGTTTACTTTACCATGTCATGGAGAAAAAGAATATAATGTATCATCAGAGGGCTTTTAATCGTGAAGATAGTAGTGATGTTAATCACAAATGGAATATTGTCCATTTCGACCTTAAAATGACTTTTGTAACTAAACAAAAAAACATAATAATGATATCTATGGCCAAACAATGATTTTTTATATTCTGAAGATAAAGACCAACTATTTAGATAACTATTTCCAAATGTTGTTAACATTGATTTGAAAGTGTTGGAATGATGTATGGCCATCAAAGCGATACAACAGGTCATACTCTTAGCTAATCGTTCTACATTCTACATGTTCTAATGTTCATGGTAATATTTTACCCAATATCCGTCATCGTCCTCTTGGCAATTTATTCTCAATCGAAAATGCCAGTAATTACAGTGCTAAATTGATCTATCAAACGAACTGGAGTAGGTTAATGTTTTATTGTCTGTTCAATTATCAACAAAACATCAAAGACAAATGCTCTTGTACGTCAATTATTCTTGTCTAAAATACAAAGCTAAGTGTACTCTGCAAGTGCTCATTAACACATACTATCAATATAACCAGTTACTGCTTACTGAGAGTATCAATGACATTATTGATTAATTACATGAAAATGTCGAAACAAGATCAAAGTGGCCTCAACAACATCATTTACCTCATGCTGTAGACAGATGACTTATGATCTTTGATTTTGTTCTTTTATCAACATTAAAGTATGGTCAATATTTGGAATAAAAATCTTTACAAATTGAATAAACCGTTTTGGTTAAATCATCCAGTAACTCTTTGATATTGAGAAGCAAGGCATGACTGTATCACATTAGCCGTTTGTCAACCAAACCTCAACAGGGTCTCGTGTGTCCTAATTAGCTTGTTCACAGTATTGACTTCTGACTTGATCGCACGATTTTGGGAATTTAACCGCATTTTCTTATCCCAAAACAATTGTCATAGTATTTAAGAAACTCTTGACAATAATAGTTATATCTTTTTAAAACCCATCCTCGGTCACCACTGGGACAGTTTCTTAAATGTGTAGCTCTTATCCCAAAACAGTTGTTATATTAATCAAGAATTCGTCTTAAGTTTGACCATAATAAGTACATCTTTATAAAACCCATCATCGGTCACCCCTGGGACGTTTTCATCAGAAAAGCTGAAGAGAAAGCTATAATGTCAGTATTATTATGAATAGGCTAACCAAAAAAAGGCTTGATATGTGATAATGGAAACAGTGTTGTTTGGTACGATATCAGGTACACCAGCTGACTGCTCATGAGTGACTAAAACATGCTTTGAGCTAAAACGTTGATAGTATGAACAATATTTTGCGGATTGACTAAAGTTAGTTGTTAGTCGTCTATACAGTGTGGCATAGGTCAAACTGTCAACCATGATTCCCTCGTGGGCCTTTTATGGTCAGACTTACATAAAACAAATTTGTATTACGTATTCCATGTAAACATTAACAAACTTGACTGAATGAGGACATTGTTTTGTCTTGTGCGGTTCTGTGGAGCGATGACAGTTTGGTATTTGTAGAGTTGTTTTGCCCTGTCTGAAGTATCTTCCCACTTTACAGAAATGTTAATCATTAACATAGGTGTGTGTTAATGCTTGATTCATTAGGTCCTCGTCGACTCTTCTGAGCAAATTTGAAGTTTTAAAATGAACAGAAAGATGAGAGAAGGGAAAAACTAAGGTCGTAGAATTAACATACTGTGCTACATAGTAAAACCATTTTACAGTAATGAAGATTAAATTACATATGACGCAGCTCCTAAAATCCCAAAAGAATGAGTCTCATCTTTGTCTGATAGAAATTATTTTCATTTGTTCATATTTGAAAATAATATGATGAAAATACAAAGGATTCAGTTACTAAAACTCCCCAGAGAAGACACGAGGCTCCGCTGGGTCTGGTAGAATACATCTCCTCTTTATCTGTAGCCAAGAGGAAGAAGTTCGTGTCTGTCACAGCCAAATACTTGACTCTCTAGTTATGCAACTTCAACGTAGCAACACACACTAGTTTTTTAATTGCTTGTCAACTCTATCTATATCAATATAATATTCTTGATTTAATATGTTCATTCTGTATGTAATTGGAATCAAATGTTTTATTTTGTTCAAATCAGCTTTTCATTAACGCTGTGATAATTCGCTGATGTTTTCATGGCCTTCATTCCATTTCCATATAGCATTTTGCAATTATAATTATTTTTAGATGCGGATATTAAAGCAATGTTCTCACCTCCAACGGCCGCAATATAGCCCACGCCCCGTTAAACAATACCTCACTGTATGTAATAATAAAATAATCCTGGTAAAAGAAGTATATCAAATGAGGCATATCTTTGCAAATAATATCTTAATAATACGTTTGACTTTCTTACATTATACATAGTTTGAAATATGAAATATGAAATATATCATATTTAATATTTTGTAATTTCACGCAAATTAAACCAAAAGCTGATTGTCTGACACATCTTTTAAACACTGTTAGGCATCTAACCTTCAATCACGTAAACACCTTGTTGGACTACGTTTAGATGTGGGAATACAAACAAACTAAACAAAATGCTATAACAAATTATATTAAAATATGATAAAATGATACACTTTACTTAAACTTCCAGGAATGCGTTGAATCTTCTGTATGGGTGATCGCGCTAGAAATCAATCACCTCAGCTTGAGTTAAAAAGTCACAGAGCAATTCCACCCATCACATGAACAGGAACACTTACTTGAATGGCAAACGAAAGTAAACGGCAATTTCTCTTGACGTTCCAGTTGTCAAGATTGGGTCTTGCTTAGTTGCTTATCTTACAGACTTTGATATTGATTCTTTCTAGGAGTAAAATGAAGATGCATGACAGTCAGATTCACCAAGTGGTTCCTGAACCCACTTGTTGATTCACCGGGATCACTTACTGAATGGCAAACTACAGAAAACAGCAATCTCACTGGAAGCATCCTTGATGCCCATATGAAGTTGATTATCTATGATTCTGTGTCATATTGATTATATGGCAACACCAAGAAATAGGCAAGATACTTGACTGTGATGGAATCTGTAATGTTGCTTTGAGGCAGTTGATGTGGTTGCGAACTTAAATAAGTATAGAGTCTGTCAGTTAATGTAACGCTGATATATCAGTACACTATTTCATAAGAAGATTAATGCACGTTACAATGGAGAAAGTCTTCAAAAAGGTCAACTAAGCCTCAACATATTCTTCTAGAAGTATATTATTACATCATACAGTGAGAGAAACGTTTCAAAATTAAGTATGCCCTAATCAAAATTGAACATGATATCTGTGTACATAGCATCATAAAAATATTCAACCAATTAAATGCTTAGGGAATGATACTATTAAATTGAATACGTGTCTTTTCAAAACCTTATCAGTTTGCTAGATTTATCTTTAAATAAGGCTTTTTCACTAAAATAATAACCCCAGCAGACACAGATCATCAATCAATAGTCAAAGCGTCAATGAAAACATTCAGCTTATACGTCCGTGCCTAATTGTTGTTTTCTCTGATAACATTCTTCCAAATAATTTGTTTTAATTCATAAAATCCATATTTGCATTTCATCCTATAAATGTCCCTTGAGGATTTGTGTATGCTCACCTCTCTGAAAATCGATTTCATATCTTGGTGTTCACAGGAATTCCAAATAAAATCAATTTAAATTGCAGGAAGAAATGTAAAATGTGAATAATATTGGTGAATAAATATGAAGGAGCACCTGAACCAACGTTCCTGAAGGAGTCTGTATGGAGGACTGTTTGTGTTGGTCATATGTGCAAATCAAAAACAATTTCTTTTTACTCTAATCAAATGTTTATATTACTATAAAACAGAAATCATCATGTCTGTGCTATGATTCCTGCTATTTGAAGAGGCCGACTGGGGCAGCGATCCGTCAGTGTCCAGTAAATACAAGTTTATAACCAGAGATTACTCGGCAGGACACACACGAGGCAGTGTCAGCTGGAATCGGATCAATCGAGAATTGGGTCTCTGGTTATCCGACCATATGTATTCAGTCTTAGAAGCGTGCAATTTATCTCGGACATACCTGATCTGTTGGTACAATTTTAAAAAACGTCTAATTTGTTAGAAAGAAAATTAAAAACTACAATGAACAGGAGAGGTTCATGGGCTGCTCGTGTGTGCCTTGACGTTCATGTTGATGTATGCAGTAAAACTCGTGTTAGTTCCTTTTTGGTCTGTCTTAGCTTGTATCTTGACGAGACGTGAGATGAAGATTCATGGAGATGTAGTTCAAGTCGATATTACTGAGAATTACAGGAATCTAACACAGAAAGTGCTTCTAGGTATGCGATGGGTCTCCCAGAAAGCAGCACATGCCAGCTACTACATGAAATGTGACGATGATGTGTACATCAATCTCCCGTACTTGTTACACGAATTGTCTGCAGGGCTAATTTCCTCCAATCAAATATTGAGGGCTTATGTGCATCATGGCGGATTTTCCTTCTGGTCCAGTCCAACGGTCAAACCATGTGACATCATCTTCATCAAGGTGACTAGTGCCAGCACGTTCGTCTAAGATGTTCTAAAACTCCAGTTTAGAAAAGTGAATTGATTTGGGGACAAGCGACCCATGGTTTTGTTACAATAAAAGAATTACCAAATGGTGTAATATGAGAGAGAAAAAAAGGCACTTTAAAACATTAATTCTTTGTTTGATGAGAATCTCCCAAGTAACGAACCCATTTGCAAATATATCAGGGAATCTCATAAATAGTACATATGTTCATGAAACTGTAAACAAAGGCTTCACAACGGACAAATAACTAACTCTGGTGAACAGATACTGAGTATGAATGGATGCAAACTAAAAGTCTGTTTAAAATTGGGTTGGGGACATTGAAAGCAAGAAAACAAATGTTAAAAGGCAAAATTGGAAACAACTTCATTTTATAAGTATTTATGTGTCTGTTTCAGAAGAAACAGAAATCGAGTTGGGTTTTTTACCAATGACTTATTTTTAGAGAAAGTGCTGTTAAAAAAACCTTTTAGACATACAACTGGAACTTCTCACACAACAGGCCTTCACTCTCTAAGATGTATAGATATAGATGCAAATGTATTGATTCATCTGCAGAACAGAGAATCTGGTTATAAAGTGGCCCACCGTATGAAGCTAATCTGAGTTTCTCTGCTTTACATATATATAGCTACTCTAGACAGAGGGACTCAATCTGAAAGAGTATCAATAGAATTACTTTATCTGGTCTTCCAGATCGTCCTGCTTTGTGATTAAGGATAGAGTAACACGACTACTGATCAAAGAATTGCTGATGGTAAACTCTCGGAATGAAGGCAACCATGTGATATCCTTGGTATGTGGAAAACTGTCATAGTCTGATGTTTTGAGTCATATTAAGTATTATTTAATGCATTTGATAACTTAAAGTTGTGCGGTTTCTAGTGTCAATAAAGCCTCCACCGTGGCTGTATATAATTTGCCTTCATACAATAATTTACATTTATACACTCTGATCTCGATTTAGAAGAAACCAGATTACATAAATACCAGTTGCATCGACATCGAGGTGAAATGGTCGTGTGGTAAGCTGCTGGTATGGTTAGTGCTGGCGGTAGTTGCCTCACTCGGAGGATGTGGGTTCGAATCCTGCATGGGACTCGGCCCGAAAAAGGACAAGAATTTGTACTATTGAAGATAGGGTTATTCCAAATGAATCCTTATATTTGTTCACTATCTAAATATCATGTATTTCTAATACTGTTTGTATTAGTTATTCTTGAAGTGAGTCAACTCTCCCTTGGTTGCTGCCTTCTCTGCCTCTGCCGCGAGATCCTCCACGTAGCATATCTTGTCCTTTCTGTCACTTTTCTTGACCTGTTTGTCGTTGGCCCTGTACTTCTCTTGTGCTCTTTGTGTAGTAATGGTCCATTTTTTATTGAAGTCTTAGTAAAACAATTTTAGACTGTCAACAAATTTACCCACAGCTTCACACAATGCAACTCACAAAACAAGAATTAATTGTACCAATAGATATCTAAAACATGATCAATGAATGAATGGACGCTTTAAAATGAAGAAGCTTGAAAATGAAGAAACGTGAACAGGATTTCAGAGACCCAGGCACCTGAATCACAGATCGATATTTTATTGGTTTATTGGCAGGACTATTCAAGTCAATCCCAGTTTTAAAAAATGATTAAAATGAGCAGGCAGAACCACCACAACATTGAGTCATGAAGTGAAGAAGGTTAACACCTATAATCAAACAATAATTAATCTGTGTGATACAAACTCTCAATTCTCAACATGTTCAATTCATGTAAACAGCGATATACACAATTAAAAGAAGTAAATGGGATATGTGGAATAAATGCACCTGTTGGGAACATATAATTGATAAAGTAATTTAAGTGTTTAGGTAGTTCATTGATATATTGCCGGGACTCACTAAGTCAACCCCATTTCAAAAGATAAATACGATTAGCAGACGGAATATCATTCCAACATTGAGCCATGAAGTAATGAGGGTTGAAATTTATAATGAATATATATATATATTCAAATGGTAGTTACATGTAAACCTCCCTGAGGAAAAAGTTGAACCATGTAGGAGGAAATATATATTTATTTCTCGCGTTAAGTAAGTGTTTATATATATATATATATATATATATATATATATATATATTGAAATAGGTATGTGGTATCAAACGTGGAGAAGTGTATAAGTAAATTTAAATAATACACTGAAGACGTATATCAACTTTCATAATCAATACTTTATATTCCTAAAAAGGAAATATTTTGAATTTACCTTTACTACACTGGGATATATCTTTGCTAACTTTTAAGTGTCTTAAATTTTCATCTCTTATTTGTTGTTTGTGCACTGTAACTCTTTTTTGAAGGTTATTAGTTTGTCCAATGTATGTGAGATCACAATTTTCACAAGAAATGACATAAATCACGTTTTTCGATTTGCATGACATATTACTCTTAACATGGAAGTCTTTGCCATTTTCAAAAGTAACTGATGAACCCTCCTTGAGATAGGGACACGTTCCACATCTTTTATCCAAACATTTTTTGACACTTGGAAAATTGTGGTTGTTTGTAAATTTTGCACATGTCAGTATCTTTTTCAGGTTTTTGGGTTGACGCTTACTTTTTATTATTTTAGTTTTCTTTAGCATTTGTGCGAGACGGTCATCTTGTCTCATAATGTCTAAATTGCTCTGTAATTTCGGGAAGACTTCCATGTTGTTTGGGTTATATGTCGTTACAAAGGCTAGGACATGTTTATCTTGTTGTTTATCCTTTGGTGTTCTAAGTGAGATAATGTCTAGGTTTATGGCCTTTTTTATGCCTTGGTGTATAAGTTGTTTTGGATAACCCCTCTCAATTAATGAAGCTTCTAATTCTTTGAGTCGTAGTTTTCTTAGATCTTCATTCGTAATTATAGTACAAATTCTTCGTGCTAATGAGTATGGGAGGTTGATCTTAGTGTGACGTTCATGGGAACTCTTAAAGTGAAGATATTGTTTTGTATCCGTAGGTTTATGGTAGATGTCAGTGATAATACTTGTCCCTTCTTTTTTTATCAATATGTCTAGAAATGGGAGTTCCTGATCGTTTGTGTCCATTGTAAATTTAATTTTAGGATGTAGGCTTTGTAGGGATTTTACAATTTCTTTTATGTCTACATTTTTGCTTTCCCAAAATATAAAGCAATCATCTAGATATCGTTTCCATTGGGCACGGAAATTATCTGCAAATGTTTTACCATAACTGGTTTCAAAATCTGAGTAGAGTCTTTCTTCTAAGAAGCCCAGCACCAAGTTTGCATAAACTGGAGCAAATTTTGTTCCCATGGCTGTCCCCATTATCTGAATGAATGATGTGTCATTAAAGTTGAATGTATTGTTTTCAAGGATAAACTGGACAGAATCTATTATGAAATTTTTCTTAAATCTTTGGTCAATGTCATTTGGATACTTTGATAGCCAAAAGTCCAAGGCTTCTTTTCCTAAATCATTTGGAATGTTGCTATAAAGTGATGTAACATCAAAACTCACTAGCAGTGTGTCCTTATTAACTGAAACTGGGATGTGGTTTAGGAAATCTAAGTCATCCCTGACATAACTCTTTATATTTTTCAGAAATGGTTGTAGAAGTTTGTCTATGATGAAACTGAGTCTGTGAGTTGGACTAGCTGGACCTGCAATTATGGGACGAAATTTTAGGTCGTTAGGTTCAAATACTGTAATGTATTCAGAATTTTGGGCAGCTACAGCTTGTTTGATAATTTCTGACTTTTGAATTTTTGGTAAACCATAAAAGTTACTGGTTTTATAATCAAAATTTAGAATATAGTCCATTTCATCTTTTGTGAGATCCGTACTGTAGTTTTTAATGAGTTTTCCCAAATTTGACATTATTTTGTTGTCAATGTTTTTGTCTAGAGTTTTATATGTAACTGTATCACTTAGCATTTCTAAAATGTTGGATTCATAAAAAGTTCTATTCATAATTACAACTGCCCCACCTTTGTCAGCTTCTTTGATAACTATATTGTCATTATTTTTTAGTTCTTGAATACTCGTTAACTCCTCTCTACTTATATTATTTTTGAGAGTTTTGCTATTTTCATAAATAGGCTGGTTTGTGAGGATATCGAGAAATGTTTCTAAATTTTTATTGGAACTTTTGGGGGGAATATGTTTAGTTTTGTTACGGGCTAAGGATTCTTGTTTTCTATCATCTTCAATAGTTTCACTTTCATTGAAAAAGAATTCTGCAAACCTCATTTTCTTACTAAATTCTTTAATGTCTGTTTCTAATTCTTGGGGATTAGCTTTAGGTGTTGGGGTAAATTTAAGACCTAGCTTTAGAATTTTTATCTGGCTCGGGGATAACTCAAGTGACGAAAGGTTGATTACCTTGGGAGTTGTTTTCTGTAGGTTTGATCCTGGGTCTGCGACCTTGTAGTCCGTGGGCTCATCTCTAAAAAATGTGGTTTCCCATTTTTTGTGTTTGTCCCGACATATGTTGTTTCAGAGTCATAGGCATGTCTCTGGTTGTTTGGCCCCTCATGAATAATGTCAGATCTTCTTTGTTCCTGTTGTTGGTTCATGTCTGTTTGGGAGTGACTTCCTGTCTGGTTTTCTTGGTCATTTCTGTGATTCAGTGTCTGTTGTTGTTGTGGTTGATTATGGTTGTGACGGCGTCGTTCTTCTCCGGTCTTCCTTCCTTGATTTTGTTGTATTTGTTTCGGCTGTGTTGCATGCTGCTGTGGTCTTTGTTGTTGAATATGTCGTGGATGTTGCTGATGTGGTCTATATTGTTGTCGCTGATGTGGTCTATATTCTTGTGTCTGATATGGTCGATGTTGTAGTTGTGGATGATGTTGTTGTGGCGCTTGGTGATAGTGATGATTCCTTAAACCTAGACATTATCTCACTTAGAACACCAAAGGATAAACAACAAGATAAACATGTCCTAGCCTTTGTAACGACATATAACCCAAACAACATGGAAGTCTTCCCGAAATTACAGAGCAATTTAGACATTATGAGACAAGATGACCGTCTCGCACAAATGCTAAAGAAAACTAAAATAATAAAAAGTAAGCGTCAACCCAAAAACCTGAAAAAGATACTGACATGTGCAAAATTTACAAACAACCACAATTTTCCAAGTGTCAAAAAATGTTTGGATAAAAGATGTGGAACGTGTCCCTATCTCAAGGAGGGTTCATCAGTTACTTTTGAAAATGGCAAAGACTTCCATGTTAAGAGTAATATGTCATGCAAATCGAAAAACGTGATTTATGTCATTTCTTGTGAAAATTGTGATCTCACATACATTGGACAAACTAATAACCTTCAAAAAAGAGTTACAGTGCACAAACAACCAATAAGAGATGAAAATTTAAGACACTTAAAAGTTAGCAAACATATATCTCAGTGTAGTAAAGGTAAATTCAAAATATTTCCTTTTTAGGAATATAAAGTATTGATTATGAAAGTTGATATACGTCTTCAGTGTATTATTTAAATTTACTTATATATATATATATATATATTTAAAAGTAAACATCGGATGGTTTTGACTGGATCAATCTTTTTCAATACGATGAGCTCAATTCGACCAGTGCATCGGTCTTTTTGACCAGTGTATCGGTCTTTTCAAATACTTTTCATACTTGAAAAAGACCAATACACTGGGTTGAAATGAGCTCATTGTAGTAAAGAAGATTGATCCAGTCAAAACCATCTGATGTTTACTAATTGGCATCTTTGGAATTACTTAGTTGGATATCTAAACGTTTGATATTTGGACAATTTAAGTTGTTTTATTGAAGATTTGTTTGTGAAATTTACAATTAAAAAAAGTTAAGAAATAATGTTGAATTATGACTATCGTCTATAATGAGATTACTCCAGTGACTCACAGGAGACATCGCTTCAGGGACCACGCCCCTGCAGATTTTCATTCTGGACGCCAGGGCTACATTAGGCGGTTATTTAAAAGGTAATTCATGGGCCTAGTCAGAAATTTTAAATCAAGCAATTGTCAAATTATGATAAACCTAATAAACTATTCAGTGAGTAAACTAAACGGACCTGCCTTGCAAAATGTCTGTTTATCGGTTGAAATTAATCTTTTGTATTTGATTTCCATTTATGGTACTAATATGTTCAGGATTTATTTGAACATGTAATCAAAACTCTGCACCAAAAATAATCTTCCTCATAAGCTGATTTGACGTAACGAATTTCTCTTATCACTTCCCCTTTGCTTTATCCTATAATTTATCTCTTTTATAATTACTCGCAATTGACAACTTGATCATTGTTTATTAATAGCTATTGATTGATCTGTCTTAATAGGATGTTAGCTCATTTATCTTGTTTAGCAGGTATTTATGCACAGAGTCAAAGAATAAAGATGTTCATCCATATTTAAGCAATGGTAAGTCGAGGTGATGATTCTAATTTAATGCATTTCGTTAGTATGGTTATAAGTTGTGTTATAATGTGATTTGATCATATGGTGGGAAAATAATACATTTAATGAAAAACCAAATTGAGAATAAACCTACGGGTAAAAGAAAGTATAACACTCACTTGTTTTCGATTAATTCAATATTTTAAAGAAATGAGATGCATTTGATTATGGCACGATACAAAAGCACCTCTCGGCAACAGTTTGGATGACTTAATTGGTGACTATTTTATTTTTTAACTAAAATACCATTATTAAAAGTAGACAGGGGTAAGAAATGAAATTTACACCAACATGACCCCAACCATGTTCAAAATGTTGTAAATGTGTGCAGGACGAAGCACATTTATTGATTTTCACACAGAGTTTGTGTTATATGTCGATGAACAGTTGTGTTTTATCAAAATTAATTTGGGGGAATTTCAAAAATTAAATTTTTTATTTTAATTTTTAAAAAATTCAAACCGCGTAGAGGTATTCTTTGACTGATTTAATGTTTTGGACTAATTTCCTAAACTAGCCCGTTTTTTAATACGACGTCGAAAACTCGAGATATTTGACTTTGAAAATAATACATATGATAAATAGAACTGAGCCATATACTTTCTTTTGCCCGTCAGTTTAAAATATATTTGCAAAAATCTGTTCATGAAAAGTTGATTATTTAAATTATAAAACAACAACTATTTCATTAATGTTAAGCATGTAAGCAGGGCAGAATACGTCAGTATTCTAAAACAACCAGAACAAATATTATCAATATTTTCAACTTTATGAATGTAATTGCTATTTGATATAATCATATATATCTTAAAATATTTATTTTTGGTACTGATAAAATTATTTGAATATGTTTGGGTCGACTACAAATAGTTGCCGGTCTCCTCATTTCCAAAATCACATGTCCCAATAATTTGCCATTAAAAGCTTTTACTCCTTCACTCACTGTTATATGAAATATGGTGGGGTGGTTTTTGAGAAGCATAAGGATTACTGAGAAACTTCATATAAAGGTGCACACTTCATAACTAGTGAATAATGTCCACAACATTCGTGCGGAATATCAGTTACCATGGCAATAATCTTGCATTACTTGGAAGCACATTTATCTCCACATATTCTACATCAAATGATCTATGGCACAGTGGCCAGCAGTTGTGGCAATTTCCCCCATGGGAATGTTGGTTTATCTTCAACAGAAGATATATACGTCTGTACTTCTTCGATGACAAATGTTTTGGGGTTCCATTGGAAACTGAGTTTGTGCATTCAAATATATTACTTATGTCAATACAATAAGTAGTTGTTTTAAACATCAAAACTAAATTGTTGAGTATACACTACAATTTCAAGTTAAGTCATTTGAGACATCCATTATAAAACAAGGTAAATATAATATGAACTGAAATATTCACAGAAAGGAGCTTCTTGTAAAATGTTAAATTACTAGAAGTGCCTCAAGTCAAATGCTTTATATATAAATTACCCAGTCTGTCATACACTATTCCTCTAACTTGACTATAACCTTCAGTGGACGATCATCATATTGACTTTACGAACTCAAGAAAAGAACCAAGGAATGGTTTTCTGCAGTAACAACATGCCAGGATTACCTCTAAAATCAATGTATCAAAATCGTTTGGTTCTTGTCTCAATAATATTTTGTAGCAGATATATGTGCCCACTGATCAATGGTTTTCTAAATAAATATATATGATGTTGTACTTTCTTCTTTCCAAGTTGTTGCTTTAATAGAATAGAAATAGAAACCATCAATCAAAACTGACACTTATTATTGGACATTTTCCTGGGTTTTTGTTTATAGATCCGATTGTTGTATGCTATCAGTTCAAATTAACATTAATGAATAGATATCTTTAAATTTCTGTGTTTTGATGATTATGATAATGTTATCTATATTACAATCTAGTTAAAACTAGCTGTAATGCTATACGTCCCCTATGGCCTAAGTCTGTAATGATGGGACATATAACATTACATCTAGTTTTAAATAGATTGATTGCCTTAATTTAAAAAAAGGTAATCTTCTAACCAATGTCAGTTTAGGTCAGTTTTACACATCGCCAGTCATTATACACAACATTACAAAAGTATTTGCAGCAACTAAATGAGAAGTAATTGTCGAAAACGACAAACATACTTTGACAGATACTTGATAAGGCGCTTTTTTCTAAAATCGTATTTGCAAGTCCCAGGTAGCAAAGGTCAATGATGTCACGATGTCTTGATATTCTGGACAAAGCAGTACTTAAACACGTTCAATTTTTAATAGATAAAATTATCTCTTTTTCTTATGGGTTACAGAATGAATGTATATACATTTGATATATAGTGTGAATATACAAACATAGGGCAGTCTTAAGTTTGAAAATACTTGCTCCGAAGTATTCATAGATAGAATTATCTTGATATCTTCAACCAAGCATCACTTGAACACTTCATAAATTATCTTGATATCTTCAACCAAGCATCACTTGAACACTTCATAAATTATCTTGATATCTTCAACCAAGCATCACTTGAACACTTCATAAATTATCTTGATATCTTCAACCAAGCATCACTTGAACACTTCATAAATTATCTTGATATCTTTAACCAAGCATCACTTGAACACTTCATAAATTATCTTGATATCTTTAACCAAGCATCACTTAAACACTTCATAAATATGTCTTAATACATTTAACTGAGCATCACTTGAACACTTCATACTTCTCGGTATATTAACCCAAGCTTACATTAACCACTTCCAACTGACAATGGCGCTAGAATCAGTGATCTGTCACACAGTCAGTATAAACGACATTGGCATAGAGTAACAACAAACCACATCACCAATAATCAAAGTAACAGGAAGAGGCAATTAAACGGTACCACAGAGTAAACAGCTATTTCATTAGATCTTCCCTGTTGTCTAAATCAAGTGTCACATTCCTGCTTGTCTGGTAGAGTATTGATTCTTCAAATGGTACAATCAGTTTACAGGTACATAGAGCGCACTGTTCCTGGCTTTGTTCAGTTGGAGTACATACTGGAAATGGACTTTACAGAATCGACATCTCCTATTACACTGCATGGAAATACCCACACCATTATCTTATTTATCCTTTTAGCTACAGGTTTCTCGAAATGGACAGTCTTATCACTTACTATTAAGACTAAATTATAATAGAGCATCAATGGTAAAGTATTACTGTGACATTGTTACAGGTTGAATATATGAAGAACACATTTGATAAAACTGCATATTTAAGATTTTAAGTTTTGACCTTCTAAACTATATCCATTAGAACAGTTATCACGGAATAGACAACTAATGTGGTTACAGACTTAAATTCATCACAACCATAATGAACCACTTTTCACAATCGACCACTTTCTGTGACAGATTATCATCGTCGGAATACGGCTCACATCACATCAGATCAAAGCAAATACAGGACATTTACCATCCTATTAAAAAGATATCTCCTAGGAACTTAAAATGTTCTAAATATGCTAACTTTTACTTCTAAACTAGTAAAAACGTTAACCAGATATTGACATAAACTTTAAATTAAAGCCACATTCATCACTAAAAACATTCATCCAGTATCATACATGTCAGTGATAATGCTTATATAGATTATCTAAATCTTTGAAATAAACTGGGAAACTGTAAATCTTTCACATTTTAACATACCCTAAAATACATCAAAACATGTTTATATGTGAATTTGCCATTAACGGTGATTTAATTCAACCAATTTATGAATCACTTGATCTCTTATTCCTGACTGAATCTATTCCTGTAGTTCAAATGAAATCTAATGAACATATGAGCCAGTTTATCAGTTTTGCATGATGACATCTAATGTCAATACTATTATAATAAAATATAAACCCAGATGTACATTGTATTACGAGATATCCTCCCATTCTTCCTACACAAATAATAACAGCAGGACTCTGTGGTCGATAACAATGCAGTGTACACAGCGGTGTGTGTTACTTCAGCTGAACCAAACCAACCGACTGGAAGGATTGTGGCTGGATAAATAGCATCGTTATTGAAGAGAGGAGGTTATCAGATTTCTGAATGTTGAGTTGATATGGCGCAGTGTCTCTATAACAGAAACATACACTCTTGATGTTCGTGAACAACACATGATCATTAAAGGGATTCTCTACAAATTTAAACATTCTGGGTAAAGTTTGCTACATTTAACTTCAATCTCCTCGCTTCTCTCTCTACAGTACCCTCTCGGCATTGGATCAGATCGATAAATTGAACGGGCCGCAGAAGAACACAGCGGGAACTGTTGCTCCTATTGTAAAACAAGTAATTAGACGAACTCAGTCGGACAGCACCGACTCCACCCATTGATTTAAACAAGGTCATGGATCACTGAGTAGCTGGAGACGAGTCATTGAGGAAAGGGGCGTGGCTAACTACACGTGACTCATGTAGCAATAAGGGACACATTGGTTCGAGACTAGAACACTAACAGGATGTGTGGGAGCAGCGTGGTTGGATGTAAACAAAAGGGATACGTTGTTATGGTGTTGACGGTGCTGACACACTGCTTGACAGGAAGAGTAGGAAGCATTGCCTGAACTCACCCTGGTTCGCTGTCATGAATCGTGCATATCCAAATGGTTTGAAGTAAACATCAGATACGGGATTTCATGTGTTGGATATGTTGTTCACTTACAGTAACCGACCACTTCTGGACATGTTTTGAGCTTTTGACCAGAGAGTGCTGTATATCTGTTGTCCAAGGTTAATGGATGACAAGACATATCAATCAGTCGTTTGCCACCGGATTGTGCTTGATATTCTTTCTTCAAAAGGATGCACATGTGAATTGCTCTATTTATCAGTTGTTGCTTATAAAGTATTCATTCATGCTGAATGAATAACGTTTACAATTTTCCACTGGAGATTGGATTTTATATGCGGATTCATTATTACAGGTCAGTGTGGTATAAACATTTATTTTCTGGAGCAAAGTCGATAGAACAAAAGAATATTGTATTGATTATATCAAAACAATAACTAATTCGCCCTTCATACTCTGCCGATGATTCATAATCTTAAACATGATACTCGCTCCAGGTACACAAAGGCAATTAGCAGCAGGTGCGTGCTGACAGCGATTATTAGAGTAAATAAATTAGACAATCTGTCTTGATAACTGCATTATTTTACAATGCCACAATCGATTTATATTATATATACCTGTGAGAGAATTTAACAATATACAATTTGGAATGGACAACTGCAACTTCTGTTCCATGCATATGATTATGTGTTGTAGTAAATAAATCCCGAGATGCGAGACCGAATGTTAATGACGACCACAGTATGCTCAAACTAGACACACATAACAGTATTGTAATTCTTGAAAGAGGAAAACTGATTTAAGAGGTTGGTGCAATATTTAATGGTGAGGATATGTTTCTGACTCTAAGGGCCCGAAAAAGTAAAATAATTTCTGTTATCTGCAGATATTTGATGACCAAATATAACAATGATACATTAGTTCCTTATTTGAATGTCATAGATTTCCAATATGAGGATGTTATGCTTGTGACTGAATTGAGAATCTATCTGATACCATTCAGTTTTATCAAATGTGTTTAATCCACCTTTTCTTCGATTATAGGCGAGTGTCCATGCATAACTTTTGGAAACGGGAGATTCCTGTGGGATGCTGTGATCCCTGCTGTCTGGAGAAGGCGACTGTAGCATCGATCCATCAGTTCCAGCAGTTCATAACTTTTACGAAGCAATCAAAGTTTATCGAGTCAATGTGTAGGCTCTACGTGATCTTAGGAGAAGCGTGCGATCTTTTATTGGGGATACTTCATTAATTGGATTGACTGCTATAAATATGAAAATGTTTCCATTTGTTGCTGGAAAGAAAATGAAAGCTGTGATGAGAAGAACGGGGAAGGTTTATACACTTGTTGCTTGTGGGGTATGTTTCTTGTTGATGCGTATTCAGCAGAGTTTAATCCATATACCCATTGAAGTCCCTGCAACGTTGGAGTCAAACAAACCTTTGTTATATGGACATACATCACATGATGAAAGTTATCATAATCGGATGATATTGGAGAACAGGAAGAGTTACAGACTCAACAAAGATTTGAACACAACAAACAGTCTCCAAAATATCGAAGTTGCTTCCCATCTAACTTTGATCATTGTCGTCTGCTCACATCCGGAGCACGTGCAGCAGAGACAGACGATAAGGTCCACGTGGGGCAATGACGTCTATGATTTGTACGGAGTACAAGTTGTATTTCTTGTTGGTCTGTCTAACGATGAATCTTGGCGGAAATTAACGAGACGTGAGATGAAGCTCCATGGAGATGTAGTTCAAGTTGATGTTGCTGAGAATTACAGGAATCTAACACAGAAAGTGTTGCTGGGTATGAGATGGGTCTCCCAGAATGCAGCACATGCCAGCTACTACATGAAATGTGACGATGATGTGTACATCAATCTCCCGTACTTGTTACACGAACTGTCTGCAGGGCTGCTTTCCTCCAATCAAATATTGGGAGCTCTCAGTCCCAGTGCTACAGTTATCAGAGACCCTAGAGACGAATGGTCAGTGCCTTATGATATCTTTCCCGCCAAAACCTTCCCACCTTACGTAGCAGGCGGATGTTATGTATTGTCTATGTCAGCATTAACACGTGCATTACATGTGCTACCAACTCGCCCCCAGCTCCATCTGGAGGACGTGTATATCACAGGTATACTGGCCAAGAATGCACGTCTCTCTCATGTGCATCATGGCGGGTTTTCCTTCTGGTCCAGTCCTAAGGCCAAACCATGTGACATCATCTCTAACAGGGTGATTGCAAGTGTCAACATGTCGGTCAAACGTATTATAAAACTTCACAATCAGATAAGTGAATTAATGTCTCGTCCTTTCATGCCATGTTTAAACAATTCCAGAACTTAGAACTTTGCCAGTTTGTTCAACCTCCTGTTACAATAAATGAATTACCCAACTGTCAGTGTGTGTTGTAACAACTAGTTAAACACTTGGTGGTTCAGAACCAAGGTCGGCTTCTTACTTTCTTACCAGTAGAACTAAACACGTCTGATGACTTGATACTACAGCTACAAATGGAAATCTGGTGATATTTTAAACACTTTCTTTCATTCCATCATCATTCCATCATCATTCCATCTATACGCAACAACACGACATCTGCAGTTCAACGTAGTAAAATGAAACATACAACCATATATTTACATGACAAGACCAGATAGCCCACCACTTCATGTCCTGTCTGGTCTTCGATTGTCGTGAGACGTAAAGTGTAATGTATAGATATACGAGCATGTGTTTCAGTGAAATATCAGTATCATTTCTTGTGGTGATCCGTAAAACATTCCCAATTCAAGTGGCACAGTTTAAGAAATATATGCTCTTCTAAGGAGAGGCTATTCCGATATTCCCAATTCAAGTGGCACAGTTTAAGAAATATAATCACTTCCAAGGAGAGTTAGATCACGTGTTCCCAATCCTTTTCTAAATGAATGAAATGTTTAAACGAACGTGCATCTCTCCATTACTGAAATAAATTAGAAAAAAAGAGGACGACAAATTAAAAAATTAAATATTACATAATTTTTAAAAATTCAAAAGTGACGAGGGCGGTAGGACTTTCTTTTTAATTTTTTGGTGAACACATAATGACCGGAGGAGTACTCTTTTTTACCTTGAAGTGGTAGAAGTACACAAACGGGAAGCACATATCCGTCTCTGCAGACTCATATATTTGGTGGGAAAATGGCAAATTCTTAATTTAGTTTTTCAGATAACAATAGAAAGCTGTCACGTGCACAAAGAAAAACGTGATGCACCGATGCCCGACAAGTATTTCATTTCTTTTAATTAGCCTAATATGTTAATATATTAAAATGTTTTAATTTAATTTTCAAATTCAATTCGTAAAAGCATGACACAGATTAGTAATGATTTAAAATGTGTTAACTTTCCCCAATCAATGATCTTGGCTAGGCCAGATGGCCCATTAGTATTTGATGTTTTGTTTAGCGTTCAAAGGTCATGTGACACTGACTACACGTGCATGCACGCATATGCATGATGTCTGTGAGCTACAAGCAACAAAACCTAAACCTAAATTATTTTAATAATAAATCTTAGCTTGTTGTTTCTACAAATGTTTATCTAGGACACTTACACGGACCACGAGAAGAGTAATCATTTAAAATGTGTTAACATTTCCCATTCGACGATCTTGGCCAGATGACAGACCAGATGGTCAATCAGACACGTTATGTTTTGGCGTTTAACGGGTCATATGACCCTGTTTACGCGTGCATGCATGTATGACATCTGTGAGGCACGTGCACCAAAGCCTTAAAGTTTGTTCAGTCCTTGTAATTCTATCAAAATTATTTGAACGGTTTCCTGGTTTCTTCAGTATTGAAGTAGTATGCCCAATCACCGTGGTATATGAAGGGATTCAGAATTAAGAAACATAGTTGCATTATTTAAAAACTAATTATTTAATTAATTAACTAATTAAAAATTTTTTATTATGTTTCATATTCCTGATAGCAGTTTATATGTGTACAAAATACAAGGCATATAGATATACAATTGATACATAAAATTTTTTAAGACAAAAATATGATGAAATGATTTAAAAAATTGTAAAATACGGGGATAACAATGGTATATTATTTTAAAAGATTTAATTCACCCTCAGAAATTTAAATTCTATTGTATAGAAGATTGAAACCCTTGAAAATGTCAAAATTAGGTGCCATCTATTCCATGACAATGTTGTTCCGGGTGCGGTATTTAGGACTGCAATGTTGATATAATGTGTTTAATGCTGCTCATCTTCCAATTAATGAAAATATACGAATATATCGAAAAAAAATTCACGTGGCCTACAGATGTATACATATTAGTTAGACATCACATTATTTAAACTGGTAAATAGATTGATTTCTACTTTACTAATTGGGCGCTGATCTGAAAATCTATCCACTCTCCCGACATATCCTAGCGTCTGAAAACAATGCTAATTGATTGGTACACGACTTGGTATTGATCTAGTCCATGTTGACAGAAAATGCATAGTTATGTGCTTGTCTAATTGGCATGTATAACATGCACACAGTAGCTCAAACCTTCCATGGAGTTAATCAACATACTCACGAAGAGGAAATCAATGCTCTTGGAAGGTAGCATTGTTTTCATTTGTGGACGTTGGCTAAAACAATGATTATTTGTAATTATTTTCGAACCAGGTCGGATGTTAAATAAAAACACCAGCACTATACTGCTCCAAATTGAAAAGATAATGTTTGCCGTCTTGTGATCATTATAACCCTCAGACACGGATACTCGTCTACATACAGACGGGTTTCAATTCCATCCTATTGTCCAATAAGAAAGTAATCTCCTGAGTGCGGAGAACTCTCTACTTACTTCAACAACAACAACGCATTTCACTTCGAAAAGTAAATTGTAGTCTGAAAGCTTACTAATTGAATACCAGAGAGAAAAGTTCTCTTAAAATAGTCGTTGACCAACGGTCAAACAAATGGTGACTCTTGGCTGTTTGTTAATCTGCGGACAATGAACATCGTTCTTACCCCGTAAAGAGGAGACCTGTGCGATGTATTGCTAGCCTTGGAACAGACACATAGACAGACAGAAGAACAATAATCTTCATCTAGTTTAACCTACGAGGGGCGTTCAATAAGTGTTGCAAGCGGGGCATTGGTGTTTACATAAACAGTGTCAACTTATAGCAGGTGTTACTATAGTCAAAACATAACATTGACACATGTCAAAACAATTTCTAGACATAACAATTATTTAGATATAATAGCTGCGCTGACCTAGGGGTCTCCATAATCATGGATTCTCTCAAACATGAACAACGCGCTGTGATCAAGTTCCTTACTAAAGAGGGATGCAAAGCTACAGAAATACATAATCGTATGTGTAATGTGATGGGTATATGGATGCTCCTAACTTTTCAACAGTTTGTCGCTGGTCTCTTCAGTTCAAGCGGGGCAGGGAGTCCTTAGACGATGACCCACGGTCAGGCAGGCCATCTGAAGTCACCCGACCGGAAGTTATTGCCGCTATCGAAAGACGAATTTTAGCTGACCGCCGTGTTAAAGTTTCTGAACTGTCTTTGGAATTCCAGATATCAGTTGGAAGTGTTGAAAAAATAATTCATGACCATCTTGGTATGTCCAAGGTATCTGCAAGATGGGTACCCAGAAACCTCACAGCACAAGATCGCCAGAAAAGAACCGAAAGTTGCATGGAGCTCCTGGATCGGTTTAATGCGGATGAAGCTAGGTTTTTGTCTCGTCTGGTGACAGTTGACGAAACCTGGATCCACCACTGGGACCCGGAAACTAAACTGGAATCCAAGCAATGGAAGCACCCGAGTTCACCGCCTCCCCTGAAGTTTCGCACTCAACCATCAGCTGGCAAGGTTATGGCGACAATCTTTTGGGATGCAAAAGGCATATTATTAATTGATTACTTGCCAACCAAAACTACAATGAATGGTCAATATTATGCCAACCTAATGCAAGAATTGCGAAAGACAATTCGACAGAAACGCCGTGGAATGTTGACACGTGGTGTTCTGATTTTGCATGACAACGCTCCAGTCCACAAGTCAAGAGTTGCACAGGCCGCTATACGTGATTGTGGATTCGAACAGCTTAACCACCCACCCTACAGCCCAGACCTAGCCCCCAGTGACTACTTCCTGTTCAGAAACCTGAAATCCGCCCTACGTGGAAGGCACTTCCGGGATGACGAAGACGTCAAAGCTGCCACAGAGGCGTGGTTAGGGGGGCAAACGGAAGACTTCTACAAAAGCGGCATCAAAAGTCTTAAAGAGAAATGGAATAAGTGTATTGAGGTGAAGGGTAACTATATTGAAAAATAAAAGTAAAAAATTGACTACGCGAGATGGTTTTATATTGAAGTTGCAACACTTATTGAACACCCCTCGTAGTTGTGATGGATTCAACTTCATGGTTAACTTCATGTTTCACTGGCGAAGCAAGTTAGTCATATAGGAAAATTAAACTTCTATCCATCGCTTAACAATAGTTATTTAAAGGAAATGAGCCTTCTAGTTCATCAGCCGATATTGGTAAATATTTCTACCTATACAGACTTGAGCTCTGTGGCGTGGTGTCAGTGCATCCCATGTTTAGGAAAGGAATGGAACCAAATTAATGCCAACATAACTTGGCATAAAGAGCGCGTGTCGCACCGATCTGTGACAGAACTCAGAACATTCAGAGAGAAGATCTAAGACTAATCTTCGTCAAAGTCTAATACGGGTAAACAAAACATGAACATATTGCCAAGAAGAAACTGGATTTGTAGACAAAACCAATGTTGTTTTTTTAATCCAGCTCCATGACATAACAGTAATTCAATCATGGTCAATGTTCAATGTGTCATACAGGTCAATGATAACAGCACAATGCATGGTGTTTATATTTACTACATGATGCATGTACAGTGATGTCCTAAACAACAATACCATTGTTCATTCTGTGTAAGAGAAATTGGCTTGAAACAACCCTACATGGTATCAAAACATCGAAAGTCAACATTGACAATCAGTATACGTTATGCATAACTTCATCATGCATTTTTAAATAATGCCTGTCAAATATTCTGGATAACAACTTTATTGTGATACATCTCAATGACGTTTCGGAGTGCATGTATATGCATACGCCTTCATCTGGTGAATACGTTGTTATCCAGAAATATTTATTTTCCTTTGAAAACGTTTGTTGACAAGTACTCGTCAATCAGCATGAAAAGGGGAACAATACGAGGGTGCTATATACTGAACAGACTACAAGGAATTGATATATTAACTTACCCCGTAACTTTCAAACACAGCAAGTTTTAGACAGTGTCATAAACAGTTTATTCAAGTCAGCGGCACTCGGTTTCTTTTTCCAATACTCAGATATTCTCTTTGCGCTCAAAAGAAATTACGGAAGTTGCTAAGACCCCATTAACCCATCGACAAGTTGCCCACATGTAGGATAATGTTCCACCAGACACTCGCTATTAATGTCTGGTTTTCCTTCGTTCTGTTGGTACCTCTTCGCTGAGGTGCTTGTTTCAAGGGGACTTACTTGGTAATATACCAGTTTCAAAGGCGATTGTTAATATTAATGGGAAATTCTGACGTGAGCGTAATTGGACAGAAAAGACGTACACATGTTTTGTACTGAATGGTTGTTTCACTTTCAAACCTGTGATCTCTATCTGGAGTAACAGGACTTCCAGACTCCAGGAGTGTCCCAGGAGAGTGTCAGCTCTCAACTGTTGGTGCCAGGGAGGTTAACACTACAGTAGTTGCTGGGTAATAATACAAGGAACACATTGCTCCCAAAGGGCTAAAAGGAACATCCTTCTCTACTATCACTGGCCAAACTGAGCATGTCTTCTAATTGGACTCTTTAATCATACCGGTTTTTATGGAGATTTTTGCGGAAACAAAATTCGCGACTTGCACCATGTTTTGTTTGGAAACCAATCATTATTGGAGGGGATATGCAAATTAATGCAGTTATTCTAATAACTCACTATAAGATTCTAAGCGATATGTTTCAAGTTGAATGTGCTTTAGATCAGTATCATCTTTTTGTTTGTGCTTGATATCATGGGAGTAGCATACATGCAAGATAACACATATCCTTTTGAATTACATTCACACACAAACTACCCTGACCATGCCAGATTACAGTCCCTTAGCTGACAATGAAGTGTAAACTGTGACGATTTAAAAATCCAAATAGGTTTTGTAGAACCAAAATACGCACCAAAACGCTGATAACCAAATGCGAAGAGCGCAACATACATGTCTAAATCATTAAGAACACAATGTTTCTGCATTAATAGATGCATATATAATCAAACATTTCGTGTTCTTCTACAGAGAAATATTAACAAATGTCTTCTGCTTATATTACAGGTAATTCTCAATCCCCGAATCAGACTAAACAAAGGGATGCCATGGATATTTTATGAGAGCTTCACTTGTTTTACAATGTGTACCTGGAACAATGTATGTTCAAATGGAGTTAATATCAAACAGGAGTCTACATCTCAATGTGACAACCTCAAGAAGGTGGGCCATGCCGTAGTTTGATTATCATTGTGCTGTCATATGTTTCCGGTTAAAATATTATACAATTATCGACTGGTGATGAGGTCAATACATGTTTTTTTTAACCGAGAAAACAATATCAACCAAGGAGGAAGTATTCTCAGGTCCATAAAACAGGATTGACCGAATTCACCAGACCATAATTGTTTTATTATGTATTTAATACAGAAACGAAAGGAATGCAATGAAATACAGTCAAATATATATTAAGAAAATAGAGCCATGGGCTCTGTGGCTCATCACGATTTCATTGATTTTTTACCTAAGGTTGAATAACTCAGTTATCTCAAATAATACATTGTTAACAAGCAAAAAATAGGCTTTTCAGTTCATGACCCCTGTGACCCACATTTGGAGTCACAGGGTCACCAATCCTACAATTACAATCTCACCTTTCTAGAGTTTACATACTTGAGATAAAGATGAAATTAGGTTTTTGGGTCATGACCCGTGACCTAGATTGGGGTCACAGGGTCACGAAATCTACAATTTACTATCCCCATTGGCCAAGGAGTCTGTACACAACTTTTCAGCTCTCTTGACCTTTTGGAACTGGAGAAGAAGATGAAAATATGTTTTTAAGGAGATGTGAACCCTGTGACCCCATTTGGGGTCACGGAGTCACAAAATCTACAATTTAGAATCCCCATTGGCCAAGGAGTCTGCACATAAAATTTCAGAAGTCGAAAAAACAAAAAGTTTACGGATGGACGGACGGACAGATGGACGGACGCCGAACACTATGCTATGCCATAAGCCCATCGGGTCTTTCAAAATTTCCTGACAATTGGATTGACTGCTATAAATATGAAAATGTTTCCATTTGTTCCTGGAAAGAAAATGAAAGCTGTGATGAGAAGAACGGGGAAGGTTTATACACTTGTTGCTTGTGGGGTATGTTTCTTGTTGATGCATATTCAGCAGAGTTTAATCCATATACCCATTGAAGTCCCTGCAACGTTGGAGTCAAACAAACCTTTGTTTTATAGACATGCATCACAGAATGAAAGCTATCATAATAGGAACAGGAAGAGTTATAGACTCAACAAAAATTTGAACACAACAAACAGTCTCCAAAACATCGAAGTTGCTTCCCATCCAACTTTGATCATTGTCGTCTGCTCACATCCGGAGCACGTGCAGCAGAGACAGACGATAAGGTCCACGTGGGGCAATAACGTCATTGATTTGTATGGAGTACAAGTCGTGTTTCTTCTTGGTCGGTCCAGGGATGAATCTTGGCTGGAATTAACGAGACGTGAGATGAAGCTTCATGGAGATGTGGTTCAAGTTGATGTTGCTGAGAATTACAGGAATCTAACACAGAAAGTGCTTCTGGGTATGCGATGGGTCTCCCAGAATGCAGCACATGCCAGCTACTACATGAAATGTGACGATGATGTGTACATCAATCTCCCGTACTTGTTACACGAACTTTCTGCAGGGCTGATTTCCTCCAATCAAATATTGGGAGCTCTCAGTCCTAGTGCTCCAGTTATCAGGGACCCAAGAGACAAATGGTCAGTGCCTTATGATATCTTTCCCGCCAAAACCTTCCCACCTTACGTAGCAGGCGGATGTTATGTTTTGTCTGTGTCAGCATTAACACGTGCATTACATGTGCTGCCAACTCGCCCCCAGCTCCATCTGGAGGACGTGTATATCACTATCCAGACAAGTACTTCATTGTTTGATGGATACTCTACTATCCAGACAAGCACTTCACTGTTTGATGGATACTCTACTACAGACAAGCACTTCACTGTTTGATGGATACTCTACTATCCAGACAAGTACTTCACTGTTTGATGGATACTCTACTATCCAGACAAGTACTTCACTGTTTGATGGATACTCTACTACAGACAAGCACTTCACTGTTTGATGGATACTCTACTATCCAGACAAGTACTTCACTGTTTGATGGATACTCTACTATCCAGACAAGTACTTCACTGTTTGATGGATACTCTACTATCCAGACAAGTACTTCACTGTTTGATGGATACTCTACTATCCAGACAAGTACTTCACTGTTTGATGAATACTCTACTATCCAGACAAGTACTTCACTGTTTGATGGATACTCTACTATCCAGACAAGTACTTCACTGTTTGATGGATACTCTACTATCCAGACAAGTACTTTACTGTTTGATGGATACTCTACTATCCAGACAAGTACTTCACTGTTTGATGGATACTCTACTATCCAGTAGTACAAGAACTTCCTGGTTTGATGGATACTCTACTATCCAGACAAGTACTTCACTGTTTGATGGATACTCTACTATCCGGACAAGTACTTCACTGTTTGATGGATACTCTACTATCCAAACAAGTACTTCACTGTTTGATGGATACTCTACTATCCAGACAAGGACTTCACTGTTTGATGGATACTCTACTATCCAGACAAGTACTTCACTGTTTGATGGATACTCTACTATCCGGACAAGTACTTCACTGTTTGATGGATACTCTACTATCCAGACAAGTACTTCACTGTTTGATGGATACTCTACTATCCAGACAAGTACTTTACTGTTTGATGGATACTCTACTATCCAGACAAGTACTTCACTGTTTGATGAATACTCTACTATCCGGACAAGTACTTCACTGTTTGATGGATACTCTACTATCCGGACAAGTACTTCACTGTTTGATGGATACTCTACTATCCAGACAAGTACTTCACTGTTTGATGGATACTCTACTATCCAGACAAGCACTTCACTGTTTGATGGATACTCTACTATCCAGACAAGGACTTCACTGTTTGATGGATACTCTACTATCCAGACAAGTACTTCACTGTTTGATGGATACTCTACTATCCAGACAAGGACTTCACTGTTTGATGGATACTCTACTATCCAGACAAGTACTTCACTGTTTGATGGATACTCTACTATCCAGACAAGTACTTCACTGTTTGATGGATACTCTACTATCCAGACAAGCACTTCACTGTTTGATGGATACTCTACTATCCAGACAAGCACTTCACTGTTTGATGGATACTCTACTATCCAGACAAGCACTTCACTGTTTGATGGATACTCTACTATCCAGACAAGCACTTCACTGTTTGATGGATACTCTACTATCCAGACATGCACTTCACTGTTTGATGGATACTCTACTATCCAGACAAGTACTTCATTGTTTGATGGATACTCTACTATCCAGACAAGCACTTCACTGTTTGATGGATACTCTACTATCCAGACAAGCACTTCACTGTTTGATGGATACTCTACTATCCAGACAAGTACTTCACTGTTTGATGGATACTCTACTATCCAGACAAGCACTTCACTGTTTGATGGATACTCTACTATCCAGACAAGCAATTCACTGTTTAATGGATACTCTACTATCCAGACAAGAACTTCATTGTTTGATGGATACTCTACTATCCAGACAAGCACTTCACTGTTTGATGGATACTCTACTATCCAGACAAGGACTTCACTGTTTGATGGATACTCTACTATCCAGACAAGCACTTCACTGTTTGATGGATACTCTACTATCCAGACAAGCACTTCACTGTTTGATGGATACTCTACTATCCAGACAAGCACTTCACTGTTTGATGGATACTCAACTATCCAGACAAGGACTTCACTGTTTGATGGATACTCTACTATCCAGACAAGTACTTCACTGTTTGATGGATACTCTACTATCCAGACAAGCACTTCACTGTTTGATGGATACTCTACTATCCAGACAAGCACTTCACTGTTTGATGGATACTCTACTATCCAGACAAGTACTTCACTGTTTGATGGATACTCTACTATCCAGACAAGCACTTCACTGTTTGATGGATACTCTACTATCCAGACAAGCACTTCACTGTTTGATGGATACTCTACTATCCAGACAAGTACTTCACTGTTTGATGGATACTCTACTATCCAGACAAGTACTTCACTGTTTGATGGATACTCTACTATCCAGACAAGCACTTCACTGTTTGATGGATACTCTACTATCCAGTAGTACAAGTACTTCACTGTTTGATGGATACTCTACTATCCAGACAAGTACTTCACTGTTTGATGGATACTCTACTATCCAGACAAGTACTTCACTGTTTGATGGATACTCTACTATCCAGACAAGTACTTCACTGTTTGATGGATACTCTACTATCCAGACAAGTACTTCACTGTTTGATGCTCTTCATTTGGCTTCACTGCTGAATTCTCCTTGTTTTCTCAAACATATGGAGCATACTTTTAGGCAAACTATCAATACAAAGTTTATTTTATAAAATGGAATGTTTAAAGAATGGCACACTCACAAGTAGCATATCCATGTTTATAGTGCCTGTAGATTAAATCAATCTGTGTTTAACACTCTATTAGATATTTATTTATTCAAAAATAAATATTTTTTAATGATTGCACTATATCCCAAAAGTAACTATCTACTTACACAGAAAATAGTTAAAAAGTAGTCAACTTACAAATGAAGAGAGACGCTATACCTGTATCTTCAGAAAGACTTAATTCCACTTTCATTGCTGAAGAAATAGCAAACATTCAAATAAAACAGACAAGGATTTGATTCAACAGTTTGTATTTCTTTTATAAAAATAATCAAATACAAAATCAACAAGGATATCAAAAACACTGCAAACATTGATAAATAATACAAAATACTGTCACAAAAGACAAAACTTGTGCATGCCACAATAAAACTGTTCAGTTATCAAATAGTTTGACAAGCTTTCTTTCACGCTAAGAAATACTTTTAGAACATTATGAAACTCAAATCAACATTGTTTCGTAGAATGAACAAGTTAAATAGCTTTATTTGTTCTGTTTCTTCTTGTAGTTTCATGTGTTAATGAGATAATCAAAACAACCAATCTAGTTTGTAAAGTCCACACAGGCAATGGTAATGTAGACTAGCTTCACATTTTGTGTAAGTAAATACTGGGTACTGTTCAACTAACTGATCATAGCCCTAAGATCAATCTTAGCCAATGATAAAAGATGGGCTTATGATTGATCTTAGCGCTAAGATCGGTTAATGGAACGGCCCCACTGAAAAGCATCGCAAACTTGCTTCAAATTGGTAATATATTCTTTAATTGGTAAAATCTAGAATGATAGTCATGGATTAAACATAATTTTACCCTGTTTTGGATTTCATGTTTTTTTAATCGCAAGAAACAAACATTGAATGCTATTAAAATGTCATTAGTCTAGCATTATTTATAGACTTCAATTATAAACTTCATTTGCATTGTAAAATGAAAACTAAAAATGTGTGAATACATTTACACTGATATGTAACAAAGCTACAAAAGGCACATTCTCAATCCTCTCGCCCTTCAAAACGACCAACGACACCTAAGGGTCTTTTCCCTCCGAGATGTCATCCAGGAAATGCTCGTAGTTCTTTGTGTCATGTGACCTGCTTTTAGCCAATGGGATTACTTTGAAGGTACCAGATGTGCCAGAGAACGCTGTTACATCCCCGAATATGCTCTTGTGGTAGCCAAAGTGTTTGATACGGTAGGTTCCTGGATCCTGATTGGCTGGGATGTCCCAGCGTATCTGGGCAACGCTCTCTCCCAGCAACTCATTGGTGTGATGCCAGTGGAACCTGTTGTGAAACACATCAAACAAAGGAGTTAACTCGGGGTTGATACCACACACATACAAGTAATACTGTATTACAAATGTGTATTAGACAGAAAAAGTTAAAGTTGTAATGATTTCATTGCAGAAATCCACCAAACCATACAAACCAAATTCTGTACTCATTTTAACTCTTTCTCTTGACGGATTATAAAATATAAAAAACTATTGACACATTATAGAATATTTCCCCATTACAAAGTTCTGATATACTTAGCCCAATATCTCCATCTTAAAAACCTTCCCAAGTATACTACCTAAGTACATTTGCAGGGAAAATACTGGAAAAGAAAATAGAGTAGTGAGTGAAGCATTCATAAAATATACAAACTATAGCCAGACTCAACATACCTGGTGAACCAGCTCGAGTCGGTGTACACTACAGTCCACTCGTCTCCTGACCCCTGCTGCTCCACACTCAGGAACGTGTCGTCTCTCTTACAGTAGGAGAGAGGGATACACCAGTAGATAGTGATTTTATGTGGAACATTTTAATTGATAATAGGACATGGGAGAACAATGGAAAAAGAGTGAGTGGCAATGGTAGATGGCTGACATCATCTGAGCTGACAACTATTTCTAGAACTAGGAAGCAGTGCTCTGTATATAACAGTCAGCACGGTATCAAGGTGGATGGACATAGTTAAATGTCAGAACTTCAATTTGTCATCTTTGTGGTATATTTACTGACAAATATTGTGTTCATATAAACTACTTCAAAGTGGAATAACCATCACAAAGATAGAAGAAATGATGAGATCTCACCATGAGGTTATTCCTTGGGTCAGCACTGATGAAAGTGACCATCACAGTTGAGTTCTATCAGAAACAGACAAGAGAAGTTTTGACATGAATAATGTTTGTGAAGAAAAGCACTCAACGGCAGGTCTAACATATAGTGGTGTTGTTATTAGAGAAATTTAAACAATTTGAACATTGTTTTGACGCTTTCTTAATTCTTTATTTTACACCATGAAGAGGACGAACCTTGACCACAATGAATACAAGACAACTTACAGAGTGTCTTTTTGCAATAATGGTTTTACCAGAACTTTTTCTCTCTGGCTTTTTTTTTATCATAACTCACATATTGAACATAAAAGCAACAGTTAAATAGATCTGCATTTCACGTGTTACATAAAATGTTTTCAAATCATTTGCAACTGCACAAACATATATGTAACACAAATAAGTAATACGATTGTTACAGTGAGATTCCATTTTTGTAATGAAAAGAGACTTGTCCTTCTTAAATTAATTTTGACAGATTTAGTTAAAGAGGTTTATGGGTGGCTTTCATCAGGCAGACAGACTTTTCAATTGAAGATATTTACAATAAGATGGCACCTGGTAAGTATTTACTTCTAAACACTGATAAGACAGGGCAGGCCAAAAGGAAATTGAATTCATCATCGATGGAGATATTACATAATTTACAGAGTTGTTTTTTTAATTATTAACCATCAGCAAGTGGTCTTCAAATTACCTCTACCCACCTGTTTATACTCAGGTTGAGCATTGACGACAACATCCCCATAGTTCTGACCGAGAGGGGCGCGGTCGAAGATGACCGGGGGGACGAAGGAGAGTTGTCTGGACAGCAGGTTCGGGGGGTTGGGTCCAGCCGTGGAAGGGATACCCTGCAACAGAAGGTGTATTTGTTATCTCACTTCCTTACTTACTTATGAATATTTATTCTACTTTCCACAGGGAAATCTTTTATTGCTTACACATGCCTAGTATTATTGTACAGTTGTCACTGATATACCTCAGTCGTTTTCAACTGACATAAGGCTTTACTTTTACGTAATATACATTACGTTTTATATTACCTTGGCCATGTCGTCGGCGAGTTGAGAGAACTGTTGTATGTAGGCCTGTAGAGTGTAGGGGCCGTACGTGGTGGAAGCTCCCTCGTACCGCTGAACCTGGGAGTCATCAAACATCAGGGGTTGAAATTTTTTGCGCAATTAAGTTGATGAAATGAATTTGAAAATTAATTAATTGGAAAACTAGGTCAAAAACGAGTGTTCATGTTCGGTTAAGCAATATTTTAGGCAATCATTTTTGTCTATCAAAACAATACAAGGTGTTTAAATTAAAATGGCCGCCATGCAGTTTTTTGCCTAATATTGAGGTGAGGTGAGGTGAGTTGAGGTTTAACGCCGCTTTCAAGAGTATTTCACTTATATACTGGCTGCTAGTATTATGGCAGGGAGAAAGCCCGCAACGCAATGTGGCTATGCATTGCGGTGAAACCTGCGAGCATCGGCTGGAACTAGCGAACCATGGGTGGTACTGCACTGAAATTCAGTGTAGCATTGCACCCAAACCTGACTACGTGTAGAACAGTTCTCTACTGCAGACAAAGTTGCCGTGCCCCTGGCGAACCCCGGACCTCTTGATCCGAAGCCGAACGCGCTAACCACTGCGCTATCCCGCCCCCGCCTAATATTGACATCGTTATTACCACTACAGATAATTGGCTTGTTTAATGTGAACTTACTAAAGTAACTATAAATGATGTCAACTATCATTATAAATGGCTATTATTATAATGTAAAATTTGATAAAAATGTGCTACAGCTCCTTTTTTTCAATAATGACACAAATCTTCATTTAACATTTATAACTCATACAGATAATTCAATGTAAATATAATCATAAATTTGTCAGAAAAAACAAACTTTGAAAAGGAGAAAGTGAAGATGATCTTTACAGTGTATGCACAATGGTCTCTCTGAGTCAACAACATGGTGAAGTATATAGGATTGTTGAGATAATTATGTCTACCTGGTATTCTTCGAAGGTAGCGACATAATCAGCGTAGTCGTTGGAGAGACCGGCTATAACCGGCACCGTGTCTTCTGGGAAACCGCCAGCAACCAGGGTCTGGGAAAAAATTAACATAAGGCTTTGTAAGCGAATTAGAATTTTTTGGATAAGGATGGGATGTAGGGATGCTAAGCGTGAAATGTTGAAATAATGTGACACTGTGGTACATAGCTGCTGTCTTAGATCCTTCACATTCTGAGAGGAGGAATTACAGGAATCACATTTCCGTAACAAAAGGAACACATCTTAGATTGTTAACTGATTAAATATAGACTGTACCAAAATATTCCAAGACCAACAGGCCGTATCAGAAGAGATAAAATTTAGTTACAAAATGCTCAAACATAGGGAAATAAGCACACCGTGAAACTTCCATTATCGGATATTATGAAGTGTTAATCTGAACTTACCGCCTTCACTGCATCTCTGGTTCTGCGGCCTGACATCGTTCTGAAACATATTGGTTTTAACTTCTTATATTCTGTGAGAATCATTATCATTAAAAAAAAGTTCAAATGAGACTTAATACTTGTAAATTGGTTATATGTTATATCAATACAGCTCATTTGAAACATAAATTAAATAGTTAAATCATCGTTTTGTGAACTGCTCTGGTTGTGTGCGATGTGAGTGATGTGGTGTGTGGAGCGAAGTCAGATCTAACAGCTGTTTTAACTCTGTATATGTTTTGCATATATTTAAAATTTGTAATTTGATTTAAGGATTTAAATATCCCTAAAATATGCTTACCGGTAAATTTATAACATAATGTGTTTGTTCACTGGTTTATAATTGGTTTGAAAGATCAAATTAAACTGTTGTACAAATAATGTTGACAATCTCTGGCATTAATGAACAACTGATGAAATTATTTCTTTTGACATTGTGCCATGAAATGGATTTGTTGTACAAGTGTTGCTTTTCATATAGATGCTCGTCTCCGATGAATTTTAGACGTCAAAGCAGCATCGTTCCATCGAGATCAGCTGGGAGCGTCATTTTGACCTATTCTAAAAACATGGCACCCTTTGTGATGGTAAAAGTATCCTACTTCTTAAGTTAAGGGGACATCAATGTTAGAAAACAAAATCTTATCACCAACTCTAGGAATAACATGCTGTTGCAAACTCTGTGTGAATCAATGAAGCAATATAGAAATTACAAATGAATATAGGCACCTTGACACAATTTAGATGGTAAATTGTATTGGAATGCTAATGCTGAAATTGTTCCTATTTTCAAAATATTGTCAAGAAAGATTACAGTTCCTGCTCATTATTTCTCTTTATCAGTGTTGAAATCATTTTCAACTTTTCCTTCCAATGTTTGCATGGTTCATTTATTAAAAACTCTTCATATCGCTGGTAAAATAACACAGTCGTTTTATATAAGGTGTTTAAGACTATTTTAAAATGAAGCTTCTATAAGTAGCTTGCAAGAGATATAGATTTTAATAAAAACATGTGACCTGACCTCTCTGGAGGAATCTGAACATGACGTCTCCCGACTTGTTACTCACGTAAACTCTGCTGGAACAGCGATGATAACAAGCTGCCCTAGACGCAAAATCTGGCTGTCCAGAATTGATGGTTGCCATGGATATGGAAAGCTGATCTATAAAGTAATAAGCAAATATTTTTTAAAGAAAAAGAGACACAGTTAACGATAAAGTTACGTGTGCACTACAAGATTCTTCCAACCTAGCACAATAATATTATAACATAAAACCCGAGAGAAACAGAGAAACAAACATGGACGGATTTAATGTCGGAGCAAAATGTCAGAATGTAGCACTTGCCTCCCCTGTGTCGAGCAGAATGGGTTTGGGATGATGACAATCTATTTGCTCCTGTGTTGGGGTCTTCAGGATGTCGCGGATCACGTTCCAAAGCGGGTTTGTAGAGTTAGAACCTAGGGATATGAAGAGTTGATAACGTCATTAACATGCTAGCCACATGTATGTATATGCAGAAGCTTCTTCCTCGGGAGTATGACAGCGGGAAACCTGTTTTAACAATTCAGTCAGATAGGGAGAGCTTAGCAGAGGATTAGATCTTAGAGTTGTCTGCATTCATTTTTGATAGCTGTTCATCCCACCAATTTAGTTAAAACTAGACAAAACATATGATATTATATTTTATGTCTTATAAGTCTTCGTTACCTCTACATTACTGAGAGCAAGAGACTCTTAGAAAAGAATGGCGTCTTAACAGTAAAGTATCTTCTCCCTGTTGGGTCCACTACACAAAGCTCACCCTGTTCGAAGTTGAAGGCGCCAGGTCCGTCTGTAGTTCCGGCAGCAAAACTGTAGCCCATGGCTGGCTTACAGGTCTTCACCTGCTCACAGGATACAGTCAGTGAGAAGAGAGGACGTGTAGGTAAACACAACTAACAACGACTCTACAAAACATGCATAGACACCAACACCCATGAGTGGTTATATGTCAAGGAAAGGGTCTGTCACAAGCATTTACATGATATTGAAAGGATTGAGTCCAGTACATTCTCAACCAACTTAACAAAATTACAAGTATTTTGTATATTTTTGAATGATACCTACCTCTAAACTTATATGCATTTCCTTGTTTGTTTACAAACATATAACAACAATCAATACCTTGATCAAGTCTAGAAATAGACATGTCAAACTTTTGAGTCACAGCAGTCGCACGAGCTAGCACGTGCAAAGACAAACTCACGCCCACAATCCCTCAGCCTAAGAGACCACTTTCCTTGAAGCATGCAACCCAAAGAAGCTGGTATCCGTTCCGTGGGGAGGTCCGGGCGGGTTACAAACTATAAGTTTAGAGGTAGGTATCATTAAAAAATATACAAAATACTTGTAATTTTGTTAAATTTCTTTCATTCACTACCTCTAAACTTATATGCAGATTCCCACAGATCGGCGGAGGGTAGGAGATCAGCTAGCGGTGCTGTGACTCAAAAAAGAGATCATGCCTTTAACCAAAAACCGAGGTCACAAGAACGAAGTTCCTGCTAAACCAAGTAATGGTAGGCTGGCCTGGACAGTCGTGGATTTACAACCGTTAACTGCCGAGGCCAACATAGGATTTCTCAGCGAGAAGGAGGAACTCCGTCCTTACAACCTCTTCAAATAAGAGTTGTAATTACCTATGCTACTGCTTGGATGACTGGACTGCACCGGCTGCGACGAACGGTCCCAGTTGGTGGAGGCCCTGGAGATCTGACTGGACATCCCTGAGGTAGAATGTTGAGAAGGTAGTCGAGGAGGCCCAATACCCAGCGGAGATGACGTCCTCAACCGAGGCAGAGTGCCAGAGGGGGGCTGACGTAGCCCAGGCTCTAATCTCATGTGAAGACACCTTACAATAAATCGGCGGAGTGGATGCAGATTTATGATAGGCTGCCTTAATCGTTTTCTTCAGCCAAGCTGAAACGGTGTTCTTGGAGATGTCCTTGTCGGAAGTAGGGAGACATGGAAGGAACAATCTATGCCTACCCCTTCTAAAGGACTTGGTTCTGTTCACGTACTCCTTCAGGGCTCGAACTGGACAGAGAAGAAGATCCTTTTCCATGCCGTCTGAAATGGCAGCGGACAGAGCCGGAACAGAGAAGCATCTTCTTCCCAAGGGACCAGCAATGGACTTCTGGTTTTTTGCTACGAAACCGGGAAGGGTCGTTAGGGAAACAGACTGCCAGTTCTTAGAATGCGTCATGGTGGAATAGTCCAAAGCATGTAACTCCGAAACCCTGCTTGCGGAAGCCAGCGCCAAGAGGAAAGCTGTCTTCCAGGATAAGAACTGCAGGGAAACATCTTTAATAGGCTCAAACGGATCTGCGAGTAGAGCTGAAAGGACCACAGACAAATTCCACTTGAGCTGAAACTTGGGAGATTTCAGATCCTCTAACTGGAACGATCTAGCCAAGCGATGAATGGTCTGGTTTCTGGCCAAGTCGACAACTTGTAAGGCCAAGGCAGATGTCAAAGCTGACTTGTAGCCATCGATCGTCCCAGCCTTCAACTTCTTCTCTTTCCTTAGAAAGAGCAAGAACTCAGCGACGAGCGGAATGGAGATAGCAGCATCAGGCTGGAATTGCTGCTTCCACTCAGTGAATTTGCTGTATCTGCAATCATAGAGGGCAGAGGTAGAAGCTCTGAGCCCTCCACGGACAGCTTCTGCAACTTCTTGGGAGAACCCACTACTCCTGAGATTACGCTGGATAACCTCCAAGCGTGAAGACAAAGGGACTCGGGATTTCGATGAAACCTGTCGGACCTTGGCTGTCTTAGTAACTTTGGAAAGACTGACAGTTGCACCGGCGGATGAGATGACGCCGTCAACAGATCCGGAAACCAAGGACGATTGGGCCACGCTGGAGCAATCAGAATTATGATGCAACTGTGACGTCTCGCCTTCTCCAATACTGCTGGAATCAATGCTGGCGGAGGGAAGGCGTAAGCATGGAGACCGTCCCAGCTGATCGACATTGCGTCTACGGCGAAGGCCTGAGGATCCGGAACTGGACTGACGTAGACCGGGAGCTGTGTGTTGAGTCTGGTCGCAAACAGGTCTATCATCGGGGATTCCCACAAGTTTGAGACCATCTTGAAGGATGTGGGATGCAGAGTCCATTCTGTTGACTGGATCTGATTCGGACGAGACAGGTTGTCTGCCAGAACATTCAGATGGCCCGGAATGTGTCTGGCCCTGATTTGACAGCCGTTCCTGTCGATCCAGTCGAACAGACGAAGACAGAGGTCTAGCAATCCCTTTGATCGAGTGCCTCCCTGGCGATTGACGTAAGCCACTACCGTGGTGTTGTCTGAGGCCAACATCAGCTTCTTTCCCTTCAGCTGGTCCTGCCAGAACTGAAGAGACTTCAGAACGGCTAACAGTTCTAGCTGATTGATGTGTAGAGGAGCTTCTTCCAGAGACCAAGACCCCTGAATCATCTGGTCCATCAGGTGAGCTCCCCAACCCACACTTGAAGCGTCCGTCACCAGCAGAACATCCTGCATGAAAGGGACCAACTGAACACCCTGCAGAACGTTCTGGTCTTGAAGCCACCAACGAAGCGAGTGGAGAATCTCTGGAGGAGGACAACAAAGAGTCGAAAGCTCGAGCGATCTGACGGAGTTGATCCAAAACTGAAAGTGACGGAGTCTCAGCCTCCCCCTGTTGGTCAAATCCTGCATGCTCGTGAGCTTGCCCAACAGGGACATCCATTGCCTTAAGGTTTGTGGAGACTGAGACATGGAATGGATCAAATTCCGAGCGACCGTGACCCTGTCCTCCGGTGGTAGAACTTTCGAGATCCCCGTGTCGAAGATGGCTCCGATATACTTTACTCTCTGGGACGGAGTGAAGTCTGACTTCTCCGGATGGACGATGAAACCAAGATGTTCCAAGATAAAAACGGCAAGGTCTCTGTTCGTCTCCAGACCGCGATGAGACTGGTCTGGTAAGAGGAAGTTGTCCAGGTACCCGTGAATCCTGATGGACCTGGAGTGAAGAAAACTCAGGACCGGAGCTGTGATGCGAGTGAAAAGCCAAGGTGCTATCGAGATCCCGAAAGGAAGAACCCTGAACTGGAACAGCCTGCCGTTGAGAGCAAAACGAAGATACTTCTGGGACGCTGGGTGAATCGGGACGTGGAGATACGCATCCCTGAGGTCTAACGAGACCATCCAGTCCGCTGGTCTTAGAGCCAGTTTCAGCGCCGGTATCGACTCCATCCTGAAGTGCGGAGGTCTCTGCAGGAAGTTCCGGTTCAGAATCTTCAGATCTATGATCATCCGCAACTCGTCCGTGTCCTTCTTCGGAACCAGAAAAACTGGAGAATAGAACCCGCGGGAAACCGTGGCCGGATCCAGTTCTATAACTGCCTCCTTCAGCAAAAGCTTCTGAATTGCGTCCTCTGCTGCCACCAAAGGACGACCAGAAAAATGAAAACGGGGCCCCTCCGGGATGAAAGTCGTCGGAGGAAGAGAATCGAAAATCAGTCGGTAGCCCTGGGAGACTACGGACAGGATCCAGGGGTCGTCTGAAACAATTGGCCAATTGATGGCAAATTGTTGAAGACGACCCCCGACCTGACCAGGAACTACATTCAACGGGAAGGTCGGGGGGCGGACAAGGGTTGATGACTGGATGGGAACGGGTGTTGGGTCGTCAAACCCGCTGCTGGACTCTGCCTCGGCCTCGTCCACCACTCTTGTTGGGAGTCGAGAACTTATCGTAGCGAGGGAACTTGTCAAAATTCCTCTTGGGCGTAGAGGGTCCCTGGTTCTTTTGGTAGCCTTGTTTCCTGGACGGAGTGGACGGCTTGTTCCTGGGAGACTGTCTCCTTCTGGGAGAAGCAGACAAGACAAGGTTGTGGATATCCTCATTCTTCTTTCTTTCCATCTCCTTGTCCTTGCGTTCTAAGGCCTTAGTCACTGAGTCCCCGAAGAGAGTACCTCCGAACAGAGGAGCCTGGTACAGCATCTCCTTAATCTTAGGATCTGTATTCTGGGGTAGCTGCTTCACGTAAGCAGACCGGCGAAGGAGAGTGAGCTGAGACTGGATCCAAAGCAGGTGTCTGTCCAGGTCGAGAACTGCCTCTCCTAGGGAGTCGAAGATGTAAGAGGAGGTTTGCATTGCTTTATGGACCGACGTCTCCACTTCCCTCAGACGGGAATCATGCACATTAATCTGGTCCGAGGGTGTGCCCTTGCCCAAAAGGTATCTGAAGTTGTCGTCCAACAGGGTCTCCTCTGTACTGGCAAACTTCGCATTATGGGTCTTGTAAGGAAAAGACCTGTAAAAGGAGCTCCGTGCTGGTTGTTTATCAAAGGCCAGAGACCCGACCCTGTCCGAGAGTTGAGCCGCTAGCTGAGCCGAAGATTCTGGAGGAGGAAGAGAATTCGCTGGAGTGGCCTTCACCTTGGGTACCCCCCTGCTGATATCATTGTGAATAGGCTGTGACTGCGCTGGAGGCCGTTCGAGGTCCGGAAAGTGGCGGTAAACCTCGTCGATCTTATCATACCAGCTTAACGTCGGAAAGGAAGATTCTTCTGAACCCCCTTCCTTCGACTTCTTTTGTGGAGGCTCTGGTTGAGACCCGTAGAAGGAGATCTCCGGAGGGTCTGTTGACTTCCTTTTGGACTGCTGACGGAGCACCGAGCGCTGGCTGTCCGATGGAGTGTGGTTGACCTGCTTGCGGTGGACGTCCCGTTGGGTATCCACGGTGCGCTGGAGATCACCGGAACGTTGGTGCTCGCTGGATCCGTGCGGGTCCGATGCGTCCTGTGGTTCCATGGAAACCTGTGGGTCCACATCCTGCTGGTCCTTCCGTGCGGACCGCCGGTCCGTACGGGGCGAGGAAGTGGAGGAGCCGGAGTACTGGACAATACTGCTGTTGGGTACCGGCGTGGCTGGAGCGGAACCGCCGGGAGGGTCCGCACGGTTCGACTTCTTGGTCTTACGGGTCCCGTTAGAGGCCGTGCCGATGTCTGCCTGGTCCTGTCGCGGGATCGTAGCAGACTTGGGAAGCTTGCCCTTGGCCTTCTTCAAGAGCCTAGGGTCCCTGGAAGACAGAGTGGGGCAGGCCGAGTCGATGGCTGAAGGGGCGTCGATGGAGATACCGTCCTCTTCATGCTTCTCTTCACCCCCCCGCCGACCAGTTATGTGGGAGACTAAGTCTCGCCCTGGCGACGGGGGAAGCCTTTGACCCTCAGAACTCGCAGCGTCGTCCGCGAAGCCCATAACTTGGTTCATCAGGGGCATCATGGTCGCCGCCATCTTCCGGAATTCCGCCAGGTCCGCAGCTAGGTCGCCCTGACTAGGGGGAACAGAGACGGTGGACGACTTGGACGAGACCTTAGCAACTAACTGTTGGGGGCTCCAAATGTAGTAGCGTTAGATTTCGGGGCACTTCGAAAGAACCACAAAGGCTACTGGGTGTGAGTCGTATCATGGTAGTTTATTACAATAGGTATGCAATAAAGCGACAGCCTGTAACATAATAAAATAACAACATAAGTTTACATTCAATAAATAATATACATCACATGTTAAATACAGGCATGTTTTACAGTACTCGCATAAAGCTGATATGCAATATTATATTGGATAAATATGGCTTTGCAATTACCACATATAATGATTATTACTCAAGTTGCTTCACTCAAGCACATCTATACAATAGATTAAATAGTACACATGTATTACACATAGACATAGGTGTTGTCAACATATTCTTTGACAACGTCACAGACACATATATGGTATTCACTCATTACTGCATAGCATACAATAACATGTGTACAGTATATGAAATGGAATGGCCTTATAATACATATGGTAGATACAAGATGATAATATCATATTATTAATTATAAAGATAATAACCATGTCACAAAAGACACCAACGTACCAGGTGGGTAGGACCCGAGCTCGTTGCATACATAATGCTGGTACCGCCGAAGCCTACATCATCTGCAGGATGAATAAAATACTTATGCAGATGATACTATTTACAACAAATGGTTAAAAGAGAAAATACGGTAAAAGCTACATACAACCACATAACCAATCACACTTACCGACATACATTCACTCACACACATTCACTTATGATAACTATAATGATAATAACAAGGATGATAATGCTGCTGAAATACACTAATATGAAGACTAACCTTATTAGCTAATGTTATACTTATATACTAAATATGCCTTAATCAATACTACATTTAGATTAATATAATATAAGACACAGAGCTCACTGTACTGTGAGGTTTTACTGCAATATTGATATGATTATGATAATATTAAAGGTAAAGGATATTATATGGTACTTACATCTCACTGTAATGTGAGCCTAACATAACCCTAGTATAAAATGACTTATTATACTGTGAACTAAAAGTCCTTAAACGAAATTGATATGATAACTTAAACCATATGCAAAATATATAAAACCTAACCTACAAGTCTAACGATACCTAAATGACTTAGAAGTACAAGTCCTAACTATAACTCAATATGCTATGAATTATCCTCAGCAGAATAACCATAACTCACTATACTGTGAGTGATCACAATATAAACTATATACAATAAACATGGAACATTGCAATACTTTAACTATAGCCGATATAATAATATCAACTATGACATACATAATAATACAACACCAATATACACACAAGACTAGAGATTACTAACCTTAGATATAAGAATAAACACAATCCTGACCACCATGGTCTCGATCCAATGAATGCATATGCTACAATCACATTACTGACCGACGTGATCTTTACATGAGACTGACCGATTGACTAAACTCTAACTTTCTGAAAGCTAATGTCACGCTTGGGTAAACACAGAAGACAAAGGACTTAACAAGATAGCCTAAGCATGGGACGCGCATGGGGACTGATTGGTGTGCTCAAAGCATGCAGTGCAAGTTAGTTATGCTGAAATAAGATTGCTTAAGTTTAGATTGATGGTTTAAGAGCTATGGCAATGCTATAAAATGTTGGATATAAAATAATGGTTAAAAATGGTTAAGATATAGTTACTTCAATGAAAATGTAATTCTCATCAACATAATACAAACACTATATCAGTTTAACATGTTTTATTGATAAAATTATATACACATGGAAATATTGACTCTGCCACATACTTCCCCCTCCACAAAAATGACGTCCTCGTCATTTATCCGGATTAAGGAGGTTCACCACAAACTGTGACATAGCACCACCAAGCTGCTCAAACAAACCCGCAGACGCTAGACGCTCTATCAGGTTGGATCTGTCATCCCAGTCTCGGTTTGTCGTCTGGCTCATGACGTAATCCCCCGAACGCTGCCATTCGGGTGGTCTCTTCGTCCGCAGTGATTTTCTTGGTGGTGGTTTGGGTATTGGTCTGTCAGGAGGTGGAGCAGGAGCTATGGCTTCTCCTGCTAGGTCCTCTGGATTAGGCTCGGCATCTCCTACATCCTCAACCAGCACTTCTTCCTCTTCAGTGGTATCTTCTGTACCAGGGTCCTCACTAGATCCTGACTGATGGCCGTCGCCATCAGAAGATGCACTAGGCGTCTCCTCAGTCTTCAGGTCGTCACCCTCCAACTGAGAGACGGAATCCTCTCCCGCAGATTCGACGCTGACGACTGTGGAATCATCAGGTTCTGTCGGAAGTTCCACTAGAAGGCTAGAGATTGACCTGATTTCCTCCTCCTCTGACACACTTGTCTCTGTGATGATGGTTTTGGCTGTCCTCTCTCTTGTCCTTGGCTTAGGTGGTTCAATCTGGATCTTCTGAGATTCGGTTAGCAAAGACCCGATGGGTAGCAACAGATTCCGATGAAGTGTTCGAGGTCTTCCATCTCCGTTTTCTTTCTTCACCACAAACACCGGGATGTTGGCATTTGGCTGTGAAATGACCACGTACGGATCCTCCTCCCACTTATCAGAAAGTTTGTGCTTCCCATCAAAAGCCAGGATCTTCACCAGAACCTTCTCTCCAGCCTGAACCGTAGCTCCCCTGACCTTGACATCATAATCAGCCTTCTGTTGCTCCTGAGAATCCTTGGATGCTTTAGTCGCCAGTTTGTACGACTCCTCCAGTCTTGTTCTCAAAGCTTTCACATATGATGTCAGGCTGTTCTTCTCCTTGTTCAATTCAATCCCGAAGGCGAGATCGATGGGAAGTCTGGGTTCTCTTCCAAACATGAGAAAGAATGGGGAGTAGCCCGTTGACTCATGTCTTGTAGCATTGTAGGCGTGGACGAGTGGTGCAACAAACGACTTCCAGTCCTGTTTTTGCTCTGGCTTGAGTGTTCCCAACATGCTGAGCAGGGTCCTGTTGAAGCGCTCTGTCATGCCGTTCCCCATAGGATGGTAGGGTGTTGTTCTTGATTGGGCAATTCCTAAAGTGGTACAGAGCTCCTTCACCATCTTGCTCATAAAGTTAGCTCCTTGGTCGCTGTGTATCCTCATAGGCATCCCATAGTGCATTACGAAGTGCTTAAAAAATGCTTCGGCTGTAGTCTTGGCTGTTGTGTTCCTTGTGGGAATGGCCAAAGCATACCTCGTAAAGTGGTCTGTGATCACTAGGATGTGTTGGAATCCACCTTTTGACGTCTCTAGCGTGAGGAAATCCATACAGACTAACTCTAAAGGCTGTGAGGTTGTTATTGAGACTAATGGAGCTCGGATGTTGGTGGGTGTTTTCCTCCTCAAGCATCTGTGACAGTTCTTGATCCAGTCCTCCGTGTCGGCTTGCATCCCTGGCCAGTAGAAACGATCACGGAGTAGTGAGAGAGTTCGATCACGTCCTGGATGTCCCACATCGTTATGTAAGCCTTGCAATGCATCCTGGATAAATCTTGCTGGGAGAACGAGTTGCAGCTTCGTCTCTGCTTCGACGTGAATTCGCCTATATAGTATGCCTCTGTCCAGTACCAGTGAGTTGAATGAGCGGAACAGTGAAGTATTGGCCGTTGAAGCCGGAAAATCCTGTTTCTGTGGTTTCCTGTTCATCCTCACAGCTTGAATCCATGGTTGCAGAGTAGAGTCTTGCGATTGTGCCATGCGCCAGTCCCTGTCAGTCATTCCTTTTAGGTCCTCTGACTTGGTGGAAAACTCTTCGTCGACTGATGCTGCCGAGAGGCAGAGAGATTCCACGTAGGGCTGAGCATGTACAACTCCACATATTGCCTTGACAGAGTCCATGGATAGCTGTTCCGATGAGATGCGCTGATATTCAGGAAGCCTTGACAAAGTGTCTGCATCTGTATTCTTTAATCCTGGACGATAGAAGATGTCGAAGTCATAGGCTCCAAGTGCAGCTAACCATCTGTGGCCTGTGGCATCCAACTTGGCACTGGTGAGGACGTAGGTTAAGGGATTGTTATCCGTTAGCACTGTGAATTTGGCTCCATAGAGGTAATCGTGAAACTTTTCACACACAGCCCACTTGAGTGCCAGGAATTCCAAACGATGAGCTGAATAATTCCTTTCGGACTTACCAAGTCCTCGACTTGCGTAGCTAATTACCTTCTTCATGCCACCTTGTTCCTGGTACAGCACAGCGCCGATTCCTTTCCCACTTGCGTCTGTGTGCAGCTCAAAGGGTGTTCCATAGTTAGGATAGCCCAAGACAGGTGGTGATGTAAGCATCTCCTTGAGGTGGTTAAATGCCTGTTCATGTTCTTGATCCCAATGCCATGGTTCCTCTGGTGGTTTCTTGGACTTCTTGGTCTTTGCATGTGGCATAAGGGCAGAGAGTGGCTTGGCTATCTTAGCAAAATCCTTCACAAATTTCCGGTAGTAACCCGCGAAACCGAGAAACTGCCGCACTTCTGATGGGTTAGCTGGGCGTGGCCAATTCAATATTCTTTCAACTTTGTCTGGATCTGCCATGATGCCTTCCTCCGAAACGACATGACCAAGAAACTTGATTTCCTTTTTGAAGAAAGAACATTTCTCTGGTGAGAGCTTGAGGCCTGTTTCTCTGATACGCTGGAAGACTTGCTGCAATCTGTCCAAGTGCTCTTCAAGTGACGATGAGAAAATTATGATATCATCCAGATAGATGAGGCAAATCTTCAAGTGGAGACCTTCGAAGCACTCATTCATAAGGCGCTTGTACGTAGCTGGGCTGTTGCAAAGTCCAAAGGGCATTCTGTTGTACTCATAGAATCCCAGGGGCCCAACTGTAAATGCAGTCCTTTCTCTGTGTGTCTCCTCAATCTCAACTTGGTGATAACCGGACTTCATGTCGAGAGTTGTGTAATATCGAGATCCTGAAAGTGCCTCGAACATTTCCTCAATCCTTGGTATTGCATAATTGTCCTTGATGGTCTGTTGGTTGAGCTGGCGAAAATCGACACACAGCCTCAATTTACCTGTCTTCTTCCTGACTAGGACAACGTTGCTTGACCATGGAGAGTGGGGGCGCCTGATGACTCCACAAAGTAACAGTTGGTTAAGGTGTTCCTTCACTTCCTCGTACATAGCCGGAGGTATGCGTCGGTATCGCTGTTTGAAGGGGATGTCATCCTTAAGGTCAATCCTATGTCTGACTGCATCCGTGTGTCCTAAATCTGTATCACCAGTTGAGAAGATGTCTAGGTAGTCTGTAATAACTTGTCTCCCTTGCTGTAACTCTTTGTTTGTTACTGCCGACTTGTTGAAGTCCATCAGGTGTAATACACTTGAGTCTGATGTAGAAGTATGGACTGGTGTTTCCTCCAACTTGACAACTTGTAATTCGCATAATGTTGCACGACTTGGGATACTGATGGCTCTAGTTGAGAGGTTTGACACATGAACATCAACATACAACTTCCGTCCACTACCATCATACGATACCAAAGTCGGTGTGAGGTCAAGGTCGTCTGGTATGTAAGATCCTGTCGTGGGATGGACAATCACGTGGGTAGCATGATAGGGTAAGGGCTGGTCAACAAATCCCGATATATGTATCTCTGAGTTAGCTTGGATTATCTTGCGGTTTGGCTCTGAACTCTTGACCTTACCGATGGAAAAGTTTCTCTTAGCAAGTTCTTTCTCTCTGAGCACAATACTTCTGAAGGCCAGATACCACGGTGTTTGTAGATTAGGCTGTTGGAGAAATCTTTGTCCAAACTTGTCCTGGCATTGGTTGAGGTAGATGGATAAGATGTTTGTCCCAAGAGTGATAGGCACTTTCCTGTTGTAGAGGCTGTCTGGAACTACTAACAACATCAATTGTATCTTAGTGGCAGTGCTCCCTGTTCCTTCAATGTCCACGACTATGAATCCACTGTATGGTAAAGGTTCTCCATCCGCGCATTCGACATGAAGAAGCTGCTTCAGTGGTTCTAGGGGAACATCAGGAAAGTTCTGTCGGTAGAACGCTTCTGCTATAGATGAGATCGTTGCGCCAGTGTCCAGCAATGCCTTAGTCTCTGTCCCGTTAACTAAGATGTTAGTCTCTGTGGGCTCACCAACCAACTCTGCGAGCCCCCAACTAACTGTTGATGTAGGCGTTGAAGGCTGGCTCGTCCAGACTGTCACAAAACTCACAAGTTCGGTCCAGAGAACAGTTCACACCATAACAGCGTGGGCAGTAGAGATGAGGGTCCAGCACCGACATAAACTTGCTGCAGCCCACACACTTCTTGGAGTTATTCATGATACTGTGAACAGTTAAGGAAAATCATTAACACACAGAAAATATCAACACACTGTCCAATCAATAAATATAGAGGACGTGATAAATTATATATATGAATATATAAATATGTATAATGTGAAATTCCCGTACATAGAAAACTCACATAAACAAAACACAGAGATGGTTATATATATCAAAAAATATATATAAAGTAAGTGATGAATTAATATATATAAATATATATATATATATAAATATATAGAAATATAATTGTAGAGTAATGTGAAATTCCTGTACATAGAATTCCACATAAAAAGAAAAAGCATTAGTTATATATAAAACAAAATATATATAAACACAACACATCATGTGGAAATTGAAGCGTCGTAAAATGACTGTAGGCGAGAAACGAAGCAGTCAACGCCCATAGAAAAAATCGATAATTGAGTCGACAAGCATACGGCCTTACCGAGCCTGAATACCGACGGAAATGAATCGAGGCAAATAAAATACCAAAAACATATTTAGCTAAGCATGAAATGGCTAAATAAGTATTATAAGGCATATAAGAATAAAAAATCAACACGAAAAATTTAACAAGATAAATTTCCGTGACGTGTTCGAAAACACGTGGAAGAAAGTCGCCATTTTAAAACAATCATGTTCGAGAAAAAAAAAAAAAAAGGCGAAATACATGAGTAAATAGGATTACAAACATGAAAAGAAGATTATATGGATAAATCTCACGATATCAGGATACAGAAACACTTGGGAGGTTTCGTAGCACAAGGTAAGATAACTTTTCACAGTCAAAAACAGCAACGTCTTGACAGGTTGCGAACAACAAACAAAGTGGTCTCTTAGGCTGAGGGATTGTGGGCGTGAGTTTGTCTTTGCACGTGCTAGCTCGTGCGACTGCTGTGACTCAAAAGTTTGACATGTCTATTTCTAGACTTGATCAAGGTATTGATTGTTGTTATATGTTTGTAAACAAACAAGGAAATGCATATAAGTTTAGAGGTAGTGAATGAAAGAAATATCTCCTTCATCAAAAACTCCCTGTAAACCAACTGTATTTGGTTTCATATTTGTTTTATTAATCTGGAATTAACCATATTTGACAATCAAAAGCAATGCCATTTTACAGGGTGTGCACTCACTGTTCTTCCTGATTGTGATTCTCTCCTGTATTATATGAATGTGAATCATTGAATCCAATCAAACAGCCTCTTTATGTCCACCCTATCATTCTCTTCAGTTTTATCATGAAAATAAATGAATTTGTCAAAATCAACTCACCGTTTTAGTGTCCAGTTTGACCTGGACATTAGTAATGTCCACGTAGGAGTGTCTGAAGTCCACTTCACCGGTCAGAGGAGTGGTGGCCGAGTTGTACAGCTCCTGATGACCAGAGATACAGACATAAATATGGTTAGGAGAGAAAAGAGAGGCAAGGTAAATCAGACACCAGTCATTTTAGTTGGAGAGAGTAGTAGAGTTGTACCCGAGACGGAGAGAATACGTTTGAAATGTTTGCGATTTGTCTGAAGTCGCCCTCATACCCCAGGTTCCTCAAGTCATATCTTCCCATGTAACCGCTGTTACAGGCGGAGCGCCTCTTGGCTAGAAATAGAGAATCCTGATTGGTTACAATCAAAGTTAGTTGTGCAATCAGTGATGTTGTTTCAAACTGAGCATTCCGTCTGAATGAGTATAAGACTCAACTGTGCGATTCGCAACCAAAACTGTAAGACAATTTATGATTGCATAGAAATAAGGACACTAAGCATGTTGCAAATTCTCGCCAAGTGCAACAGAGGTTCTGCGGGAAAATATGATTTGAGTAACTCGTGGGAGGAAATGGAGAAAAGCATGATTTATAGACAACATCTTGTTTACTGATAAAGGACACAACACTTCTGAGTGTTTGCTTACCACTTCATAATCTTTAAAAAACATTTAGATATGGATTACTTTTTGACAAAATCATGATTTCTGGATAACAACTTCTTTATTGTGAGTGATCGTGTTGTTTTGGGGCAATATGCTTGTCCTGCATCAAGTGGATTCTAATACAACATAAGTGACCATATACTCTAAATGTCAGACTGCATACTCTATAACGTTTGTAGATGAGGGAAGACATTGCCCTATTGTACAGTATTTTCCTAATGATTGTAGATGAGGGAAGACATTGCATAATTGTACAGTAGTTTCCTAATGATTGTAGAGCATGCACATACCAAGTGAGATATTCGCCACAATGTACAGTATTTCCTCATCATAAGATTGACCTTGTAACGAGGGTGCTTATTAGGGAGGCATTAATGGTTTGGATTATAATATTTTACTAAAATTAAATTGCCTGTTAAAGCGCCAAGTCCACTTCAAACCAAATAATTACCATCGCCTTCTTGAACTGGTTCTCTCCAATGATTTTGGTACTCTCGAACATATCTCGCCCCGGACCTGACGCAATACACAACTCATTCTGGAAGAAACATATTTATTTGTGAGTATTGGAATAATGAATGATTGTTTTTTTCCTGACTAAGTTGAAATAAAATATTTGCAATGTATTATATGCTACAATACAACATATATTGTTGATTTATTCACCTCGCCATGGCAGGTGCTATGAAGTATATCACACGGCTTGCCAGAGTCGATGCAGTGAGGTCCCTTGGTATTGGGTGACACGTCTCCCTCGTTGCTCTGAGCAAACGCAGCCACAAACGATCCCTGAAACCAATATGGCAGAAGTTAACCATCCAAAAAATTCAATTTATATTTCCATGGAAGCATATATTACCTCTTTCTAAGGTGACCATAACTCAATAAGGTAAGCTTTGGAAAATAACAAGAAGATCACTGTTATTCCAAGGTACACAACTGAAGGGTTCATTTTGGCCAATTCTAAGGAGGTGGGACCCATTGCAATGCTAAAACCATCTTAATTTAAGTTTTTTTCAACTAAGTTCAATGAAGTTGAAAGATGGCATACATAACCTGGACCCCCTCTAGGAACAATTACTGAAGATAATTTCTACTTCTTTAACTTTCAGTAAGTAACTTTTACGATATTGGAACAATGTTCAAGGTAGGTAACAGTTACTAGCTTTTACGATTTTGGAACAATGTTCAAGGTAGGTAACAGTTACTAGCTTTTACGATTTTGGAACAATGTTCAAGGTAGGTAACAGTTACTAGGTTTTACGATATTGGAACAATGTTCAAGGTAGGTAACAGTTACTAGGTTTTATGATATTGGAACAATGTTCAAGGTAGGTAACAGTTCCTAGGTTTTACAAGATTTGGAACAATGTTCAAGGTAGGTAACAGGTAACAGATTTAGGTTTTATTAGATTGGAACAATGTTCAAGGTAGGTAACAGTTACTAAGTTTTAAGAAATTGGAACAATAACAATATTCAAGATAGGTAACTACTGTTACCTTGCCTGGCTGAGATCCCGGGTTGACGTTCTCTTCAAACAGGAGAGAGGCGTATCCCTTGTTGTCGGAGCTGATCAGTCCATTAGTGTTGTTCATACTGGTACAGTGTACCGCAAACCAGCTGGAATCAGTGGTCATAGTGTTAGCTAACGCTCGGGTCATATGACACCAAGATATCAGACTTACATACATGAGACTAACACTCAATAAGTGTGTGAAATACTGTTACCTTGTAATTTTTGTTATGTACAGGCAACTTATTGGAGATTTTAATGACTCCAGGCCTTATTATTTACACTAGCTAATGGAAATAACTTGACTCATTGGCCAATACCTCCCTCACGTATATACTTGATCACAATTTATTGGAATATGAACAAGAAAGTTTTGTAGAAGCTACCTGATCATACCGATACCCTTCCCTTCTCCGTCCACCATCTTGAGAACTGTCATATTCTTGTCCACATTGTACGTGTATCTGGAAAGAAATAAAGATCTTCATGACAGCAACAATATTCAATTGAGGATGTTCTCTTAGCACAGTCAAAAGAATACCTGCCATTTATGAGAACAGAAGAGATAGATACCAATGAGTTGTACCAATGACTCAAAAGTGCTTTTTGTCTGAATCTTTCTAGGTAGATGTGTAGGTTTCATGGAAATTTGAGAGTTCAGACAGCAAGATGGATGACCATTCCATCATGGTGCCACAATTAAAACTCTACTCTGAGTGTTTAGGTATCGCTACATCAGTCAGATCACCTGAACTATCTTCGAGTGGCCATTTTAATGTGAACACATTAAAATGGCTGCTCAATGAGAAATGGACTCTCATGGCTTAACCGAACCATGGACATTCGTTTTGGAACTCTTTGCATTGATTGAGGAGTATCATTCAGTCATTTATTACAATCAATTTAGTTTTCATGAGATCACTTTATTTCAGTAAGAACAGCGTGCTACAGCGCCTTTAAAAGATATATTACTGGATTTGCTGCACAAGTCTTGTTCTGACTCCCTTCCCCCGACAGACTCCCCTAAAGATTCACCCTCTCAGCAGTCCATGGTCACTTTCTGCTAGTTGAAAGTTGTCTGATGAGTGCAGTGAGGACTTTCAGATGATGCCAGAATCTTGGCCAGAATGGTATTGAGCCTAACGAGTGATTGACAGCTAAAATGTTAATGAAGTTAATGATGACATGAAAATGATGAAATAGTCAGATATATTCTACTCACTTCTTCTTCTCCTCCGTTGGATTGTTATCGTAAGCAGACGGACTGCGGTTGATGTTGGAGTCGAGGAGCTGCCCCGAGTTGATGTAGATGTTTCCTGGACGAACAGACTCATGGGCCCTCTTGATACTCTGTGTTGAAAGAAATAATTAATCATAAGTATATATTTGTTAATTATAATTAATATCAGTGTTACATCCAGAGGGTGGGTTCCCCTTGGAAAATTTTATAATGATAATTTGATACTTCGAACAATAAATGGTAAATTAAAACTCATTGGCCCTTTTGATACTTTGTAACAATTAATTGTAATTGTGGCACATGGCACCAACCATCTTGGCATTGCTTAAAATCAAATATTTAATGACCTCCCACTCAAATCATTTGTCAGTTATTATACATTTTGACAAATTTTCATCCCTCACTAGCAAGCAATTAAATAAAACTTATGAAAAAATCTGATCTTGAATGATTAGTGTACTGATCAACATCTATTTGTCTTTATTAGATCTCCAAGCATCAATCAATTGGAATTGGACACTATCACACACGAGCTCAATCATTATCCATTTGAAATGTCACAAGTTCTATTTACTGCAACTAAAGAATAAAAGATTACACATCAACTAAGTTCACTCACATCAACAATTCCTGCAACCAAGGCTTCAAAGGAGGGTTTGACAAAGCCAAGTGATGTTATCTCAAAGAGAAGATACTGATGGAAGCCAGCCGGTCCAGAGTGGGTGTGTATTCCGCTGATACACAGGTTCCGCTCCGTGTAGAGTTTCCCGTACTCCGTCTGGAGACGCTTCACTACCTGCAGATAGAACATCTCATTGGGAGAAAGATGCCAAAAATCAATGATAAGACAGAGTTGGCTAAATCCCCCCAGAAGTGGAAAAACATTTAGAGTTTTGATTCCATGGAAACATGGACAAATACAAAAATCATGGAAAAAATAACCCAAAAGTCACATGATGATTGTTCCACATACCAAGTTTCATTGAGGTATGGCTTTTAACAGCTTTTAGTTCTACTCCGGACACTAACTGACAGAGAGTGCCAATTCCAATATCTCTTGCCAACATCACAGGGGATAATTAATTAATTTCCCATGTTTCATTTCTTAGTTTTTCAGCAATTAGATTGTACAGTAAGTGAGATGAGCTAGGTTGGGGTTATAAGCCACTTTCAAGAGGATATCACTCAAACAGTGTATCAAAGCAGCTAAAATTACTTCAGAGGGAAACCCACAAGTACTTGAAACCTGAAATTTTAGTCGATTATTAATTTATACAAATATATTAATTGTGATTTGGTTTAATTTTTCTTTTTTTCTATTTCCCAACAAAAATGGATTTTATTGTTTTTTTTCTATCTATCAGTATTTATTGCAGGCTTAAAGCACAAATAGTTACATTAAAGAATTTGTGAATATGAATGAGTGTTAAATTTTCCATCAAGACATTACACAATTAGAACAACTTTCTGAAGAATAGTTCATTTTGTGTAAGTGTATTTGAAGAGCACAGTCCAACAAACGAGGTACATGGCAGAGTGCCACATAATAAATCACACTTGAGATTTACTTAAATCAGATGAAAGTCCAAAGGTAAAAGGGTGTCAATCTTGTGGTAAATACGTAAACAATACTAAACATACAATTTATTGATTTTTATTGACAACATAGTTACAGCCTTGAAAAAACTGTTCAATATCTCTTTGATAAGAAACCCACAAATTGTGGAGGTGACAGACTAGATAAGTTAGTAGAGGAGTTTGCCTTTCAGATAGTGTTATCAGTGGAGGCTCCCATCTTCTACTAGACATATATTAGACAATCCACTGATAACAACTAGCAATAAATCTGGGCGAAACTCATTTAAAATTTCCTCGTGAAATAGTCAGTCATGAACTACTGGGTCAAAGTCCATCAATATCATCCACCGTCATTCATGCTTCATGTTCAGTATTTGTCAAATGACTTTAACTCTATTTGTGATTAAATTATTATTTGAGAGTATCTCTCCAAAATATTATATTTATAGTCTCATCTGCAATCATCATAAACAACCCACATATATTACTGCACACTAAAATGACATGGCAAATGATTTGGACATTAAAATTGAGCAAATGTGAAACATCTATAATGTAGGGAATATGTTCTGAAGAAGCTACTGTACGGTATAATGACAGGACACTACATTGCACAGACAAATGGAAGTGCCAGTAGTGAACATTGTGGGACTGGGTGGGACAGGGACCGATTCTCAGGGAGTCGGGTCCGTGGCCCGTTCAGCTGGAATTAAGTCCTAATTTTAAGAATTGAGGGACTAGAATCAACACACAAATGTAAGAAAAAGTATGCTTTATATTTGGAACAATCTAAAAACTTTAGATCAAGAGTCTTTTTATTATTCTAATTTCCCTTTCATAACATGATTAAAATAACTGTTGATCTTGATGTATTTATATTGTATTTCGCATACATTAAATAACAGGATGGAGATAACAAGTAGTATTTAACACCCTAAACGGTACCTTGTTAAAACGCATGGTTAAACATCTTCCCACATTTACTAAGTTTTATACTACAGTCACCGTCAGATAATATTTGAAAATACTGAAACAACTTTTTAACTTTTTTTATTTCAAGGTACTTAATTCCACATGTTGACTAAATTATGATGACAGGGACAGTATTTGTCATACAATTACAGCTAAAAACAAACACGAAGAAGCTGTCACTAAGTCTTTGTTATTAAAAGTGTCATTATCAAGTTATATAGGCGAAAAAGTTAAGTAGAAATCATGTTGCTATAGTAACATAGAAAATGTCTGACCTCCAATTTAACATCTTGAGAGATCATACACGAGTCTGTGCTGACAAAGACGGTCCGCGTCTTGTTGCCGCTGTCCGCAAACACAAATGCTCGACTGTATTGTCGCAGGTGGATTCCATTGGAGGTCTGACCAGGGTTAGCATAGCCCATCTAGAAAATGAAGAGGAAACATGGTTTGAGTATATGCAAATTTACAAATAGATTGGTAAAACAAATAAAAACTTCAGGGAAACTGATTATTGTTCAGATTGGACAAAAATATAAGGAATATTTATTGAAAAATTTTAAGTATTAAATTCATTCATTTTACAAGAGCATTTACCTGTTAACAGCTATACTGTACAGAGTTTTCAGGATAACATTAATTTCTACTGAAAACATCCCATCTTGATCTAAGTTGATTTGAAGAAATATCATCTGATCATTGCGAATTTTTATTCATTCAAGTTATGATTACCAAAGTGAGTATTTAATACTTTCATTTATTTTGTCCAACATGAATGACGTCTTCCTAATTTATCGCACATAAACCGACGTTCAGAATATCTAAATTATTGTTTATGTTTCAATTTTTTACAATTTATAAAGAAGTGAGAGTGTTTAGTGTGAGTTCTCAATTACCATGTTAATCTCGGCTGCAGGGCCGGTGATGTCACCGATTCCGGCTCCGATGAGGAAGTTGGTTGCTGCATTTCCCTTGGATGGAACGCCAACAACGCTAAGAATGATGAAGGAAATGCCGAGCACCAACCCACACATCCTCTCCCTTGTCGCCATTTTGGACTTACTGCTCATGTGATCTGTGTCACGTGATAAGGATGGAAGAGTCTAAATTAATCGTGGGGTAAGATTCTGTTCTGACAAAAGTTTATATATGCAAATAAATGCCTGAAATAGTTTGTGCCCTTCAGAAAGTTGGACAACGAATTTTATTTTTCGAAACTATATCATTGTTATTGGATTTACATACGATTTTATGCAAGAATTTGAACATTGTTTCTGACAGCTTGTTTACGTTTGAACTATATTTACCCGTAAATGGAACAGCGTGCGTGTCCCCATGTGGAGGTACTATCTCCCAAACTAATGATCATTATTCTAGAGCTCATCGGCCTTCTGTTGGTTAATCCATGAATTTGATATCTAAATTTCTGCTTTGGGAGGTGCATAATTTTAATTATTGGAATAATTTTTCTAATTGTGTGTTGCACTAATAATGTATAGTACATGTTTACCCACTCAAACTATGTCTACTTCACTTGTAGAGTATTAAATTATGTTCTGCATGACATTGTGTAATGTGTTTTAGCCTTGTCAAATATTTGTCGATTATGTGGAGAGGGCTTCTATAACTTTTATAACTTGTGCCCAATCAATTTCTTAAAAGAATAAAATATATTTTCAATGCATAAATGATGCCTCGTTGAATTCTCATACATAACTCAAGTCATAACTTCCCCATGGATACTAATTACTTGTAAATTAATTAATGAAATATTGCAAAGTAATAAAGAGAACTTTATGTTTGTTTGTGCATGAATAAATGGATATGATTGTACACGTCTGTAGCGATCAAAATGGTATGAACATGAAAAATGTGTTCAAATATACATGTCCTCAGGTAATCTACCAGCTGTCATATGTCATTACTTCAAAGTTCATTGTCCACGGCACCACTTATCTCCTGGCCCTTGCCTCAAACAAGGATGGACTATAAGTCCGATTTTGTCCCCAAACTTCTACATACCGGAACTTCTAGGCTAGTACTAAATATATTATGCTTTAACAAATCAGAATGTAGGGTTTAGAAGCTTTTCGCATCACAAACTGCATGTAATAATTTAGGAATTGTTCTTCTCCAGGTTGGGTTGGTCAAAAGCATGTGAAACATTAGCTGTACACGCATCAAAACATGTTTCTCGATATATCACAGTGAACTTATGAAATCCTATCCACACCTTACGCTCAAAGTATTTTTTCAATATTTGATAGTTAAAAAGCACATATTCAACCTTTAACGTCCAATGCATCATGTACATGTATATTTGAAAAAGAATTTTACTTGAGCGTTACAGTTGATTCTGATCTATCCAAAGCACTTGCAAAGTTCAGATTTTAGCTTACAATCTGAAAGTACAAAAGCAGCGTTATAGTAACGCAGTTGTTCATCTTTCTTATTTTAGTTTTGATAAATGCAATTTAGGTGCTACAGAAGATGACTTCCACCTCCTTCTTGCAATCCCATGCATCAAGAAGGTCGAGAAAACCTTACACCTAAGTATTACTATTACTGTCAAAAGAAAACTGTGTTGTTAGGGGTCTCGTATTCCAAATGTTATAAAATGTGTTACTTTGTTGAGAAGTACCGACATTATCATTTTGATGATAGTCGACTTAGTATATTGACGCAGGGACCTTATATAGATGTATACTAGTATATATTACATGTATATAAGGTCCCTGATTGACGATATGAAGGTAAAAGGGGTGATTTCTGATCGAAAACCGGACAATGCATCGCGATGAGTCAAACGTAATTTTAGAATCTTATATACAAAAGACAAACTGATAAATTTGATTTGATTATGTTTAATAGGTCATATAACTTCTGTGCATACAAATGGGACGTGCAGTTTCGGTTTCTACACATGCATAATGATGTTACTTGATTTTAATTGGAAACTAGTAATTATGTTATATTTAGCGATTGGTGATGAATATGCAAGCTGAGTGAATTTATTTGTACTGTAAACAGCACATATGGTGAGTTGGAACGTATTAAAGACAAATAAAATTGTATCAAACACAATGGATGTACCTTTAAATATCCGAAATGTTTTATTTATTTTATAGCAGCCCTTAGCATATACTGAAATTGGTCAATTGATTCCATTGATGAGATTCTTTGATATTTGAAGAAACAACGTTCTGTATATATGACCTGGATCAAGCTGCCATCTCTACATTCCCGTGGAACTTCTCAGTCTCGCCATATTTTTGCGAGTATCTGAATTTTCCTTGAAGGCAGTTCAGTCGGATGGAGACTTCTTTTTGGAAGTTAAATGACAGTCCGAAAATATTTTGCGTACCTCCTCAAAAGACTAGGTTATGTTGGTGAATACCTCACATAAGTGTTTTGGAGTGTTGTAGAAGTGACAACTGATACCAAAGAGGACGTCTAGTTGTGTCCCCTGTACAAGAAACAAACGTGCATCTAGCTAACTTCCTTGTCCATCGTCACTGATGACGTCGTTCAGGAGAGCCAGGTTGGAGGGAGATTGCTCTACATCAGCAACGTCCGTGTCTGTGTACACTATCTGGTTATTGTATTCTTTTAGAGAACATTTAGGAGTGATTGTGTCTCCCTGCAATAATACCAGCAGATGTGATATAAGTGAAAACTCTTGACAGCGGCGTTAAATTCCAACAGAGGGGCTTGTATTGTCGAAACTAGCGATTAGAAAGCATATGAAGTCGACCATATCCAGCCCCATATACTATATAAAAAAGAAGAGTACATATATGGTATTGGGCTGGATCGTCAACTTCATATGCATTCTAATCGCTAGCTTCGACAATACAAGCCCCTGTGAATTCCAACTCACCTCACCTCATATTCCTTCTTACTTCAATATTCGTAGCATGGGGTAACATAACAAGTTGGGTATTACATAGCATATGTTGATAATATACTCTGTGTAGTCCATGGACATACCATTTCGTTTTTCGACATACGTAATATGTTTTTACATGGTAATACACACATTATTTCTAAATTCAGATGTTTAAATTTTCCATAGAACTAGGTCGCCATAATAGAACCCCCTAAAGAAAAAAGACTGTGCAAAAGATGTAAGAAACGTAACATCTCTGTCGTTGAAGATGAATTCCACGTACTTTTAAAATGTCCATCCTACACAGAACTACGGAAAACTTACGGTACCTGGAACCACACTTACAACAATATCCAACGATGAACAGTCTTAACATTATATTACAATCAACCGAAAAAAAACTACCCTATACAACCTAAGAAAATTTCTTCTCGAGCTGCATATCCTTACTACAAAGAAAAGAAAATGAATGCATGTTATGTGTACTCATTCATGTTTCACTATGTATATTTTTGGCCAATGGCTTTAAATACTGAATAACATCTGTCTGTGTAGCTCTAGTCCCTGGACATAAACGTCCGTTTTTCGACTTAAATTGTGTTACATTGTAATACACTGTTGATAAAATATCTTTCACCAATTTACTGAAGAGCATAATCGGCAAATAAAATAGTTCATTTTTAAAGAAACACGAGTATTCCATGTGTGCAATAGCTCTCGCTAAGTAAGACAGCACTCCCTGTTATAGTTCTGATTTTAATTATCTAATTGTGATGTAACAGCGTGTTGTTAGGTGAAGGTATCCGTCAATAGAAAATCACTCGACCGGCACTAAGTATATATTTATTGACGATCTTCTATATAGGAAGTAGATGTATAGGGATGAGCGACGGAGCTTTGTTCACTGAACGTTGACCGTTGTGCTTGATTGATGTCAAAATAAACAATGTCGAATTCCAGACAGTCGAGTATATTTGCAGTTTTAATATACAATATACATACTCCACTCTACGTCGTATACCATCATACATATGCTCAAAACTCCTTGAGTTATTAGACACTGGCACCAGACATTATACCCACCGGAATACATATACCTAGATGTATTCTTATATCTATATATATATATATAGGGCCTGGCACCTGTGTTGTAAGAAGCCATACACTGCATAAATTAAAACATTTGAATGTAGTGAAGTGAAGGGATGGATGATAACAGTACAAATGCATGTTGAACTGAGCAGACTCCGACCTACACACACCCCCACAGTCCGAACTTGTCAAAATTGACTACGAACTGATGCTTTGATGCTTTACCAATATCGTTTTAGAGTAATAATTTTGAGTCGTATTCCTTTTTTAAAGGCAAAGTATACAAATATGACATACATGTTTACAGTCCGTGACTGTCGATAGAATACCGTTGTGCTTTATATTGATGATCTTAATAGTTGTCTAGCAAATAGCATCAACACAGAAATACGGGAACTCCCTTGGATTCGATTAAAAGGATGGGAAGAGGGTAGTGATTTACTTTACTATTTTAACAAATGTGTCCCTTTAGATACAATGACATTTTCAAAATTGAGAAAGTATTTACTTTCGTTATTCATAATTGATATACAATGCAACATTTAAGTTTACTCTTTAAAACAATGCGATACCACCTAAGCTGACACCCCTATAACACTAAATGTACTGGCCCAGAAATTCCAAGCTGGGGAGAGCCCTGCTAATCTGAGTGACACTTGATATGTGAGAAAGCAGCACGAATGCTGAACCCAGGAAACATCCGGAGTGTGTACCATTCTTCCAGCACGTAGGCACCAACTCGCCGACGTGTACCAAGGTCTTGAAGAAGCGGCATCACTCGCAGACCTGTGACTGGTTTGAGTCTCACAATCGACCATCACGCATCAAATCTGCACTTGGCGATCACATCTTCTAGTCGACTCACTGACCAGGTTTTGCAACATTTGGAGTGAGCGTTTTGGAGTTTGTGGAACGTAAGAGATGGAGATGTCGGTGAAAGAGATTGTTCTAGCTTTCCTCCTTGCCTGCGTGGCAACTGTTGGTAGATGTGAACTCTTCACGTCCATGGCTCATCTCCAGAGTGCCCTGTACGCAGAGAGGGACATTGCCACGGTCCTCAAGTCCTATGTGGAGACAGAAGAACAGAGGTTGAAGGAGATAAAGAGGTATTTTACTGTTCATCAATGTTAATCTTTGTGCTGTGGTCCTTTTCCGTTATTTCCTGTGTTTATTTGTTTATAAACAACACTGATAACTCTGTTTATGTCTTACTGTGACAAGTATTAAGAAATTGATAAGTAAGTATTTTGTTAATTGTGTATGTAAACTATTTTGAAGATGATGTAAATAACAAAGGCATTTGTAGTCTTTTTGATGGAATCTATGCATATATTGATAAAAGAGCATGTTATTCACCATGAAACACTACCTTAAAAATTAAAATATGATTTGAAATAAGGTAATAAACTTAGGAGATACATGTGTAAGTTCAAAATACAGCTGCGATACAATTTATTCTACTTAGTCCTTCATCCCTTAATCTGATATTCCATCAGGACACCTGTTATATTTAAACTTCTTCTGTATATATCATTGTAAATCAATTATTAACATCGTTTTAGTGTCATTTACATTCATTTAATTGATAACTCTGTTGGCAAAAATAACAAAGAAGTTGTACTGACATGGACACTGATGAGAACAGTTTCACTTTGTTCCTGAGAATTCACGAACATTCTAGATTCTAGGGACAAGTGTCTCTGACAGAGATAACGAAAAACAGGCTCCAAGTAATTGACTATCAACCTTCACGTAAAGAGCTGATTTGTTACATGGGTTTCTGTGACATCTGGTCGAAGTGATATACACATTCTTCACATCTATAATAGCAGCTTTTATCAGTTGGAGAAATTGTCTGATTGTGTAAGATTTATTAAGTTGATAGTAACTTGTCACTTAAAGGCACAGTGTTTTTCATGAAATTTCATTTAGCTTTGATACATGACAACATATCAAATGTGCTGACATACGTTCAAATCATCTCACTTGTATGTTGTCCCCTAATGCTAAATATTTGACAATAACTTGACTTTATGAAGGTCAAGCAACTGCTTGATACATGATGAGACGGCGATTTCATGCGGCCCATTTACAAGAATACCATTTAAATGATCCATTGAACATTACCATCCAAATCTCTTTATCTGCTACAAAATTACATTAGACCAACTGATGCACACCAGCCACCAAACATCTATTGTCACTATACTGAATAGATTGGAACTAACAACAGTCAATACCTCACAATAAAATAAACCTCTTGGTAACTTTTGACATTATGTGACTACCATAACGCACTGAGTATCCCTTTATATCATATATGATATGATATAAATTGCATAAATATTCATAAAGATAAACATCAATCTAAATTATGTAAGTATGATAAACGTAACATAAAACCTTTGGAAAAAAAAAATGCAAATGAATCTTCTTGTATCACAGCAGTTGAAACAATAATATTCTTCTATGTTGCTTTTTTGTGTTAAGATAAGCAATGATAGATAATAAATCCTAGGTGAATGTTTATTTTAATCTTCATAAGATATTCATGCTACTTGCAGTCAGAAATAATTTTTCAATGTTAGATTTAAAAGGTATGTCTCCTTATACTTGACTTTCAATTGTCTGATATCAGTTTTGTATCATGCTGCTTGACAGTATATATATGTTGAATAAAATATTGATCTTACAGTCTGATAGTATATAAGATATATAGACCATATGCATGTTAAATAGATAACACGCATGCAGTCGAGCCTTTAGGTATTCTTTGTTATCCCTCGCCGCAATGCGGCACGGGGGAGGGGGGGGGGGGGGGGAATTTGTATTCAGCGGCGTCCGTTCGTACGTACGTCAAACTTCTTGTTTATGCGATGTCTCATGAACTGTTGCAACCGGTGTCTTCAATTTTGGTACCAGCCTACAATGGGTGACTATGCAGTCACCAGTCGATTTGCATGACCTTGACTTTATTTTCAAGGTCACCACAACACTTTGACCACTTTTCGAACACTTGTTAACGTAATATCTCATGAAGCATTGCATCCAAAGTCTTTAAATTTGGTGTTGGCCTACATTGGGGGAAGACGCAGACACCCGTCGATTTTGGTGACCTTGACCATATTTTCAAGGTCACCGCGACACTTTGACCACTTTTCAAACTCTTGTTAACATGATATATCATTACCTGATGGACCCAGTGTCTTAAATTTTTGTACCAGCTTACAATGTGTGACTATGCAGACACCACTCAAATTGCAAGACCTTGACCTTCTTTACAAGGTCACCATAGCACTTTGACAGTTTTTCAGCCTCTGTTAATGTGATATCTCATGAACCGTTGCACCCAGTGTCTTCAGTTTTTGTACCGGCCTACAGTGGGTGAATATGCAGACACCATTTGAATTGGGTGACCTTGATCTTATTTTCAAGGTCACCACGACACTTTGACCGGCTTTCAGCCTCTTGTTATTAACCCTTAGCATCCATTATCTTGAAATTAGGTGACATCTGTCATTAGCGAATTATTCAGCCCCACTTTTAGTGCATAACACTGTGACCACATTCTTGTTAATGCTATGTCATGAACCTTAGAAACCAATGTTTTCACATTTGATGTCATAATGACATTTTTTACCAGAAATGCAATATAAGAAGAACAACATTTAGAAAATGTGTCTTACATGACTCAACGTTGGAGGCGGGGGACATTGCCATGTTAGTGGCAAACACTTGTTTGGGAAAGATATTACAACGAGTCACCATCGTAATCAAATTATTTATATTTGTTAGATATTTTAATGATCAAACCCTTTATTTTCCCTCCAGTGTACTAGTTTCAGATATTAATCTTTCATCCAGAGATGACGAACCAAGTAACTTAGAATGGCATTCAAACAATTTAATCTTCTGGTTTTTAGTTTCTCTATTTCATCTTAATTGTTAATGCACATTGAATGTAAATGTTTATATTGATTGTTATTGGTACATTGATCAAACAAATAATCAATATATCGACGTTTTATGGCTTTTCAGCCTATTAGCGAACATAAAAGTAGTTGATCGATAAAATTGATAAATGTTCTCTTTCACCTGCCCAACATTATTCATTATTGATAATCACGTAAGTTACTTTGTTAACAGTATTTTACAATAACAAGTAAACTTTTGTTTAAATATTTTTCTATGGATGTCTTCGATAACCAGTTATAGATTTGAAGGTCACCTCCTGTATTAATTAGTCAATGTAATTTATGCTAACTGCTGAACAATGAAGAGAAAAATTATAATATTGTTGCTGTTTAACCAAATTAGATAAACCCCAGTGACGGATCTAGAAATTTTGAAGCATGGGTGGCTGGGGGTTCCATCATTGAAAAGGAGGGAGATTCATCTTGGGGGTCCATCCAATATACTGGCAAAACTTTTCAAAAGGAGGGGAGGAGACCCACAATTTGAATTTTTGAATGTTCAAGATGATAGAAAGATTGGATTTGGATTTGTCCACCAAGTTGTATAAAATACTGGTTATTTATGAAAAATATGGGAGGGGGGGGGGGGGGGGGGGGGGGTATTGTTACTCTCAAAGGAAGGGACAGAATTACTATGCACAACAGTTTGCTGTATGTCCTATGCAAGGCGATAAGATAGGCCTAACTTTGTTAGTCCTAAATTGGACACTGGAAGTATGTAATCTTTAAAGATTAATCTAATACCCGATGTGACAATGTAGGAGAAGGGACATGCAACCTTCTGGTTGTAGAGACACCACCACCGTCTGTAGGGACATCAACTTTTAGTCATTTTTTGGTAAATTTAGCAGTGAAAGACTTGGATTTAGACTTAGTCTAAGAAGTGAGAGATAACTTTTCTCATCACTGTTTATGTAGCCTGTATATACAGTGGTATAGTGTTACTGTTGCAATCAACATGTCAGCAACTGTTTGCTAGAGGACAGGGAACAATGGTATAACAGTACCATGATGTTTATTTTCACTTGCTGAGGGTATACATTTTGGACTTGCAACACCACATACCACATATTCCACATTTAGAGCATAATAGATAGAATAATTTAAGCTTTCAGTGTTATATTACCAATCTCTCACCTCATGGTGAAATAAAGCTTATTTTCGTCCAAGCTGATGTCACTCGTGAAACTATTTGCTATATTTTACCCCATCACTAAAATGTCACATTACCCTGAAAACACCAAACACTAGTATCCTCTATAGTTTCCTGTTGATTGTATGGTCATCTTGCCCATGGATTGCCTTTGTCTGCTAATCAAGAGAATTAACCCACAGAATGCTGATATTGCACTTTGCTGCCAGCATATGGAGAACATACAGTGTTACGTAATACTTCATAATCCTCTTTTAATAGCTTACTTCACTCAAGGATACCAGTTGGATGATGTAATTCTGTTTTCTCAAGGGGTGTAGTACAGTTCAACTTGAAAGGAAAAAATCTTGCCTCGTTTTGGAAGTTTGGCATCTACATAATTGTTTCTTATTTTGGAAAAGATTTCATTAGAATGCCGGCACTTTGTCCCCACCAGATTTAGAATTCGATCAGTATCACATTTATGACGTTATTACTACATCACATTTATCAAAATGAAAAAATTGCAAATCCAAGGAAGTAGTTTTATCATACTTCATCTACAACCAAATAATTTACTTACAAATGAAAGTGAATGAGGTATATCTTCGGATAGCATTTTGACAATTCAAAAAATTTAATCAGTTATTGTGATATATTTTTAAAAAAATGTTTCCATTTTTGGGGGCGATATTGCTGATGCTGAATATTTCAATAAATTTACCAAGTATATCTCCTTGTAAATCCAATGTTTGCAGGAAGATGATTTTTTCAGTTTATGCTTAATACAAATTAAAGTTAGGAAATAATGATCATATTTCAAAAATTCATAAAGCAGCAGGGAAATAGAATATCAGATATGTAATATAACAATGTAGCTCTATTGTTACAATGTTGAACACTGTTGTAAGAGTCATCTAAAGCCAAATACTGCAAGTATTCTAAAAGTTGAACAATGTTTCAAAAGAATAAAATTTGAAGGTGTTACAGCTTTATATTTCCTTAGTAAAAACATTGCACCTCGGTTTGAAAACAAATAATTCTTACGATTTACTAAATAGGCCTATTATCTATCTATATTATCTTTTTTCAAAATTAAACTGTAAAAGGACTAATCAGTGTTTAATCAAGATTTTGTCATATTGCACTGATATAATTTCTGTTTTGAAAAATGTTGCATTATTTGAAATATGTACCTGCTCTGTAACACAGAAACAGTATACACAGTTAAACTAGTGTTTAGGTCTTGTAAATACTAACATGTTATAACTACTTATCACACCCTGGTTATTATAATTACAATACTGATTGCTTGTTTGTGTCAGTATGTCTCGAGGGAGATTGTTCAATAAGCTATTGTGTGAAATAGACGCCTGCTTAATAGCCGAGGGGAAGTGATTAATTCAATAAGTTTGTCATCACCTCCTAGAGAGGGGAGATTAGGTGTATCTAACTACACTTCATTTCCTCTTAATTTGCCGTGAGAGCAATCTAATCACAAAACGGCTCTTTTAGTGTCACTCCTGTAATTTACCGTCCACTTGATAGACATTTCGATAATAGCGCTTGTCAAACTTGATATCGATGAAATGATTGATGGAGATGGAGTCTCTTATGATTGATATTTCATAACCCTAGTTGGGCCATAGCTAGACTGCTGTAACTGTGAAATTGTCTTTGTAATTCATTGTAATTCCAGCACTCTCTTGTTTCAGCTACTGTTATGAGACAAACTATTTCCTCTTGACGTGATAGTACTACTCCCTTCGCAAGACATCACTCGTGAGAGTCTTCATCGCTGGTAAAATAAAGCCTTGCTACATTTCCATAACTTTTCTGTGCTAGAGCTGACCTGAACTTCGTAGTGCGCTCTGCTACACTGGAACAGAAAGTTAAGAAAATGCAACAAGGCTTGAATTAGCCGGCAATGGAGACTGTCACAAGTTATGTCTTGAGGGAAGTTGGGGATAGTATGGTTCCTTCATAATCAATGGAATACTTTGAGCTGTCACATCCAATGAAACCAAACCAAAGGTCGAAGTGTTGCTAAAGGATTGTATTCCAGCTAATTAATATTTTTTGACATTTGACTAACACCATGACTAATGGAAAACAGCATGTCACACCAGATGAAATTGAAACGTGATCAGATATGTATACTATATAGAGAAGGTGATATTTATCGAGATACAGTTGACAGATAAGCAACAGGTTTCTTCATTATAAATGGAATACTGTGAGCTGTCACATCAAATAGTATCTCTCTGAAACCAAATCAAAGGTCAAAGTGTTTTGAATTTATAAATATATTAGTACAATAGTGTAGCATGCTGCATTGCTGAAAAATTGTGTTAAAGAAAAGTAATATTTTTTTACATTTGACACACCATGACTAATGGAAAACAGCGGCATGTCACACCAGATGAAATTGAAAGGTGATCAGATATGTATAATATATAGAGAAGGTGATATATATATATCGAGATACAGGTGACAGATAAGCAACAGGAAAATGTCCTCTCAGACTATTAACCTTAAACTTAAACTTTCACCTGACTTCATCGAACTGTTAGAGATGTTTAATTAATGGACAAAATATAAGGTAACGATTGGTAACTTGACACAGTTAGATGATGTTTAGTGTAACAGAGGTGACTGGGATGCAAACTTCTAACTGTACATGATACATTATCTATAAAAAGGTCCCATGCTAAGAGAATTAGTAGCCGCTGTGATAATAATTATTGACAGTATCATTAGCCTACAGCATTTCTGTCAAAGTTTAGAGATAGAAAGTTTGGTCACATGTTAACCTAAGTATCATTAATATGTTACTAATACCAGTGTGTGAAATAAATAAAACTTTCCAGGCCCAAAGAGTAAATTTGTCAATAGGAAATTTAAAGAAAAACCTCAAAAAGTATTGCCAAAAGCAAATAGTTACTAGGTTATATGAGTGTTGTTTGGATTAATAACACTGCCAATACCTGCACTTACTCAATTCTCATGACGGTGAAAGTATATACATTATTCTAGTACAAATCTATAGACATCTACATAAGAAGAAAATTATTAGATGAAAGGGTCACACAGTGTACAATCTTAGACAAACTATAAAGAAAAACCAATGGCCCATCAGACACTTTACAACAATAACCTGACTAAAAGCACTAAAAATACGGATCCAAGATATGAATAAAATGTACCGGTATTATAGAATGAGAGATGTAAAGGCACAAATGATATTCACTTGAATTAATGCTGATGGTAGTACTTATGAGCCTTAACAAAGTACACAATCTAATAGAAAGTGGTGGAGAAATAGAAGAAACAGCATGAGATTAATGTAAAATGCATTAATAGCATACGCCTTTATCCAACAGTACGAGCAGATCTGATAACAGAGTTAAATTGTGTCATGTGACTGTTACCTTGACTGACATACAACATATCGTTAGTCACACCTGATTGATTCAATTAGACGCAGGTAAGAATAGTAAAGGTGCTATACACGTGGTGATGTCCCCAGACACACAAGCTCTGTACACCTCCGGCTATGACCTGACAGGACCCTCCCTTGATAAAGTTTGATTGCAGTTTTACTGCGGATAGTGACACGTCTATGATGAATGGTTTTGTACTGAAACTTTGAGACTAATGACCTTGGTAGTTGATTTGAGTATAACATGTGATTTAAGAGAAGCGATTAATTATGATCAATGAACCGCTTTCATCTCATTCCCCATCAAAGCGTTAATTGTGGTTTGAGCCTTTGGCTTCCCATATACATTGAACTTGTTTTTTATATTTATAGATTCCGAGTCTTGTTTAATTATATGTATTGATCTGGTTCAAAATAAGTATTTTAGAATGTGTTTTGGTTATCATTCATACGGATTCTATAAGAGTATAATGTATCTGTTTATATTAATGCAATAAAAAATTATAAGTAACCATAGCTACACTAACCCAGAAGTTCTTGTAAATTTAAGCGTTGCAGATATTGTCAGATCCCTCCATCAGATGAGTTGAAAAACACCTTTAGAGAAAATCAGTAATGAAAATTTTTCACAGTAATAATTAATGCAAAATGGATACAAAATATAATTACAACAATAATTAATAAATACATTTCTAGGCATAATGTAGTTTTTCAAAGGTAAATTTTCCATGTAATATTCAAATATTAGATATTGAGGTTGTCTCTCTCTGTCAAGCATACCGGTAGATGTATTGCATTGCAAGCTCGTACTTGTCTTTGGAAGTCAGGAAACTGTGTGGTGAATACTTTATGAAGAGGAGAAGGAAGTGGTGTGTCAAAAATATATGAAAAATGTATAAAAATGAATCCTAGCTTAAAATCCGAGTATGCAGTCAGCATGTCTCCAGGTTTCTAGTCAAGCTCTAGTTTTAATATGCTTTCATGTTCAGTGTCCTGTGAGTCATGGGTCAGTTTGTAGGATTATGATTGCTTTGAAATGATGCAATCAACTTTTAAAGGCAATGTAGCAAATTTTTTGCAAATTATGCTTTCTCAAAATTTCTCATTTATTATTAAAGTTTGTACATATATTGAACATGTCACTACATGACCTGATTATCCGTATAAAACGGTTATCCGTTACCCGCCATCATGTACAAAGGTCATGTCATGTTTTGCTCTGCTGATTAAACCAGTTAAACGAGCAATCCACTCTGTCGTCACTAACAAAACACCAGTTGTCTCCTTAGAATACAGCAAGCTACAAGGAAAGCCCATTGCTAAGTGTACAAATCTTACAATTCAAATTTCCAATTATTTTCGCCAAAAATCCATTTTGCAATTAAAGTCCTCACACTGACAGTATTCCCTATATTATTTTTAAATGACAGTCTTATGGACGTCTTTATGCACATGTATTCAATTTCAAGATTTACATGACAAAATATTTTCAATAACATACACAAAGAAACGACGAATTAGCATCTAAATCCAATCATAAGAGCAGCGTAAAATAAATCAAACTATTATAATTGATTTTTTATAGAAATTTGATACAAGAAATATTTTTGTGTCTTTTTTTTGTTGGAAAAATAATTGCTGCGTCTGATGGCTGATAATTGAAGAATGGACACTGGAGAAATTCCTTGTTGATTATTCTGAATTAGTGCTTAAAACATCTTCTGCTTGTGGCGAGGACTTTGCAATGGATTGTTTAGATGAACTTAACCATGTTAACTCATGTTTTATAGGTTTCAGCTTAAATTCTTTTTGATCTATTTTCCCACAAGAAGTATAGTTTCTCATTTTCTTGAATGTCATTTCTCATGTTCCTCATGTGCTGTAATTTGAAAAAGGTTCAAATTGAATTAGTTATTTATCAAATGTCAGGTTATTTGATATAATTCATGTTTGAAGGTAAGGGATATGTCTTGCTGATGCAGCTTCTGCTGGGTCAGATAACCAGTCTGAAACATCTTAATTCATTAAAATATCTCATTACATTGTTCTTCAAAATACTTGTCATAATTTCACTTCAACTTCCTCTTTTAATAAGAAATAAATCAAATACATGAAAGTGTGTGACTTGCAAGTGGATAATGTTGGAAAACGTCTCATCTTCATTACAATGTCTCATGACCTTGTTCTTAAAAATACTTGTCTTAATTTCACTTCAACTTCCTCTTTTACAAAACATAAATCAAATATATAAAAGTCTATGAATTCCAAGTGGATAAATACCATATTATAAGGTCTTTAAAATCAAAATTAAAATATGAATTGATATTTTAATATTAGCAATCTGAATATGAAAGCCTTCAGACATCATTGGATTGATGGTGTACTGCCCTCAACATGTCTGTCTGTCTGTCTGTCTGTCTGTCTGTCTGTCTGTCTGTCTGTCTGTTTGTCTGTCTGTCTGTCCAACTTTGTTGTATCCAGTCTGATTAAAATCGACCTTGTTCCGAGGAATAAAATTTGCAAAATTATGCATCTACCAGGATACGAACAGGTTCTGTAGATTCCTCTCCACAAGGTCTGAGAACACCCGTATAGGCGCATGTTCCGAAACAGTTTAGCGCAGACAAAGCCCAGTCAAATAGCTAACCAATCACATCATAGTTTTGAAAGCATTCGGAACAGACCAAAGGATAGCTGTTTGGAGTTATCTGCCCCTAGCTTCTCGCACCGAAAGCATTTGTTGGGCGTCTTTTGATTGGCTACCTGAATAATGCTCGACCACGGGAGTCTACGGGCTGTTTTCAGATGGTTTGGCGTGGAACCTATATACTACCGATATGAGTTCGTATCCCGGTAGATGCACTATTTTGCAATTTTTATTCCACGGAAAAATGTCGATTTTAATCAGACTGTTGTTGTATCCAACTTGCGTCTGATTAAATTCTACCCTGTTGTGAGAGAAGCAAGTAGTTTCTACTGTGACACAAACTCTAAAACCTCTGCCCACACTCCATAGAGTTGCATGTTTTTATATTAGTTCAGTTCAGACAAAGGGTGGCTCTCTGAAGTTACTGCCCCTGCTTCTCATACTGAAGGGGAAGCCTTTTGATTAATTAAATATGTTATTATTGTTTAAATAGCATTAGAACATGCCTCAATGGACCATTGTCAGACCTCATGGAGAGAAACTATAGAGCACGTTTCTGTCCCAGTTGGGGCAATATTTGTAAATTTAATTCCTCAGAACAAGTTTCTTTTTAATCAGACTTTGTCTATCTTCTCTTTTGTGATCATAAACAATGACTTATGTTTCTGATAGTCTTTTGCTTTGAAGACATTTAAAAATGGAAGGCCAAATAAAAAATGCTGTTTTTTAGAAAGCTTTCTGATTTTGAAAAAAATGATAACAAAACACAGAAAAGTACAGTAAAGTCAAAAGTGAATTTCTCAAAATTTTTGGAGATTAATATGAGGAATAAAACTAAAAGCTTGTATGTATGTATTTCAGAGTTGCGGAGGATCTAGCGAGCCACAGTGAGAAGGCCCTGGAGAACCCGGACTTCTACCTAGCAAATCCAGTCAACGCTTTCCTCTTCATGAAGCGATTCACCCTCGACTGGGCCAAGAATGTGGATCACCTCATCAAGAATGATAGCTCTGAGAGTAAGTCATCAAATACTTCAATTATTATATTATTTATCAACTGGTGTTGGTCCAAATTTCATGTCAAAATTACTTTGAATATTTTAAGCAGCTGTATTTGATGAAAGACACAGTTCAGCGTATGAAATATTTAGATATCTCATTGGTGGATAGAGCAAATGCCATCTCTGGGATCTATATTGATTTATCTTCTTTGTGAGGCATTTTAGAAGCTTGTATGATGAGTGATAACTAGTGCTTTGTAAGGAATTTTAGAAGCTTGTATGATGAGTGATAACTAGTGCTTTGTGAGGCATTTTAGAAGCTTGTATGATGAGTGATAACTAGTGCTTTGTGAGGCATTTTAGAAGCTTGTATGATGAGTGATAACTAGTGCTTTGTGAGGCATTTTAGAAGCTTGTATGATGAGTGATAACTAGTGCTTTGTGAGGCATTTTAGAAGCTTGTATGATGAGTGATAACTAGTGCTTTGTGAGGCATTTTAGAAGCTTGTATGATGAGTGATAACTAGTGCTTTGTAAGGAATTTTAGAAGCTTGTATGATGAGTGATAACTAGTGCTTTGTGAGGCATTTTAGAAGCTTGTATGTATGATGAGTGATAACTAGTGCTTTGGATAGATATAGTCAACTTCTTGATTGCTTTATTGCGATTAATACATTGTTTCCTCTGCCATTACATAATTGCACCAACAAGGCTGCAACATGCAGGTAGAAAAACATGTGATTTTGGGACAGATTTGAGTTCATCAGGCCTATGGATTCACAGCATGGCTTCTGAGGTCCGGCCATCCTGGGGTCCGGCTCTAGAGAGCGGGTGGTTGTTGCACAAAACAATCTTAACACTAAGGTTATCGTAGCATTTTGTTCAAAGGGACCCGGAACATCATGTCCCTGCTCAATGGTCAAAAAGGATTATAAAGTGTAGATTAAGCGACTCTTTGGCCCCAAATAAGGACCATACAAGCCACACTAGAGTCCTATTTCTGTCTTCTTTTCCTAAAGCAAAAGCCCTAGAAAGCTGAAAACAGACTTGACCAATGGGGATTATAAATTGTAGATTTGGTGACACGGTAGCCCTTGATAAGAGCCAAAGGAGCCATGACCCCAAAATCCATTTCTGTGTTACTTCTCCAAAACAAAAAGCCCTAGATAACAGAAATGTTGTGAAGTGGATCTAGAAGGTGTCTTACATCTTGTAGTAGACGTGGCAGTACCAGTCTTTCTGAGCATTTCATAAGAATAGAAGTCAACGCCACTGGTCTGTAATCATTTAAAACTTTAGGCTTGTTAATCTTTGGAACTGGGTAATGTTAGACAATTTCCAAACTTCTGGGATATGGTGTGAATTGAGAGAATGCTCAAACAGACGCTTAAAAACATAACAGAGTGCAGCACAACATTCTTTCAGCACCTTACCATTGATGCCATCCAGTCCAGGTGACTTGCGTACGTTGACATTGCCGAAAACTGCCCGCACTTCCTCTTCCGTTATTATCCCTCGCCACAACGAAGTTGGCGGGGGATATAGAAATGAGCTCCGTCCGTCCGTCTGTCCGTCCGTCTGTGCATCCGGGCTTTTCCATTAATAATAATAATAATAGTGCATATTTATAAAGCGCACATATCCACGCTCGAAAGCATGCTCAAAGCGCTAAACATATAATGCTAATAAATAATGATAATAGTGATGCACATTTGAATGTGCTCACTTCACACAAACAGCAATAACAAATCAATGTGTACAATTGTTGCAATTGTGAAAGTCCTTATGAACCATAAAACTGAACAAAAAGATAGGCTTTTAGACTTGATTTGAATGATTCAAATGTTGGACATAGTTTCAGATTTTTGGGAAGAGAGTTCCACATGTTAGGAGCAAAATGCTCAAAACATCTCTGACCAAAGCACTTGAGGTTACACTTCGGCACTGTCAATAGATTCTGATGTTGTGATCTAAGCTCCCGTGTTGGGACATAGGCTGATATCAACTCTGAAATGTAGGCAGGCGATTGATCATGCAGAGATTTATGCATTAGACATAAAATTTTGAGTTGAATCCTTGCTTTTATTGGAAGCCAGTGAAGATGTTTAAGGACAGGAGTAATGTGCGATCCTTTAGATGTTAGAGTCACGATTCGCGCTGCTGTATTTTGTACCTTTTGAAGTTTGTCAAGGAGAATATCCGGGAGTCCGACATAAAGACTGTTCCGGCCTCAAACTTCAAAACTGTTCAATATAATTTGCTGAAACTTTGTACAGGTATCAACCAAGTAGTCTAGATGTGCCTTTTGCTATAAAGAAATTTGAGAATATATTTTTTACGAATGCAAACAGTCTGGACTTAGAACAAAGAAGAGGGAAAACTATATTCCGGCCTCAAACTTCAAAACTATTCAATATATTTTGCTGAAACTTTGTACAGGTATCAACCAAGTAGTCTAGATGTGCCTTTTGCTATATATAAATTTGAGAATTCATCAAGTTTTTTCTTTATAGAATGGACATTGGACATAAGAATAGTGGGGAGGGGTGGTCGACATTTCCGAGCTCGCACACGTGAACGTACGCCTCCCTTGTTACCTCGTTTGCGTTTGGGGTGTTTATAGGAATTACCAGCTATGCACTTCATGAGTAAATCCAGTTTGAGTCCACTGATAGTATATCCACTGTATGACATGAGAAACTCGATGGTACAGGATGTGTCCAGTCCGCCATTTTGGCTTGGGTGTTGATTAATGGCACAAGTCCGACTACATACAACATGAATCAAAAGCAGTGTACGGTAAAGTAAAAGCGATGTCCATTCCTTTCTTGGTGTCATAATCACTGCAGCGTATTCTTCGTTACAAACTCATACACATAATACACATAATACATAAATGTCTCAGCAGTTTTCCACAGAGCAGCGCCACCTAGGAACAGTGTAGATAACGAGGTTTAAGTATCATGACTGCTGTTTGTAGATAATGTTTAGTGATTATTTGTCACTGCTGGGAGTAGGAATCTTGACATGAACATTATTTTATCAATAACTTGATTTACCCATTTGGTAGAGCATCTTGTCATCACCTGGAAGGTTGGGGTTTGATTTCCAGCTGTCATATTAAAAGACTTTAAAAGATGGGAGTTGTTGCTTCCTTGCGTAGCAATCAGCATTATAAGGAAAGAACACGCTTGAACAACGCTTGAACTGGAGCTGCACTGTGCTACTGCTTGCCAAGGTCTGGAAAAGAATTTCTGAATATAGATTGATATGACGACAATAAAGTGTTTTATTGGAATTATGATATGAAGTATTACTATTGTCTCTATCTGTCCCCAGCTATGCGGAGGTACGTGGAACACTACCGCCAGGAGCTGCCCAAGTACGAGGACCTACAGGGTGCGGCGTCCGCTCTGATGAGACTCCAGGACACCTACAAGCTCGACACGGCCAAGATCGCTCAGGGGGACCTGAGGGGGGTCAAGTCTTCAATTCTCACAGGTAGGTCAACCTTGAATTAAATGACAAGAAGAAAAAGCCAGATTGTATTCTTGAGTTTAAGCTCAAAATGTTGTTCCAAAAGGATGAAAGGTCCCTTGACCTTGGATAATTTTTAACAGACAAGTCAATTTTGATGTGTTATTATTTAGGATATCAATACCTTCTGTTTAGCCATTTGTGATCAAGCAAATAATTAAAACTTTTTATAAGAATTATAAAATTGACAAAATCAACACTCTGTGGAAGCTTGGTGAGACACAAATATATAATGAGGTTCTCAGATATCACATCACAAACTTCCTGATGCTGAACAAGCTATGTCTGTCTTCATTGATTTGCTATGATGATATCTGAATTCCACACTCAAGGAGACATACAATTCTTACAACAAAGTTCACAGACAATTCAAAATGTCAGTTAATTTTAGTAGATTTAAAAAAAAATGTTAATGCTCATAAAGACTTGTCGTTATTGTTTTGTTTAGAACGTTTAGATTTCAATGGTTAACCATCAATTGATCATGGAACCAACACTGTTATTTATCCATCATATAAACAGCTGTTTATCTTTTTGACATATTATGACAGTGCATAAAATGAGACCCATTATTACCTGTTAACTTTTTTCAATGGACGTTTTTAAAAAGATTTTCTTTACCTTACAGGTACACTGCGTCGAAAATAATTATGAGGTCACATTTATTACCTGTCTGCTGACGAGTCACAGATCCCTAATTTCAGACACATTTAAGTAATATATAACATAAACAACACCATGTATACAAGCGTGACTCCTCAGCAAATACACTAATCAGCATAGGTAGATAAATCTGATCTCATTATTATCCTCTACGCTGTGTCCCTTTAACAAATTCTTGTTCAATCACCGATATGAATAACTCTTGATTGGAAAGTTTAATGTTACCAATAACTGATATCTTTCCTTGCATTGTGAAAGCATGTGATGTATGTCTAGGTTGTTATGGATGATATATAACCTCTAGTGGATATGCTGCAACTTTCTGCATGGAATGAGGAATGTGATTCCTGAACTTCTTCCTTGTATCAGGAACTGATAGAGGAATGTGAAAGAGATACAATGAGAGAGATTGTTGTGAAATATGAACCTCGTCTTGGAGAACTTAATGTTTTGATAATATTAGAGTATGAAAAGCTGATGCCTCTAATTTTACTATCAAATTAAACCATAGATCTATGGCCTCCTTCTCATAACAACAGCATCTGTCTCCGATCTATGTCTAGCATTTGCATGAGAAATACTGTCGTCACATAAAATTTCATTGTGTTCAACTTGTACGGAAAGTGAAAATAAACTTTCTTCTGGTGGTAATTTTGTTGGCTTGAATATAAAAGCTATCCAATTTTTGTGTGTTTTATGGGGAAAAGTGTGAAACCTGTTTGAACTATGATATGATTAGGTTACCAAGGTATCTCAAGGACAATTCATTCCAAAAAGCTGTGATGTTTCTTTGACCAATATGTATAACCAGCACGACCTTTTGGCAGTTTCATTTGATTTAATATCACGAGATGCGGGCATTAGATCTATAATTTTATTGCATTGCTTGTCATCAGGTTCCATCAGGGTGTTTGTATCTGAAGGGTTACTTTAATCCTCTTGTTATTGCAGATTTTACCTAGTTTTGCTATAAATAACCAGATAGTTTGACTTTCAATTGAGTAATATTGGCAGTGTCTGGAGGAGTAAACCATTGAGTGACCATCATATTTTAAAAAATTACATTTCATTGGCTGAAAAAATATACGCTATATATTGCAATGAGTAACCAGCTTTTAGTGATACAAGGCAAATGCTGTGAAGACAATCAGGGGATGAAAGGAGCCTTACGGATACATATACCCTGATGGAGCACAAAGATTGCCTGTTTATTCCCTATTAAAACCACCTCCCCTCCTCCCCACCTCCCCACCTCCCCACCTCCCCACCTCCCCACCTCCCCACCTCCCAACTAACAGCATGCTGACTTGTGTCTTGCCTTTCAGCCAATGACTGCTTTGAGATAGGGAAACTGAGTTACAACTCTGAGGACTACGTGCACACCTCGGAGTGGATGGGTGAGACTCTGGGTAAACTCAACAATGAGGAGCAGCAACTCAACTCCTCTGTACACAAGGCAGAGGTCCTTGATTACATGGCCTTCTCCGAGTATAGGGTACGTGCAGTTCTCAGTACACAAGGCAGAGGTCCTTGATTACATGGCCTTCTCCGAGTATAGGGTACGTGCGGTTCTCAGTACACAAGGCAGAGGTCCTTGATTACATGGCCTTCTCCGAGTATAGGGTACGTGCGGTTCTCAGTACACAAGGCAGAGGTCCTTGATTACATGGCCTTCTCCGAGTATAGGGTACGTGCGGTTCTCAGTACACAAGGCAGAGGTCCTTGATTACATGGCCTTCTCCGAGTATAGGGTACGTGCGGTTCTCAGTACACAAGGCAGAGGTCCTTGATTACATGGCCTTCTCCGAGTATAGGGTACGTGCGGTTCTCAGTACACAAGGCAGAGGTCCTTGATTACATGGCTTTCTCCGAGTATAGGTACGTGCGGTTCTCAGTGGGTCATGGGAAGAATATTTTACATGAGCAGGGTTTATGAAAAAATTCAGGGTGCTACCAATGCCTATTCTAAAAAATTTTGCTCACTCAAAAGTTATTTCCCTTTTGATTTCGTTGGTAAAATTGTCAGGCATGTTACTAAAATAATTCTGATGGAGATGATTGGTAGGTTTTCCTTTGTACACAGTTCTCGATCAACATGAATGTCAGATTCAGCAGGTCAGTTTGAAAGGAAGTGTGTGAAGGGAAATGCTTGGAAAAGTAGGAAAATTGTAGTATATCACCTTCTCATAACACCACACAACATCTTCTTTAGTTCACACACTTTAATTAACCCCAAGAGATTCAAGGTACAACATCACAGGTTCAAATATGGCCGCCGAGTGACGTCACATTACACGTACTCGTTTATATAGTCTCTTAATGATACTCTCTAAACCCGGCCATGCGGTTACTATTGCACGTGATAACCTCTATACCAAAGGTTATAATATCAATACATTACAAAAATATAAGCAAGTGTTTACCAACCGTATCTTGAGCATCAGACTGAACCAAGATAAGCAAGTGTATACCAACCGTATCTTCAGCATCAGACTGAACCAAGATAAGCAAGTGTATACCAACTGTATCTTCAGCATCAGACTGAACCAAGATAAGCAAGTGTATACCAACCGTATCTTGAGCATCAGACTGAACCAAGATAAGCAAGTGTATACCAACTGTATCTTGAGCATCAGACTGAACCAAGATAAGCAAGTGTATACCAACCGTATCTTGAGCATCAGACTGAACCAAGATAAGCAAGTGTATACCAACCGTATCTTGAGCATCAGACTGAACCAAGATAAGCAAGTGTATACCAACCGTATCTTCAGCATCAGACTGAACCAAGATAAGCAAGTGTATACCAACCGTATCTTCAGCATCAGACTGAACCAAGATAAGCAAGTGTATACCAACTGTATCTTCAGCATCAGACTGAACCAAGATAAGCAAGTGTATACCAACTGTATCTTCAGCATCAGACTGAACCAAGATAAGCAAGTGTATACCAACCGTATCTTCAGCATCAGACTGAACCAAGATAAGCAAGTGTATACCAACCGTATCTTCAGCATCAGACTGAACCAAGATAAGCAAGTGTATACCAACCGTATCTTCAGCATCAGACTGAACCAAGATAAGCAAGTGTATACCAACTGTATCTTCAGCATCAGACTGAACCAAGATAAGCAAGTGTATACCAACTGTATCTTGAGCATCAGACTGAACCAAGATAAGCAAGTGTATACCAACCGTATCTTCAGCATCAGACTGAACCAAGATAAGCAAGTGTATACCAACCGTATCTTGAGCATCAGACTGAACCAAGATAAGCAAGTGTATACCAACCGTATCTTCAGCATCAGACTGAACCAAGATAAGCAAGTGTATACCAACCGTATCTTCAGCATCAGACTGAACCAAGATAAGCAAGTGTATACCAACCGTATCTTCAGCATCAGACTGAACCAAGATAAGCAAGTGTATACCAACTGTATCTTCAGCATCAGACTGAACCAAGATAAGCAAGTGTATACCAACCGTATCTTGAGCATCAGACTGAACCAAGATAAGCAAGTGTATACCAACCGTATCTTCAGCATCAGACTGAACCAAGATAAGCAAGTGTATACCAACCGTATCTTCAGCATCAGACTGAACCAAGATAAGCAAGTGTATACCAACCGTATCTTGAGCATCAGACTGAACCAAGATAAGCAAGTGTATACCAACCGTATCTTCAGCATCAGACTGAACCAAGATAAGCAAGTGTATACCAACCGTATCTTCAGCATCAGACTGAACCAAGATAAGCAAGTGTATACCAACCGTATCTTCAGCATCAGACTGAACCAAGATAAGCAAGTGTATACCAACTGTATCTTCAGCATCAGACTGAACCAAGATAAGCAAGTGTATACCAACCGTATCTTCAGCATCAGACTGAACCAAGATAATCAAGTGTATACCAACCGTATCTTCAGCATCAGACTGAACCAAGATAAGCAAGTGTATACCAACCGTATCTTCAGCATCAGACTGAACCAAGATAAGCAAGTGTATACCAACTGTATCTTCAGCATCAGACTGAACCAAGATAAGCAAGTGTATACCAACCGTATCTTGAGCATCAGACTGAACCAAGATAAGCAAGTGTATACCAACTGTATCTTCAGCATCAGACTGAACCAAGATAAGCAAGTGTATACCAACTGTATCTTCAGCATCAGACTGAACCAAGATAAGCAAGTGTATACCAACCGTATCTTCAGCATCAGACTGAACCAAGATAAGCAAGTGTATACCAACCGTATCTTCAGCATCAGACTGAACCAAGATAAGCAAGTGTATACCAACTGTATCTTCAGCATCAGACTGAACCAAGATAAGCAAGTGTATACCAACCGTATCTTGAGCATCAGACTGAACCAAGATAAGCAAGTGTATACCAACCGTATCTTCAGCATCAGACTGAACCAAGATAAGCAAGTGTATACCAACCGTATCTTCAGCATCAGACTGAACCAAGATAAGCAAGTGTATACCAACTGTATCTTGAGCATCAGACTGAACCAAGATAAGCAAGTGTATACCAACCGTATCTTGAGCATCAGACTGAACCAAGATAAGCAAGTGTATACCAACCGTATCTTCAGCATCAGACTGAACCAAGATAAGCAAGTGTATACCAACCGTATCTTCAGCATCAGACTGAACCAAGATAAGCAAGTGTATACCAACCGTATCTTCAGCATCAGACTGAACCAAGATAAGCAAGTGTATACCAACCGTATCTTGAGCATCAGACTGAACCAAGATAAGCAAGTGTATACCAACCGTATCTTGAGCATCAGACTGAACCAAGATAAGCAAGTGTATACCAACCGTATCTTCAGCATCAGACTGAACCAAGATAAGCAAGTGTATACCAACCGTATCTTGAGCATCAGACTGAACCAAGATAAGCAAGTGTATACCAACCGTATCTTCAGCATCAGACTGAACCAAGATAAGCAAGTGTATACCAACTGTATCTTGAGCATCAGACTGAACCAAGATAAGCAAGTGTATACCAACCGTATCTTGAGCATCAGACTGAACCAAGATAAGCAAGTGTATACCAACCGTATCTTCAGCATCAGACTGAACCAAGATAAGCAAGTGTATACCAACCGTATCTTCAGCATCAGACTGAACCAAGATAAGCAAGTGTATACCAACCGTATCTTCAGCATCAGACTGAACCAAGATAAGCAAGTGTATACCAACCGTATCTTGAGCATCAGACTGAACCAAGATAAGCAAGTGTATACCAACCGTATCTTGAGCATCAGACTGAACCAAGATAAGCAAGTGTATACCAACCGTATCTTCAGCATCAGACTGAACCAAGATAAGCAAGTGTATACCAACCGTATCTTCAGCATCAGACTGAACCAAGGTAAGCAAGTGTATACCAACTGTATCTTCAGCATCAGACTGAACCAAGATAAGCAAGTGTATACCAACCGTATCTTGAGCATCAGACTGAACCAAGATAAGCAAGTGTATACCAACCGTATCTTGAGCATCAGACTGAACCAAGATAAGCAAGTGTATACCAACCGTATCTTCAGCATCAGACTGAACCAAGATAAGCAAGTGTATACCAACCGTATCTTCAGCATCAGACTGAACCAAGATAAGCAAGTGTATACCAACTGTATCTTGAGCATCAGACTGAACCAAGATAAGCAAGTGTATACCAACTGTATCTTCAGCATCAGACTGAACCAAGATAAGCAAGTGTATACCAACTGTATCTTCAGCATCAGACTGAACCAAGATAAGCAAGTGTATACCAACTGTATCTTCAGCATCAGACTGAACCAAGATAAGCAAGTGTATACCAACCGTATCTTGAGCATCAGACTGAACCAAGATAAGCAAGTGTATACCAACCGTATCTTGAGCATCAGACTGAACCAAGATAAGCAAGTGTATACCAACTGTATCTTCAGCATCAGACTGAACCAAGATAAGCAAGTGTATACCAACTGTATCTTCAGCATCAGACTGAACCAAGATAAGCAAGTGTATACCAACCGTATCTTCAGCATCAGACTGAACCAAGATAAGCAAGTGTATACCAACCGTATCTTCAGCATCAGACTGAACCAAGATAAGCAAGTGTATACCAACTGTATCTTCAGCATCAGACTGAACCAAGATAAGCAAGTGTATACCAACCGTATCTTCAGCATCAGACTGAACCAAGATAAGCAAGTGTATACCAACCGTATCTTCAGCATCAGACTGAACCAAGATAAGCAAGTGTATACCAACCGTATCTTGAGCATCAGACTGAACCAAGATAAGCAAGTGTATACCAACCGTATCTTGAGCATCAGACTGAACCAAGATAAGCAAGTGTATACCAACTGTATCTTGAGCATCAGACTGAACCAAGATAAGCAAGTGTATACCAACTGTATCTTGAGCATCAGACTGAACCAAGATAAGCAAGTGTATACCAACTGTATCTTCAGCATCAGACTGAACCAAGATAAGCAAGTGTATACCAACTGTATCTTCAGCATCAGACTGAACCAAGATAAGCAAGTGTATACCAACCGTATCTTCAGCATCAGACTGAACCAAGATAAGCAAGTGTATACCAACCGTATCTTGAGCATCAGACTGAACCAAGATAAGCAAGTGTATACCAACCGTATCTTGAGCATCAGACTGAACCAAGATAAGCAAGTGTATACCAACCGTATCTTGAGCATCAGACTGAACCAAGATAAGCAAGTGTATACCAACCGTATCTTGAGCATCAGACTGAACCAAGATAAGCAAGTGTATACCAACCGTATCTTGAGCATCAGACTGAACCAAGATAAGCAAGTGTATACCAACCGTATCTTCAGCATCAGACTGAACCAAGATAAGCAAGTGTATACCAACCGTATCTTCAGCATCAGACTGAACCAAGATAAGCAAGTGTATACCAACCGTATCTTGAGCATCAGACTGAACCAAGATAAGCAAGTGTATACCAACTGTATCTTCAGCATCAGACTGAACCAAGATAAGCAAGTGTATACCAACCGTATCTTCAGCATCAGACTGAACCAAGATAAGCAAGTGTATACCAACTGTATCTTCAGCATCAGACTGAACCAAGATAAGCAAGTGTATACCAACTGTATCTTGAGCATCAGACTGAACCAAGATAAGCAAGTGTATACCAACCGTATCTTCAGCATCAGACTGAACCAAGATAAGCAAGTGTATACCAACTGTATCTTCAGCATCAGACTGAACCAAGATAAGCAAGTGTATACCAACCGTATCTTGAGCATCAGACTGAACCAAGATAAGCAAGTGTATACCAACTGTATCTTCAGCATCAGACTGAACCAAGATAAGCAAGTGTATACCAACCGTATCTTCAGCATCAGACTGAACCAAGATAAGCAAGTGTATACCAACCGTATCTTGAGCATCAGACTGAACCAAGATAAGCAAGTGTATACCAACTGTATCTTGAGCATCAGACTGAACCAAGATAAGCAAGTGTATACCAACCGTATCTTCAGCATCAGACTGAACCAAGATAAGCAAGTGTATACCAACTGTATCTTGAGCATCAGACTGAACCAAGATAAGCAAGTGTATACCAACCGTATCTTCAGCATCAGACTGAACCAAGATAAGCAAGTGTATACCAACTGTATCTTCAGCATCAGACTGAACCAAGATAAGCAAGTGTATACCAACCGTATCTTGAGCATCAGACTGAACCAAGATAAGCAAGTGTATACCAACCGTATCTTCAGCATCAGACTGAACCAAGATAAGCAAGTGTATACCAACCGTATCTTCAGCATCAGACTGAACCAAGATAAGCAAGTGTATACCAACCGTATCTTCAGCATCAGACTGAACCAAGATAAGCAAGTGTATACCAACTGTATCTTGAGCATCAGACTGAACCAAGATAAGCAAGTGTATACCAACCGTATCTTCAGCATCAGACTGAACCAAGATAAGCAAGTGTATACCAACTGTATCTTGAGCATCAGACTGAACCAAGATAAGCAAGTGTATACCAACTGTATCTTCAGCATCAGACTGAACCAAGATAAGCAAGTGTATACCAACCGTATCTTGAGCATCAGACTGAACCAAGATAAGCAAGTGTATACCAACCGTATCTTCAGCATCAGACTGAACCAAGATAAGCAAGTGTATACCAACCGTATCTTCAGCATCAGACTGAACCAAGATAAGCAAGTGTATACCAACCGTATCTTCAGCATCAGACTGAACCAAGATAAGCAAGTGTATACCAACCGTATCTTGAGCATCAGACTGAACCAAGATAAGCAAGTGTATACCAACCGTATCTTGAGCATCAGACTGAACCAAGATAAGCAAGTGTATACCAACCGTATCTTGAGCATCAGACTGAACCAAGATAAGCAAGTGTATACCAACCGTATCTTCAGCATCAGACTGAACCAAGATAAGCAAGTGTATACCAACTGTATCTTCAGCATCAGACTGAACCAAGATAAGCAAGTGTATACCAACCGTATCTTCAGCATCAGACTGAACCAAGATAAGCAAGTGTATACCAACCGTATCTTCAGCATCAGACTGAACCAAGATAAGCAAGTGTATACCAACCGTATCTTCAGCATCAGACTGAACCAAGATAAGCAAGTGTATACCAACCGTATCTTCAGCATCAGACTGAACCAAGATAAGCAAGTGTATACCAACCGTATCTTGAGCATCAGACTGAACCAAGATAAGCAAGTGTATACCAACTGTATCTTCAGCATCAGACTGAACCAAGATAAGCAAGTGTATACCAACCGTATCTTCAGCATCAGACTGAACCAAGATAAGCAAGAGATTCCATGGACAGGAGCATAAAAACATGTCAGCGTCACCTTGGTGCATACTGAGTAAATCCCATTCAGGAATTGGGGCCTGAAAGAATACACGCGCTTATTTTGATTTACAAACCCGATGATATCATATTGCAATTAAAACAACAGAGAAATGATTATTGATGAGACAAGTGCAGGTCAAGGTATGTTTTATTTGACCATGGTATTCCAATCATCGCCGGATTCATATCAGAATCATAGTTTGTTGAGGATTGCTAATTCTTGAATACACATGTTCATAAGAATCTACCAAGAGCCTCCAGCCCTCACCATGTATATTTCTCAATGCATGCTCCCTTTACCCCACCTACACTCCAGACTAACTAACAGCCCTGATCTGAGCATGAAGAAAGTTGAACTTACCAAACAGGGAGATGATTCTCTAGGCATGGATCTGGAAATATTTGCATGTTCAAGCAAAGATGCATGTTGATAATGGCTTCGACATCTTTCTGGATAACAACTGTGTTTGATTTGATGAAATGATGAAATACCAGATTGACGTTCTGAACCTTCAAGACAAAAATTGTTCTTGAGCATGAACTAAAAGATGAATCAGGAATGAAAGATTGTGCCGTGATGCTTGTAGCCGGGGAGTGTTTCCAACTGGGCCGGTTCGCGTACATCGCAGAGGATTATTATCACACGGCTCTGTGGATGCACCAGGCCCTGCAGATCGAGAAGGAGGAGATCAACAAGACCATCGAGAAGACCGAGATTCTCGACTACCTGGGATATGCTCTGGCCATGGTAAGGTCTTCAGCTGAGGTACTGGGATGTTTTAAGTCTATCTCAGATATATGAAAAAAGATGCTCAACTGGATATGGTCCGGCAGCGGTAACATCATCATCCAAAGTAGACGATGTTCCTACTCTATCTCAGATACATGCAAAAAAAGATTTTCAACCACCGTGGATATGTTCTGGTGATGGTAAGGTCCTCACCTAAAGAATGGGGATGTTCCTAGCCCATTTCAGATATATGCAAAATTAGGTGTGTTGTTTCCTCTTGGATTATTTTTTTTTATTTCTATTACATATGTGATAATAAGTTCTCTTCAACCTGCACTATGCTCTTGCAATGGTGAGACAGACCACAAACTAGGGAATGAGCTGTACTACAAACTTCAAGGCTGATATTCAACTCTTGTTTACCATTTCTCTTGATACTTGGCATATAACAACACCCTAGGTTGTCATAATGACATTCAGTGCATACAAAATACCATCATGTGACACAGATGACACTGATTTACATTCCAATATATTTTTCATTCTTGAAATGTTGCTATTTTGATTATTAAATCAAGATCTTATTGATATTGCAAGTTAATATTTGTAATTGTTTCTTGTATGTAGTGTACTCTCTTGCCTATAATAAGAACTGATACAAAGTTTATGAAAACTTATAACATTTCTTTAATTATTGGAAACATGGTTATATTGAGAGCGTGGTAGTTGAGTCCAAAACGCAGCTGAAACGAGTTGAAAGCCTCTTGATGTAAAAAAACCCAATGTTGTTTGTTTTTCAGAAAGGAAACCTTAAAAATGCATTGAGTTTCACAGAGCAGCTACTGATACTAGGTAAGAAGATAATGAAAAGAAATATTTTTTCATATAAGTATTACTTAAGGATAAAGAATTCTTATCACCATCTCTTATTTTGATGTAAGATGTTTGTAATATCCACATTCAATAGCAACTGAAACCAGTTACAAGTGAGACTGATATTGAGTTTACAGCATAACTTTGTATAACTTTCTTATTTTAGTGTAAAGTATTTATCTAAACATTTTATACATTGATTTGATTATAGAAATGAAGAGTTGTAACTGAAAGTGCCCTAGTGAAGACATGTAACTCTGTATATAAATTGATTGATGTAACCCAGAACCGGATCACGAGAGAGCAGCGAACAACAAGCAGTACTACGAGCGTATGCTCCGTGACCGCGGGACCAGCGAGGAGGAGGACCCCCCCATGGAGGCAACGCTCGACAACCTGGAGAGGAGCGAGATGGAGTACAGAACATCAGAGGAGTTCAAGAACTACGAGGCGCTGTGTCGCGGGGAGAGTATTATGGTGAGTAGTTGAGTCTTACAGTTACCATGTGTAATGAGAATAGAGCATTGGACAAACTGGAACGTAGTGTGTACAGAACTTCAGAGGAGTTCAAGTCTTAGTGTCGTGGAGAGAATAGTACGGTGAGTGTTTCAATGAGTAATTATAATAATAACACTTTATTGTCCTCAATACAAAGTACATTGGAAAATCTTGTTGTGCCCTTGGCACCCGGCAGCCACAGTGCAGCGGCATTTCAACCGTTGTTCTATCCTTATAATGCTGAGCACCAAGCAAGGAAGCAACAACTCCCATCTTTTAACGTCTTTTGGTATGAGGCGGGCGGGAACCGAACCCCGACCTTCTGGGTGATGAACGGAGGCATTTAACAAATTGCTCTACCAACTGAGCAACATCCCACGAATGTAATTACTTCAATGAGTACGGTAATTATTTTGACAATATACATTCGAAAATCTGGAGCATAGTAAATACAGAACTTCAAAAGGAAATTTGTGAACAAAGACTTGTTGACTTTTGTTTAAGTTATAATTGATGCTAATTTGGTTATTCTAGTGCTAGATACCATCTTTGATGTCATCTTAACGACAACATCAGAGGTGTTCAAGAATGAGGTGTAGACTTGCACTTAATGCCCCTATTTAACTACGGCCCGAATTGCCACGAATCACCACGAATAGGCGGCTGCATAAATTCGTGAATATTCGTGAGCATTCGGCAAAATTCGTGAACAGCATTTAAACTTGTACGAAATGTTTACGAACATTCGTAGCTTTTCATGCTAAAAACCTACGAGACATGTACGAATTCTTTACAAATTGTCTACGAATTGTAAGAAATGATTAAGACACAGTCACGAATGTACTACGAATTTCCACGAAAAAGATACGATATCACGAATCAAGTACGAATAGTTTACGATAGTTCGTGATTATTCGGCGATTGCAAGTCATCAAACCCTTATGGATGCGCAATGGAGAGCACGTGTTGCTCTGGCACTCAAATTTGAACTTCAATATCAACATTAAATTGAATTAGCTCTTCGTAGACAATTCGTAAATGCTTTGGGGTTAATTCGGAATGAGAACATCAAAATTATCAACCACGAATTTCCAAGAATTGTTTATGAAGTTGTTACGAACGTCCTGAATTAAATACGAACAGTTTACGAAGCAACTACAAATCTGAAATTCGTAGATGATTCGTGAAAATCTTTTGACAAACAAAATTTTTCCACGAATGCCACGAATTACAAGAATGTTGCCGAATCAACTAGGAATCATATACGAATATCACGAATCAATTACGAATTATCTACGAATGTTCACGAAAGTGCAAAATTTCCAATTCGTGGCATTTCGTGGCAATTCAGGTCGTAGTGAAATAGGGGCATAAAGGCTGCACTTTTACTCCCATGGGAATATTACCATTCACATTAGCAAGTATAAACACCAAACCTCAGAGGAGTTGAAGAACTAGGACATGCTTCCAACTTCCCAGCCCTGTTTGGAAGGCATTCATGAGTTGTTTTTAATATTTTTACTTGAATTCAAAGAAAGTTTGTCTCACTTCTCTCGGAGGAATCTAGAACGATGATTCTTTGTTGTGGATGGTGTTAGAGTGAGTGGCTCATTGTGTTTTAGTAACAGATGAACAGTTATATTTTCACACAATGTTTCATTATATAATACTCAACATTTTCAGCAAAGTATTCAAAAACTAAAAACTTGTACTGGCCCTATTAGGAGATATGTTCGTGCCCAAATTATTGTTATGACCTTCCTATAAGTTGTGTTGTCCAAGTAAAATGCTGGGATGTCCATACCATAAGTTCTTAAATTTCCCTGATATTGTCCAATTTGATATTGGCAATGTTAAAAGAAGGCACAATTTCTCAAATAATGGATTAGAAATAGCAAATGATAAAATACTTATATAACTAATGACATTCTTTGAGTATCTATCAAATAATTTGAAAGAGACATGAAATGATGAAAGGTCATGACAAATTTTAACATTGTTTTATATATCATCCAAATTGTTTGTGTAATTATGAATAAATGATATGAAACAACTGAGTATCTGCAGCGTGTTATAAATAATTCTGTCTCTAATAGTCATGATCGATTCTACTTGTCAGACCAGTTGTTGGAGTGTATGATTTATAGTGACCGTATATTCTTGTGTCCCTGCTGAAGATTTTAGTGATATCAGATTATTTGTTAGCAAAATAAAGACTACGCTAATTGTCGTAATAGACTGTTTATCATAAAAAGGTTTAAAAGTTATTTTGAAAATGTATTCACTGTTTGATAATTATGAGAGGAGGTACAACATTAAAATTTAAGCTCTTAAATGTTTTCAAAACTTTGTAAAAACAAATTCATCAGAAATTGTTGTGCACCAGCAAATATTGGCAACGTATTTTCATAAATGTTGTTGCAAATGGTTATAACACAAAATGTGAAATTCATTGTATAAAATAATTTAGAGGTATTTACAGTTTTGTTTCAGTTTGAGTTAAACTGAATCAATAAGCATTAGATATATACCGAGTACAAATTTTAAGCTGTATTTGAAGGTGATATTATTAATATTTTTCTCATCAAAGGAAAAGGAGGGTTCTATTGGGGCACTTTTTGTGGAACGAAATTCAAGGGGATATTCCTCTTTTTATATATATTTATATATTATGAATACATGATTATAACACAATCATGTTGAAACATTACTGAGTGTCACATTTTGGTGACTTATGATTTAACAAATTGACAAAGAAAAGTGCACATTCATTAAAAAATGAAAACATTGTAAAGGAAAGCTATTCATCGGTGCTAAGGTGGAAAAAGTTGCTACGGCATACAGGAACATTGTTCGATGATAGAATATTTACAAACTAACAAATAACCTATCAAAGTATATGTTTTATTATTAAAGAGTTGTGAAATTTGTAAAAATACAGCTTCTCATTTTCTCAGTTCATGTCATGGTAGTGCAAAAAACAAGTTGGCATCTCGCCCTTGAACGCTCATGACAAATATTTTTATGTTTACTAATGATAATGAACGAGAGGCGTGCATATTGAAACATGCAAGATTGATGGTTTGCGGTGGCTGTGTCTGCTCGCGCGTCACGTTTAGCCTCCGGGATATGTCATTGCTTACACTCATCCCACATGTGCTGTGTCATCAAATTTTAGGATCACTGAAAAGATGAATTAGAGCATAAACTTCACAAAGCTTTGATGACATTAAAAACAGTTGATGGAGTGACATTTATTATCAAATTTGAAAAGTTGAAAACCATAATTTAGATCTACAATAAGATGTTGAGAATTTTGCACTGAACCTGTCCTAACAGTTTTATCGAAACAGTTTACAAAATTGATAAAATAAATGTTCTATAGAATTTTTAACTTGAATTTGATTCCATAAAGTTGAATTAACAAAATGATTGTCAAATTTTAAAATTATGCATTTAACATGTCAACCTCAATGAAAACCTATGAATTAAAAAGATTGTCACGAAATCCACTTTTCATCTCGTCATGTCTAACAATCTGACAAGTGACAGTCAGACAGGTTTCTGTTCTTGTCAAAGCAAGATTCTAACATGGTCTCACTTCCGTGTTTACGTTCTTCTTCTTGCTACTCAAACTCCTGAACTTTAGATTTTATAAATAATTTGTATTCACAATTTGTCCTTATTTTTCACAATTTGACAACTAGACAGATCTCTTTTCTTGTCGGCTTAAATTAGTATCTAACATGTACTCACCTCCTAGTTTTCATTCTACTTATTGTGAGTCCAGCACTTGAACTTCAAATTTTATAAACATTTTGTATTCACAGTCTGTCTTTTCGTATTGATAATTGACGACTGAAGAAAGACAGCTTTAGTCCAAACTCAGATTCTAACAAGCTTTACATTATCAGTTAGTACAGATTCAATAATAATTTATAAATACTTTCAATTCAAATCAAGTCGGACTTAAACAATTTGTGATCACATTATATCCCTTTGAAAACTGACAACTAACATTATACGACACTGCATTTTGTCCTTACCGAACATGCTTCTAAAAGGTTTATGTGAATTCCATTTTATAAATACCGTACAGTTTCAATACAGTTTATCAATTAACTCAAGCCCAAACCCATCAAATTTTTTTTTTAAAATTATTCATATTTTCTCCCCATTATTCTGAAATTTAAGCACTTTTATTCAGACAATTCTCCCGTTACTTTGGGTCAAGGAAGCTGTCAGTTCACAGCTTCAAATGTCTCAATTTTAGTTTGTGGCGAAAACTTTGCCATTCAAGTTTTGTCTCTTTGTTTTTATACCTGACAAGTGACAGCAGGACAGCCTTATCTTCTTGTCAAACAGTGGCGACTTCTCGGTCTCTTGACACTCGATTACCTGCGACAAACGAGACAACTGTTAATTACCGCAGAAGGTGCATGTTTCACCTGAAGGCTACGTGACACCGAACATGTCGCCTGATTCATGTCCAACGGCAATCTACCGCCTCTTATCACAATAATCAATGAGCAATTTCCTTCATAGGGGTGTGGGTTACACTGGAGATGTAATCTATAGCTTTCTGTTCAACTTCAGAAAGAGACAATTTGGTTTTGTTAGAGATTGAATGCCTGAGGTGAAGGAAGTTAACTGGTTGACATGAGTTGAAAGGAGATGAATACCCGTACAGATAAAACTGTCCAGAATTGTTGATTGGAGAGGCAAAAACAATCAGAAGAACTTTGTTTTTTGCATTATGTTTTTATCTTTTTACCTGAATCATCGTGGAGACTGTAAAAAGTATCCCTGTTTTAAAAATGTCCACCAAACTGAGAGAAATCGTTTGCGCGAAGTGGCTATTTGATGAAGAAGGCCAGAAAATGCTTCTCATGAAGTTTTTATTTTGTATTTAAGTATTTCAAATATTTTCTTTGAAATGCATTTTCTTAGTTGGTAATCCAAATAAAACAGGTCTTTTAGGGATACCATGATAAAGAAGAACACAAATTAACTTTTCAACATAAGTTTTATTTATGCATTAAACAATATTCTACCGCAGAGTGTCTCAGCGACCTAAAATTAATCGTCATAGTAACATAGCAATTTATTGTGGAATCCAAGTAATTTCTGCTGATCTTCCAGCCTGGTTGAACAGCTGTTGTCACATAAATTCGGTACTGTATTAATACCCTGTCATGGTTTTATCCGAGCTTTCATCTCACACTGAGAAGCTGTTTATCATCACTGTCAAACCACGACTATACTACAAGCCCACCAACTAGTTTACCATTCAGTCACACTTGAATTGTCAGCTGGTGACTGTCATATGGTGTTAATATCAAATCTTACATTTATGTCACCGTAGGCTTTCCTGTACATAGGACACTGACGGAGTTGAAGCCCCTGCTAGGTTTATACAGATATAAACACTTGACATATCACACCTTGCAACTTGTTGTTTTATGGATGTTGTTGTGGCAATTGATTGTTGTTAGTTTTTGTCTCTCAACTCCCTAGCGACTATAAGGAGAATCTCATCATGTGTCTATCAAATATACCAACACCAGTTGATTAAAGTTACAAATATCCGAGGCTTGCCAAGGAAAGTCTTACTTTAGTCAACGAGTGTTTTTATGTAGCTGATATCAGAAGACAAGAGGGTGCGATTTTCTTTATCAATCAAAATCATTGTTCAACAATTATTAGCAAAAGAACAAATATATCTAAAATACAAAATGGACATTTAGCTTCTTCAGTAGTGATCTCAGTGAGGTCATAGCATTTTGAGATGGTCAGCATTATTGCATCATAGCATTGTTACGTCATCAACTTTGTGACATCATATCATTGTCAGCAGTGTTTTAAATGATGTCATTAAGTGTTTCTGAAATAGGATAATGATGCTTTCAATGCAGTGATACAATGTAGATATCTCTTGAACACACACAAACAATATCTCCCCAAAAAGGAAAACTGCAATCAATGGATCAATTATGAAAGAAACAAAATGTACAATAAATGTTTGCTTTTATGAAGAAAATCTTTCACTTATCAAACTTTTAATTTTCAAATTTTAAATGTTAAATCAAATTTTGCAATTTCAGGAGGTTGCAAACAAACATCAACTACGCTGCCGTTACCGTGACAACAACAACCCAAAACTCATCTTGTCGCCCGCAAAGGAAGAAGATGTCTTCTTGAACCCATGGATCGTGATCTACCACGACGTGATGAGCGACAGCGAGATCAAGGAGATTCAGGCACTTGCAACACCTAGGGTATGTAATTGATTTGTGTTTATTGTCCTATTATTGTCCGAAAAGAAGTATCATCTGTGATGAACTTTATATCTATATACATATATATATATATACATATATCTTCTAAAGCAGAGTATAGGATAGTATGCCAGAGCTTGCAGTGAGGGTTTGTGACTAGGTCAATAATCTTCTTCCTATTACTCACCCATGGAAGATATTGCAGTGTAATATTTATCTGCAAGATTAAACTCTTGTAATACCGCTCAAGTATGACATCACAATAGTGTGAAGTGACGTCACAGAAATCACGGAAATCTTAGATTCAGCGCACTGCTGGCAATTTTGTTGAATTAATTTTGGCAGTAATAAACAGAATACAAAACCTCCTCGTTTAATACCAAATCATTAACTCATTTAATATAAATGGAAAGTGATGGAATATCCTGTATGTGGCAGCAACTGGGTGTCTGGAGGTCATCATGTGGCCGTCAACCATCTGATTATTTATCAGCCAAACTGAGTTAGTTTGGTATGGTTCAATACACTGGAAGATACAGTTAGAAGCCACCATCAACATAGTGTATTTAGAGAAGTTTGAATAGGAGATACACAGTGTGAAGTCAAATTGAAATGTTGATTTTCTTTTCCAGTTAAACAGAGCTACAGTACAGAATTCTAAAACAGGGGAACTTGAAACGGCTACTTACAGGATCAGTAAAAGGTTTGTATGATATATCATGGTCTTCCCTTTCTCTTTACTTACAGTTGACAATCATGATATTACCCACATGTGGAGATGGACACAGGGTAGTATTTTTCCTGTAAGTCATACGGAAGTTTACATTTTCCTCACTTCTGATTGGCTATTGGCTACAGAAAAATAAAACTTTTCATTACTTGCCAGAACTACTTCATTCATCTTTCATTCTTCATTCAACTTTTCTCAACTGGTAACTTGAGAAACGATCTTCTGCATTTAAACATGATTCCTGTAGTTGAAATAAGCATTTTTATATGTGCCAACGCATCAAATGTCAGAGGAAGCAGTTAACTTGTCCTAAAACTTAAGAAACCAGCAATTACTAATTTACTTTATATAACCACAGAAAGCTTCAAGAGTGACCACTTTGGTTTGAAAGTAGTTCAACATAGGTGTGAGTGGTTATGATGTCAGTGTTGATTGTAACGCAGCAAGGATTTTCGGTTTGAGCAGAAATACTATTGAGCTTAGCAGACCTCTTGAAATGAAATTTGTAATAACTTATATCATATAATCATGGATTGATAGCAATGGGCAGAAATACAAAACTTTCAACCACTACCACATCTATATTTTATTGTAAAAGACAGTTTCGCAAGAGACATTTTTATAATGCATAGTAAACTAGAATATGTACGTAAGTAGTGAATCCACGTCATACGCGTCCCCTTCTTCTCGGATCCTTTTAGGGAAACATTTGGCTTTTAATATTCGCGTCTTTACTTTATTTTGTTATATGGATAATATGAACAATAACCAACTCGTGACAGGGAATGACAGATTATCTTTCCCTCGTCTCTCTCCCACACTAAAATTCCTCTCAAAGAGTCCTCTATATCTCCCTCTCCGTGTTACAGTGCTTGGTTGAAGGCGGAGGACGACCCGACGGTAGCGCGGATCAACGCTCGTATTGAAGCTGTCACTGGACTGAACATAGAAACAGCAGAAGAACTTCAGGTATTGTACCAACACGATGACTATCTTGTGTAGATCTCTTTCTGGATGTGTCTGCACAACGACACCTTCCAACTCAGTTAAGTCTTAGGCAATAGTTACAGCACTGAGTTACGATCAACCTAGATTGTGGGAGCTTTTGGCAAATGGGGATTCATGAGGGGGATATAGTGTTATTCTCATTTCACTTAAAGATACTAGATGGCCGATACTCTTGATAGAACTCAAACTTTAATTAAGGAGGCTTCAACATTTTCTACAGTTCCATAACTTAAGTTCTTCAAGTCTCATTTCAAGCCAATAATAAATTCTCATAATGTAATATAAGAATTTATCTCAATGTATTTAAAAAAAATATAAACTTAAAAAATGAAAATTGTAAAGTTCTGACTTACTTTTTGATCATACATTTTGTATTACACATGGAGGTTGATGGAGATTTGTATCATATATTCAGTACGGGCATGTCTTGAAATCTGAATTAGCGGTCATTTAAAGTATTTATAAGAACACATCTCATGATCTGTAAAATGTTTCCATGAACTTAAATAATATAATAAATAATAAAATAATAAAAAGTAATATTGCACATCTTCTATCTTCGCAGGTAGCGAATTATGGTTTAGGAGGACACTATGAACCACACTTTGATTTTGCAAGGGTAAGTCATAATTTTCTTATTCATTAGACCACAAACAGAAGATGTTTGTCACCTTATTTCTTTGTTGTAAAACTGGTTTCTTTCTTGATGTCTTCTGATCTTATAAACGACAGCTGTCTCATTGAATATAGGAATATTTGGTTGGCAATACAGTGTTTTACCAGAATGTGAAGAACCTCAAGATTTGTTATCAACATGTTGTGTTTTCTGTCTGCACATAGAATTACAGTAATCTCTCTGTAAATGAAAACAGTTTGACCATGTCTTCTTTAAAAAAAAACTTTTCAAATATTAGATTGATTCTTATGAATGTTTATGTTTTGAATGTATTTTGATGTTTACAATGCTGACATGTTCCTGTTATGTACATTTATATTTGTTCGTCATCAGCTGTCGCCAGTTACCGTCACAAAATAGTTTTTTTAATTAGTTTTCATTATTTCAAAGGTGTTCACTATAATTCATTTTCATATTTATTTGTTATTTCTGTTTTAATATTATTAATAATAGTGCTGCATTAATTAACGATTTTAATGACTTTCATGAGACTAGGAAAAACAAAATCAGGAGTTGATGTTTGAAGTAAATTTATTCAAATATCTATAAATTTTCTTTTGCTTAATCCAGTACTGAAATCGAGTAACTATCATCGTAAAAAACTATTTTGAAACTTAAAAAAAAATCCATGGGTTTAATTGTGTGGTTACAATACCTCGGTCAATGTTTATTGTTGACGAGATCCCTTATCTAGATTGCTTAATCATTGTCTTACAGAGTCGTAAACTGACTGCTTTTGAAGAGAGAGTGGGAAACCGAATTGCAACATTTCTGTTTTATGTAAGTGAAGCCCTATAGAGCTGGCGTCCACTCATGGATATTTGCATGAAAAAGAACTTTGAACAATATCTGACAATTTAAAAATAAGAAATTTCAATGCAAGGTGTTGAATTTTCTTCGATATTCCCTATAAGCCTTAGATGATTGAAATTATGAATACTGGAAACCAATTTGATTAAAAAACCGACCATCAACTATTTGACAAGCACACAATTAAAATGTCATTTGCACATTTTATGATAATCTTCAGAAGATATATTTTCAAAGTTCTTGCCCGCAGGTTGTGTGTCAGCCACTAATAATTCTCAGTTTGTTTTGGTTCTAGCTCGGAGAGAGTCAAGGGTAGGTTCTTTTTACTTCAAATGCTTTAAAACATAAAAACTTGCATGAATATGATTCTCTAATTACATCAGAAAGAAGAAAAAGATGCGTTCAAGTCCCTAGGGACAGGCAATAGGATAGCCACGTTCCTCTTCTACGTAAGTAGACCACTGTGCTGTTGTTATGGAAACTAGCCCAGGTATAGGGTGCTTATATGTCATGCTAGAGGGGAAGTCAATAAGTTCATAGAAGTCCATATAAAACCAACTTCCCAATGCAAGGCATAACTCTTGGGCACCAGTCTCCATTACTTGCTGATTTAAGCCTTGCAGTATTTCCTTAAGAAATCTGTGTTTAGAAATCCAGGCCCGCTATGCATTTCTGTATCAGCGATTCACTATCTTGACACAACAAAGCGAGGAAAATACCGCAAGGGTTAAATCAGCCAGCAATGCAAACTGGCAAGAGTTATGCCTTGCAGTTGGAAGTTGATATAAAACAGAAGCCAATAGTTGTGATATTGGTTTTATATGTATGTAATAAACATTTTCACAAGGAAAGGATTGGGGTAAAGTTTCCTTGCATATTATCCACATTGTTTTAATATAGCATAAACCATATTTTGTTAGAAATTTAAGAATGACGTTAAATATTCCAATCCCGTCGGTCCTACTCTTTAGGATGAACATGATACATACCACACTTTGCTTTATTTCCCCAACACAATTATGTAAAATAAGGTTTGTATAAATTGCTCTAATTTGACAAAAGGTATGTTAAGAAATGTGCACCTAGTGTCCATTTCCGCTATTATTCTGCTATTATTGCTTGGGTATTACTGACAATAAGGAAGTGTTTCTGGAGAACTTGATAGACAGGGCAACATAGTTACAAATGAGATACACAAAATTTGCAATATTAAAGTTTAAATCCCCCTCCAACCAACTTATATGTAACATTTATTTAGACTTCAAACGCTTTTATCACTCATTTCTGAAGATTGGTATGCACAAAACATTTATTGTTTACAAGTGTTTGTCATAAGGTAAGCAAAGCCTAAAAATAAAAATTGTAGTTAATTATGGTGTTTCAGAATTTTAAACAAAGGGCAATGTAATTACATGTTTTGAAGTGCAACACTGTGAAGAAGTGTTAACTAGATGTTCACTGTTGTAGATGTCGGACGTGGCAGCTGGTGGTGCTACGGTCTTCCCCTACATTGGAGTCAAACTCTACCCCAAAAAGGTAATTTCTAATTTTCTTCAAATATAAAAGTCTAAAACTTAACAATTTAGTTCAAGGATTCTGTCAGGAAACAAAAATAGTGGAAATACGGAAACAACTTCCTCAGCATCACATCTTTTACAATGAAAAAGTTGATTCTCATAAAAAAAAAACTCCTACTTTCCTTACAAAGACATTCATTAAGAAAATTATATTAATTTGTAATGAATAAGGAAGGTGAATATTCTTTAAACAATTCTTCTTTTCTCGACCAAATGGTCTGATTGACAATATATTTCTATCGCAGGGTGCTGCAGCGTTCTGGTACAATCTCTACCGGAGCGGCGAGGGTATATACAACACGAGGCATGCAGCGTGTCCAGTACTGGTAGGCACAAAGTGGGTCTCCAACAAGTGGATACACGAGCGAGGACAGGAGTTCCGTCGTCCCTGCTCATTATCAACAGAGGAATAAGGGTTACCTCCCCTTGTATGAAAGCAATGTGTATATATGTGTATGCCTGGTGAAGAATGAATCAACGTGAAACAAAGTATAATAAATGATATCTTCCATTTTATAATTGTTATATCAAATGAGATGCTTTATTGTTGAAATTGATAGCCTAAGGTACTGGTGGAAATAAGGCCTGTCAGTGAATAAAACAGGCCGCGGGAGTTTTACCCCCTGAGCAGTACCTTGCATGTTTGTCAGTGGTGTCAAGCATTCAGGGTTAAGCTGTAAGAGCAGAACAAATGGTTTACTTACTTAAAGCAGATTTATAACTTTAATTCAGGTTAGTCATTCAAGTTGAGTGGCTCATTTTAAACCTTATTACATACAGTCTGGTAGATAAATGCTTTATATCATAGGCTAGTCAAATTAAATTGGAATGCAAAAATTAAAACCAAAATTTGGCAGACAGCATTTACTATTTATTTATCATCTCAAACAATTACATGGGAAATTTGGATTGTTTTTCCAAAAATTAGGGGAATTTTTATAATGAAGTTTAATTTATTGATGGTAAGAGACTTGACTATGCATTTTGACAAAAAAATATTTAAATTGAATTGTATGTTCAGAATGGAAACTATTTAATTTTCTTTTGGAAAATTGCTGAGACATGATAAACTAGAGTATTGTGATATCTATTGTCCCATGGTATTGAAAGCATCAGATCAAAAACTTTGTCTTTCAGTAGAAGTTTTGCCATTTTTCTTTGCCAGTAAAACCCTTGTCTCTCATTTCTTAGGTGCTTATGTTGGAAGATTAAGTTTGTACGTTTGTTGTGTTATGTCCCGTCTGTTAAATGTTTACTGCCACTGTGTTCTGAATGCTGTAGATTTGCGGAGGAATTATCTCTCTTATGTAATTTTTAAAGATATTATTCTCTCTGGTATAAGACCAGTTAGGCAAACAAACATCTTGAAAACATGGGGTCTGGATTTTAGAGGGGAGAGACCCCAACTCAGATGAAAATTCATACTGGAGACCGTCAGACAGTCAGAATAGGTTTAATGTAGGTTTTTGACACTTAACGTAAAATAATATTATAGATTTGTGTAACCTATGACCATGGAACATCTGGCAAAACACAGGTGGGGGTGGTCTATAACCTGAGAATAACCCCAACCAGGACAACCTTCCGAAAAGTGGGGGTGGTCTTAGGCTCAAATATGGTCTTATATCCGGGAGAATACAGTAGACTGACTCTGTAATCATCTAGCTTTTGCAAGTATCTCTCCTTTTTGGAGCAATAAGAACATGATACACCGACCTATTAAACCATCACATAGAACCAGGTAAGCCCTGCTGTCTTGATGTAACATATGCTAGAGAGAACTACAGTCTTGCTTTACATGCAAGAAAATAATGGCCAGGAGAACAAAGATTAGAAATGTCCTTTGCCATTCAAAATAGATCATTTTCATTTTGCTATGAATATTACCCTTAGATATTGCAATCTAATAGCCAGAAAATGTTATATTTTTAAGGATACCAAAATGTCATTATTCTATACTGCTATATCTTGTTTTAGATTTGCAGTGTAAGCTATTTATGATCTAAGAAATTATGGTTTCGATCAATCAAAATCTTGCACTATAATTTTAAACGAATGTTAATATCAATTTGTATATGCTATTTGTATACCACTGTGCAATAGTTTCTGCAAGATGTACAACCTTTATCAGAAGCAAAGAGACTTCTGACAGCTGTTGCTGAGTTTTAGTGGACGTGTTTTTGCATATAGAGTGTTCTATTGATGCACTTTGAGCATTCAGCGTAATAATTAGCCCGGGGACAAAGCTAACGATGTTTAAAAGAGGAAGTCCTTAGTAAAGCCAGTAATTAGGACTCTCCCCTCTAAGTTGTGGTTTATTAAGAAAGATATAATAAAGTTTGTCTTTCTTGTTTGGTAAAGCATGGCTACACAGAATTCTTCATTGTAAGACTGACTGACTTAAGGCCAAGAACTGTCACAGAAACAGTTCCTGGTTTATGATTAACAGTTATTGCTGGGATTCAGAGTAGCTCTACATAAGTGAATGTGCAATAGCAAAAGATGCTAATTACACTGAATATGGTACCAAGTTGTTACTTATACTGATTAAGGTACAACATAGTTATGCTAATTTCATTGATTATGGAACAATGTTGTTGTGCTAATTGCACTGATAACAATACAAAGCTGTTGTGCTTATTACACTGATTATGGTACACAGTTATATTAATTACACTGATAATGGTACAACGATCTTATGCTGATTGTGGTACAAAGTTGTTATGCTTATTACACTGATTGTGGTACAAAGTTATTTTACTAATTCCACTGATAGTGATACAAATGTAATGCTAAATACTCTGATAATGATACAAAGTTGTTTTGCTAGTTATATTGATTATGATACGAAGTTGTTATGCTAATTACACTGATTACAGTGCAAAGTTGTTATAGTTTTGTCATTGTTGTCAAGTACCTCAGAAATCCATTCATATTTAATCTGATTTACACTATATATACTCAATATTTAAGCAATAATTTACCAAAATATTGAATCAAAATAATTATAACAAAATATGCCTGTAGACACATAATATCATGAAATGATCTTTGCTATAAGCATACCAAGGAGTAAAACGTTGCTTTATTGTCTAAAAAGTAGTTTCAAATGTTTACAACTCCGAACTTCAACAATCATGATTATTGATAAATGTATTTGGTAACACATGTAATACGTCTGAAAGAGAAATTTTTGGACTGATTCAACACTGTACAATAAAACATTAATGATAAAATCATCTAAGCAAAGGAGACAAGTTTGTTATAATATATTTGCATAATGAATAACTTCCGAACTATTTGTTGTTAATCCGACAGAGTTGTTGAACTGAATTGCACTGACATTTTGTAAAACTAGTATTCACAGTTGAAATGTATTGCTTTTTGAGAAGACGTGTTGCTTTTGTCTTATATGTCTACAATCAGAACTGTTCTTGTCCTTTAGAATAATTTATTTAATTTTGCTCAAGTTGCTTTAGTCGTCATTCAAAACAGGAAAAATGGATGCAATTGTTGGCTTAAATAAACCCGAAATGCTTAAAGTATATGTTGATGTTTTTGGAAAAATATTATAGTATATTTTTCATCCTTATTTGACTCAGAATGCAACTGATATGAACCATCAGCTTTTTATAGTGTAATGCAGAAGCCTATTTGTAAATGTCAACAGGAAGAGCAATGCATCATTGTATTCTCAGAAGAGGACTTTGCAGCTTGTACACATTACAAAGTTAATACACATATCATGTAATTGTTCTTGTGTGAAAATAAGTCATATATAATATTATTTGACCACCTGTTCAAAATGTATTTCATTAATGAATTATATTTTAATAATTATTTTTTGATTTACCGGTAATATCAACTAATTATTATGCACTTTCAGGATCAAGTAGACATAATACCATATTTAGATGGACGCTAAGCTTGAACACTTATGTTACAATATTTAAGCTTGAACTACAAGATGTGTATTGTGTTCTACTATAGAAGAACATTTATGTTCATGAACATGGAGATAGCAAAACAAAGCGATAAATACTATTGAAGATTGAATCAAATAAGTATACAGTGTAAGTTAACAAACTACTTTGGAAAAATTGTTTTTGGTTCACAATTAGATTCTTCCATGTTCTACTCCATGCTGCTTGTTTAATTCTGACTTGCTTTGTTACAAGTAAACAGCTTTTTGCTAATTATAAGTTTACCATTCTGTTCAATATTGGAGATCTGATATTATTGAAGATGCAGATTATTTTGAAATAAAAATATCATGAAATACATCTAGACTTTATTATTTATTTTTGTGGATTCACTTACTTGAGACAAAGGACTGTTTTACCCCGATGAGCTTATTGCACAACATGGCATCTGGTGTTTTCCGTCCGTCCGTCCACCCCTCCATCCACCTTCTCCACCTTAGCCTTAAAGGGGCTGTAGCATGTTTTTTTACAATTTTTTTTTTCAAATTTCCCATTTATAATGATAGTTTATGTCATTTAAATTTACTTTAGAGGGTAAAACAGCTTATTACACAAATCAGTTATCCGTAGTGGTAATAATGATGTTAAGATAAGATAAGAGATAAGATAAGATAATTCTTTATTATCCCGAGGGAAATTTACATTACATCTAATACAGTCTCCATATAAATACACTAGCCATATAAACAATATTATAAACATTATATACACTTGTGTAAATTGATCATTAAAAATTCATTTCATAAATGCTATTCAGAACAAAGGATTGACGAAACCTGTTTGTTCTACTCGTCGGCATACGCAGTCTGCGTCCAGAGGGCACTGAAAAATATTCCGAAAAAAGTATGGAGTTGAGTCACTTTAAATTTTATTTGCTTTTTTTGAAAGTTGTTGATCATAAAAACTGCATTGCAACCAACTGTTGCGTATATAAAAACCAAAAATCATGGTGGCCATTTTATATACACATTTTGTTATTTCGTATTATAAAAACATTTCCCATGGCTTTACCGAACCATGTACACTCATTTTTTACTTGATTTTCCGAAGAGAGAAGGCTGTTTTACTATTGGTGGCATTATTTTTCAAATACATTTCATCGACTTATTTGAGCGAAAAAACGTGCTACTGCCCCTTTAAGAGAGCAGAAATTTTTTGCACATGCACCTGTACATTTCTATTAATTGCTGATGACATTTTGGGCTCTGATAACATCACAAGGGTCACACCATGTTTATCCACTGCCACAAGGAAATGTATAGAAATTACCTCCATGGCTTTTGTTTCGGATTAGAACTCAAACACTTTAGGGCAACCCTCAATGAAACTTGGTAATTTAAAAATGAATGTTATAATTAATATTTTAATTCAATCTGATGATCTAAAGAGCCAATGGCTAAATTTGTCAACCTTATATGAAAATGTAAAAGTCTCATGAGCTACAGAGCCGTGTTTCATCCTACTGTACGTACAGTAGGGTGAAAACACATGAAACCATTCATTTGAAGAAAAACGAGAAACAAGAATTTTTTAGAAAATAGAATTTCTGAAAGATAATTACTGAAACTATTTATGTGGTTGTCCAATGAAAGCCGCTGTAGCATGCCGTTCTTCCTGAAATAAAGTGCTCTTTCAAAAATGTAAAGACGTGTTACCAATGTCTAATAATAATCCTGAATCAATAAAAAGAATTCTGACACGAATGAACATTGTTCAGTTTTGGCAGTGCCAGCTCAGCCATGCGAGTACATTTCCTTTCGAGCGGCTATTTTATGGTGCTAAATTTGCTACAGCGCTTTTAAGCACAATTTCTACATTGTACAAACACCTAGAAGTGTCTAGAAACAATGTATTAGTGATGATTTTACTAGTGCTTCGTGTTACAGCGACCATCTTGATGTGACAACTTTTGCAGACTGGAAAAACACTTTTCATCTACAAATTAGGAATAAGAATAGATAGACTGGTTATTGTATATGCTTTCATGTGTGATTTCGACTTTTCCATCTCCATTTCCCCCAAGCCAATGGATTTGATGCTATTTAGTTTACTTGAATTTGCTGGCTCGAGGTGATTTAAACAATATTTATTCATGAACCTGAATGGATGGGTAAACATGCATATAACGCCTATGTAAATATCTCTCCAATACAGAAGAATATAATCCAATTCTGAGGAACATACAGCATATGATAACATATTCGTAATAGTATGATAGTAATTATATCATCAAATTAGCAAGGAAATTAATTAAAAGAAACGTTTAGTTTGGGTAAAACAGTAATGCAACGAAGTGACGATATTTTGGTAAAATTAATTGAAATGAAGTTTTTCTAACAACGTCTCTTGTGCCTTTGTACAGATATTCCAAATATAATCACAATAATAAAAAAAAATGGTAAGACAAATGAAATGACTTCTCAAGCAATTGATCATAGGACTTACCTTGGAAATGATATTATCAGTATGTGTATTCCACCGACCATCGCTTTGAAAAGTCAATCCTAAATGATTATGAGAGTCAACAGATTTAATAATTGTATCATTCAGTTCAAGGCAAGGTATTAATGTTATTGCTTTCTTTCTAGAAAAAACACTAATGATTCTGTTTTATTGTTGTTGAAATCTACCTTCCATGTTTTGCCCCATTTTGCACTACTTTTAAGGTCATCGCAGTCTGATTAAAATCGACCTTGTTCCGAGGAATAAAATTTGCAAAATAATATATCTACCGGGATACGAACAGGTTCTGTAGATTCCTCGCCACAAGGTCTGACGGTGTGGCGTGGAAATCTCCGAACGATATGAGTTCGTATCCCGGTAGATGCACTATTTTGCACATTTTTCCCGCAGAAATTCGTCGGTTTTAATCAGACTGAAGGACATCGTTTATCATATTGGAAGATAAACAATTATCACATATAAGGATGTATCATAAGCAAACAATTTTATATTGCAGTCAATTTCTTCAACAATATCATAAATATAGACCAAAAAGAGCAGGGGCCCCAAAACTGAACCCTGTGTGACGTTTCTAATGATATAACATTTGATGTACATGTATATCCATTTATTACTGTAAATTGTTTTCGAATAGTTAGATAACTTTTTTTGCTCAACTTGATCAGTGTTTATTATTTCATAATCCCTTACTTTCTTCAGATATATCTTACCACAAAGGTCTACCTCTAAGTTACCAGTAGTTGCATAGTTCGTCGTCTTGTGAGTTTGAAGCGCTATAAAATCTCTTCTATGCACCGTTAATTGTTCAACAATGATCGAGTTAACAATCATGTCACGAGAGTGTTAAGTTTTGTTTTAGGTTAAAACTTTTTTTTATTACAAAAGTATGTTCACATGAGCCGAAGCTTGGTATTTCTGTTGTGATGAATGTACTCGCCCCCCTGTCCTGTTCACCATAGAAGCAAGTTCGTTCATCAGCCACGCTATACAAGTTGCTTTTACACAGTTTACTTCAATGTGTCTCGATTGGGTTTACGGGTTCGAAACGTACTTTCTTCAAAACATTTGCAGTTTATATTATGACAAAACGTTGAGAATTTAGGTTTAGATTGTTTCTTTATTTTTATATCTTTACTTAGAAAATATATCAGGTTTTTACAATCATCGTAATTTTGTCCTAACAAGGTTTACAATAATCTGTAAACCCTCCTGGGGGCACTAACAGTGTTGTTAAGCAGGACGTTATATGACTAAAAGGTTGATAATGAAGAAAGAGTTTGGGACTAAGCGCACATCCCTGCCTGGTATCCATGATACAACTGAAATGTCCAGAGTGACCGCTTCCCGTTCTTACACATGCACTGAGATTTATGTACATTGATGTTTACATGTTCATTATATTTCCTTTCAGCCCACATCATAATAGGTCATTATAGGGATTACGATATTATCAATAAATAGAGGATATCTAATAAATTTACCACGTTTATCTCATCTCGTGAGGTAGAAAGGTTATATTTTCACGAGTGGCGCAGCCACGAGTACAAATAGAAAACTTTTCTACCTCACGAGATGAGATAAACATGGTATTTGTCAAATATTGACAGATATTCTATTCATGTTATGATATTATCCTAGTTTTTACGTCCGAACAGGGTCTTTTTCACGGCGAGCTGCCGCTTGGAACAGCCCGTCACTACAGTAACACTGTGACGTCATAAGCCAATTCGCCGCTTCAGAATATTGTGTTATGACGTCAAATATATCAGTCACTGGTCGCAGTAGCTTGATAGACAGTTTATTCCACTGATAAATAGAGGATATCTGTCTTTCCTTGACAAATACCATGTTTATCTCATCGAGTGAGGTAGAAAAGTAATATAATATAATAAGATAACATTTAAAGTTTCTACCTCACGAGATGAGATAAACATGATATTTGTCAAGAAAAGACCAATTTTCTATTTATTATATGACCAAATCCTTGCATATTCATCGAAATCGACTTGCATTTACGTTAAGTCGGCTCCAGAACGAAACTGTCGCCTCAGCAACAATGTGCCGTCATGAACGTGTCATGAAGTAGGGGCATTGTTTTATGACGTCAGGACATTGTTATATCAGTCACTAGTGACTGATAACATGTTCCATTGTTATTTTCACTAGTAACTGATAATACGGTTCATTTTCATTGATAGATCCCGGTATTTCACCTGCAATCATATAATAAATCTCAGTACTACATTGCTCGTCGTATAATAATATATGTCAATCATTTGGCTGCTTTACTCTGTTTTTCTTAACCAGTATGTCATGGACACAACGTTCACTTTGTAAGAAACGTTCTTTGAGTGTTTGTCATGTGTCAAGTAACATTTACAAACTATGAACTTTTCTTAATTTTATCAAATTCCTCTCAAATCGTCATATTCAGTAAGCGCACCTATTGAATTTGATACAACTTTTCGGTATCCTCTTATTTCACAGACTTAATCCCTTATCAGACCTGTCTTTGATGACAAACACACAGCCGACTGTGCTTGTGATATTCTCTAGGGGCTGATAGCTTTATCTTCAACACTTCACGTGGAATGCTCAATCCGGAAGTCGGGAATGTTGGAATGTACAAGTTAACACGTGCACAAGTGAAAGTTATCTTGACAGTCGGTTATCTTCATTGGAGGAATCCAGTGTTTCGTGGTTGTGAACAACACTCCAGACAGACAATAGAAAACAGTATCTCCAAGCAATTCGTTGGTTTGTCTTCCGTCCTTTTCTGTTTAAAGTTTTCAGTTCAAAATGTTCATGTGTGGATTATGTTCAAGTTAATAACATCAACTCTTAAGAGCAATAAGAAAAATCCATTGTTCTAATGCATAACCATATCATTATATTAAATGTATGAACATCTGACACTGTGAAATGTATGGGGTGCCAAATGGGAATTTAATAGCTATTGCGTAAGCTTACTAAATGTTTGCCTGAAGAAGTGATCATGAGCTTACTAAATTCCGATGAAAGGCGCGTTTTGCACCCTATACATATACAGATAACACTCAACCAATATTAACAACAACTTAGAACGATTCATTTTCAGTGAAATATTGGCATTTAGAAACAATCAGTGAAACGTATTGAGTATTGGGGATCATACCCAAGTGTATGTTATAGTTCAAATTGATCGTAGAATTAAAGGTGTATAAACAAGACCTATAGCTACCATATATAACCCTACTAGACATCACTGTACACTTTATTGGAGTATTCAAGTTATTTATGATAATACTTGTTGTCTGAGATTCTCATTACATGCTTTGTCTACTAGAATATTTGAGAGTTACAGGTTTACACTCTAACGGCGGTTTGTGTGTGTAGATCAATTACTCGTGTCATAACAAAAAACATAACAAAACCTTTCTATATCATCTATAGCTTACACACAATCACTCAGTACACTTTCCCGGCTATCCTGGCGAAAACCATGTTCATGCACATTGGTAGATTTTGATAGTTATGCTGACAAACCTTCCTCGTATGACTTTGGCGGGGAATGGTTTGGTGGAGGAGGGGGCGATGGGTTAGCACATTGCTCAGTGTCTTTGACATCATGAGGTCCGGAGTTTAAATCCCACCAGGTTCCACTTGCAGTAAAGTTTTGGACCATTATTTTGAACCCAGCGTTAAACCAAGGACGTTTATATGGAATACACCCTATGTTAAACCAAACATCACCTCACCCTAAATATTCTGTAAATGTTATTATTATCCAAACCGTTTTGGGATTAAAAATGGAATATAATTATAGGATTTCAATGTTGATCCATTCGTCATCACCAATTAACAACTGGACTTTTGCCCAATGTGGTGATTGTGCATGTTCGTGTTTTTATGTTTTCTGATTTATGTTTCTTAAATCCATCCAAGATGTGTTTCATCAATTTCCTGTAGCTTTCATAACATTGACAATGACTGGAATTGTACTGATCTTCGAAAACACCTCTAGTTAATGGTCTCCCGTGATGCACTGCCTGCTTCAGTTATTACCAATCATGCACAGCGCCGCCAGGAAATATGGAATACCATTTTACTAAAGGTATGTTCCCACTGCCTTACAACTCATCAAACAGTTCAAGGTTCTCGTATGGGGAACTAGCTGCTGATGCAGAAAAAAGAATAGTATGGTGGAAAGTTTACAATACAAAACATGCACCAACATTCTTCAACACAGCTGAGCGGCGTTAGTTTTCTGTGCAACTGAACCAAGATAAGCAAGTGTATACCAACTGTATCTTCAGCATCAGACTGAACCAAGATAAGCAAGTGTATACCAACCGTATCTTGAGCATCAGACTGAACCAAGATAAGCAAGTGTATACCAACTGTATCTTGAGCATCAGACTGAACCAAGATAAGCAAGTGTATACCAACCGTATCTTGAGCATCAGACTGAACCAAGATAAGCAAGTGTATACCAACCGTATCTTGAGCATCAGACTGAACCAAGATAAGCAAGTGTATACCAACCGTATCTTCAGCATCAGACTGAACCAAGATAAGCAAGTGTATACCAACCGTATCTTCAGCATCAGACTGAACCAAGATAAGCAAGTGTATACCAACTGTATCTTCAGCATCAGACTGAACCAAGATAAGCAAGTGTATACCAACTGTATCTTCAGCATCAGACTGAACCAAGATAAGCAAGTGTATACCAACCGTATCTTCAGCATCAGACTGAACCAAGATAAGCAAGTGTATACCAACCGTATCTTCAGCATCAGACTGAACCAAGATAAGCAAGTGTATACCAACCGTATCTTCAGCATCAGACTGAACCAAGATAAGCAAGTGTATACCAACTGTATCTTCAGCATCAGACTGAACCAAGATAAGCAAGTGTATACCAACTGTATCTTGAGCATCAGACTGAACCAAGATAAGCAAGTGTATACCAACCGTATCTTCAGCATCAGACTGAACCAAGATAAGCAAGTGTATACCAACTGTATCTTGAGCATCAGACTGAACCAAGATAAGCAAGTGTATACCAACCGTATCTTCAGCATCAGACTGAACCAAGATAAGCAAGTGTATACCAACCGTATCTTCAGCATCAGACTGAACCAAGATAAGCAAGTGTATACCAACCGTATCTTCAGCATCAGACTGAACCAAGATAAGCAAGTGTATACCAACTGTATCTTCAGCATCAGACTGAACCAAGATAAGCAAGTGTATACCAACCGTATCTTGAGCATCAGACTGAACCAAGATAAGCAAGTGTATACCAACCGTATCTTCAGCATCAGACTGAACCAAGATAAGCAAGTGTATACCAACCGTATCTTCAGCATCAGACTGAACCAAGATAAGCAAGTGTATACCAACCGTATCTTGAGCATCAGACTGAACCAAGATAAGCAAGTGTATACCAACCGTATCTTCAGCATCAGACTGAACCAAGATAAGCAAGTGTATACCAACCGTATCTTCAGCATCAGACTGAACCAAGATAAGCAAGTGTATACCAACCGTATCTTCAGCATCAGACTGAACCAAGATAAGCAAGTGTATACCAACTGTATCTTCAGCATCAGACTGAACCAAGATAAGCAAGTGTATACCAACCGTATCTTGAGCATCAGACTGAACCAAGATAAGCAAGTGTATACCAACCGTATCTTCAGCATCAGACTGAACCAAGATAAGCAAGTGTATACCAACCGTATCTTCAGCATCAGACTGAACCAAGATAAGCAAGTGTATACCAACTGTATCTTCAGCATCAGACTGAACCAAGATAAGCAAGTGTATACCAACCGTATCTTGAGCATCAGACTGAACCAAGATAAGCAAGTGTATACCAACTGTATCTTCAGCATCAGACTGAACCAAGATAAGCAAGTGTATACCAACTGTATCTTCAGCATCAGACTGAACCAAGATAAGCAAGTGTATACCAACCGTATCTTCAGCATCAGACTGAACCAAGATAAGCAAGTGTATACCAACCGTATCTTCAGCATCAGACTGAACCAAGATAAGCAAGTGTATACCAACTGTATCTTCAGCATCAGACTGAACCAAGATAAGCAAGTGTATACCAACCGTATCTTGAGCATCAGACTGAACCAAGATAAGCAAGTGTATACCAACCGTATCTTCAGCATCAGACTGAACCAAGATAAGCAAGTGTATACCAACCGTATCTTCAGCATCAGACTGAACCAAGATAAGCAAGTGTATACCAACTGTATCTTGAGCATCAGACTGAACCAAGATAAGCAAGTGTATACCAACCGTATCTTGAGCATCAGACTGAACCAAGATAAGCAAGTGTATACCAACCGTATCTTCAGCATCAGACTGAACCAAGATAAGCAAGTGTATACCAACCGTATCTTCAGCATCAGACTGAACCAAGATAAGCAAGTGTATACCAACCGTATCTTCAGCATCAGACTGAACCAAGATAAGCAAGTGTATACCAACCGTATCTTGAGCATCAGACTGAACCAAGATAAGCAAGTGTATACCAACCGTATCTTGAGCATCAGACTGAACCAAGATAAGCAAGTGTATACCAACCGTATCTTCAGCATCAGACTGAACCAAGATAAGCAAGTGTATACCAACCGTATCTTGAGCATCAGACTGAACCAAGATAAGCAAGTGTATACCAACCGTATCTTCAGCATCAGACTGAACCAAGATAAGCAAGTGTATACCAACTGTATCTTGAGCATCAGACTGAACCAAGATAAGCAAGTGTATACCAACCGTATCTTGAGCATCAGACTGAACCAAGATAAGCAAGTGTATACCAACCGTATCTTCAGCATCAGACTGAACCAAGATAAGCAAGTGTATACCAACCGTATCTTCAGCATCAGACTGAACCAAGATAAGCAAGTGTATACCAACCGTATCTTCAGCATCAGACTGAACCAAGATAAGCAAGTGTATACCAACCGTATCTTGAGCATCAGACTGAACCAAGATAAGCAAGTGTATACCAACTGTATCTTGAGCATCAGACTGAACCAAGATAAGCAAGTGTATACCAACCGTATCTTCAGCATCAGACTGAACCAAGATAAGCAAGTGTATACCAACCGTATCTTCAGCATCAGACTGAACCAAGGTAAGCAAGTGTATACCAACTGTATCTTCAGCATCAGACTGAACCAAGATAAGCAAGTGTATACCAACCGTATCTTGAGCATCAGACTGAACCAAGATAAGCAAGTGTATACCAACCGTATCTTGAGCATCAGACTGAACCAAGATAAGCAAGTGTATACCAACCGTATCTTCAGCATCAGACTGAACCAAGATAAGCAAGTGTATACCAACCGTATCTTCAGCATCAGACTGAACCAAGATAAGCAAGTGTATACCAACTGTATCTTGAGCATCAGACTGAACCAAGATAAGCAAGTGTATACCAACTGTATCTTCAGCATCAGACTGAACCAAGATAAGCAAGTGTATACCAACTGTATCTTCAGCATCAGACTGAACCAAGATAAGCAAGTGTATACCAACTGTATCTTCAGCATCAGACTGAACCAAGATAAGCAAGTGTATACCAACCGTATCTTGAGCATCAGACTGAACCAAGATAAGCAAGTGTATACCAACCGTATCTTGAGCATCAGACTGAACCAAGATAAGCAAGTGTATACCAACTGTATCTTCAGCATCAGACTGAACCAAGATAAGCAAGTGTATACCAACTGTATCTTCAGCATCAGACTGAACCAAGATAAGCAAGTGTATACCAACCGTATCTTCAGCATCAGACTGAACCAAGATAAGCAAGTGTATACCAACCGTATCTTCAGCATCAGACTGAACCAAGATAAGCAAGTGTATACCAACTGTATCTTCAGCATCAGACTGAACCAAGATAAGCAAGTGTATACCAACCGTATCTTCAGCATCAGACTGAACCAAGATAAGCAAGTGTATACCAACCGTATCTTCAGCATCAGACTGAACCAAGATAAGCAAGTGTATACCAACCGTATCTTGAGCATCAGACTGAACCAAGATAAGCAAGTGTATACCAACCGTATCTTGAGCATCAGACTGAACCAAGATAAGCAAGTGTATACCAACTGTATCTTGAGCATCAGACTGAACCAAGATAAGCAAGTGTATACCAACTGTATCTTGAGCATCAGACTGAACCAAGATAAGCAAGTGTATACCAACTGTATCTTCAGCATCAGACTGAACCAAGATAAGCAAGTGTATACCAACTGTATCTTCAGCATCAGACTGAACCAAGATAAGCAAGTGTATACCAACCGTATCTTCAGCATCAGACTGAACCAAGATAAGCAAGTGTATACCAACCGTATCTTGAGCATCAGACTGAACCAAGATAAGCAAGTGTATACCAACCGTATCTTGAGCATCAGACTGAACCAAGATAAGCAAGTGTATACCAACCGTATCTTGAGCATCAGACTGAACCAAGATAAGCAAGTGTATACCAACCGTATCTTGAGCATCAGACTGAACCAAGAAAAGCAAGTGTATACCAACCGTATCTTGAGCATCAGACTGAACCAAGATAAGCAAGTGTATACCAACCGTATCTTCAGCATCAGACTGAACCAAGATAAGCAAGTGTATACCAACCGTATCTTCAGCATCAGACTGAACCAAGATAAGCAAGTGTATACCAACCGTATCTTGAGCATCAGACTGAACCAAGATAAGCAAGTGTATACCAACTGTATCTTCAGCATCAGACTGAACCAAGATAAGCAAGTGTATACCAACCGTATCTTCAGCATCAGACTGAACCAAGATAAGCAAGTGTATACCAACTGTATCTTCAGCATCAGACTGAACCAAGATAAGCAAGTGTATACCAACTGTATCTTGAGCATCAGACTGAACCAAGATAAGCAAGTGTATACCAACCGTATCTTCAGCATCAGACTGAACCAAGATAAGCAAGTGTATACCAACTGTATCTTCAGCATCAGACTGAACCAAGATAAGCAAGTGTATACCAACCGTATCTTGAGCATCAGACTGAACCAAGATAAGCAAGTGTATACCAACTGTATCTTCAGCATCAGACTGAACCAAGATAAGCAAGTGTATACCAACCGTATCTTCAGCATCAGACTGAACCAAGATAAGCAAGTGTATACCAACCGTATCTTGAGCATCAGACTGAACCAAGATAAGCAAGTGTATACCAACTGTATCTTGAGCATCAGACTGAACCAAGATAAGCAAGTGTATACCAACCGTATCTTCAGCATCAGACTGAACCAAGATAAGCAAGTGTATACCAACTGTATCTTGAGCATCAGACTGAACCAAGATAAGCAAGTGTATACCAACCGTATCTTCAGCATCAGACTGAACCAAGATAAGCAAGTGTATACCAACTGTATCTTCAGCATCAGACTGAACCAAGATAAGCAAGTGTATACCAACCGTATCTTGAGCATCAGACTGAACCAAGATAAGCAAGTGTATACCAACCGTATCTTCAGCATCAGACTGAACCAAGATAAGCAAGTGTATACCAACCGTATCTTCAGCATCAGACTGAACCAAGATAAGCAAGTGTATACCAACCGTATCTTCAGCATCAGACTGAACCAAGATAAGCAAGTGTATACCAACTGTATCTTGAGCATCAGACTGAACCAAGATAAGCAAGTGTATACCAACCGTATCTTCAGCATCAGACTGAACCAAGATAAGCAAGTGTATACCAACTGTATCTTGAGCATCAGACTGAACCAAGATAAGCAAGTGTATACCAACTGTATCTTCAGCATCAGACTGAACCAAGATAAGCAAGTGTATACCAACCGTATCTTGAGCATCAGACTGAACCAAGATAAGCAAGTGTATACCAACCGTATCTTCAGCATCAGACTGAACCAAGATAAGCAAGTGTATACCAACCGTATCTTCAGCATCAGACTGAACCAAGATAAGCAAGTGTATACCAACCGTATCTTCAGCATCAGACTGAACCAAGATAAGCAAGTGTATACCAACCGTATCTTGAGCATCAGACTGAACCAAGATAAGCAAGTGTATACCAACCGTATCTTGAGCATCAGACTGAACCAAGATAAGCAAGTGTATACCAACCGTATCTTGAGCATCAGACTGAACCAAGATAAGCAAGTGTATACCAACCGTATCTTCAGCATCAGACTGAACCAAGATAAGCAAGTGTATACCAACTGTATCTTCAGCATCAGACTGAACCAAGATAAGCAAGTGTATACCAACCGTATCTTCAGCATCAGACTGAACCAAGATAAGCAAGTGTATACCAACCGTATCTTCAGCATCAGACTGAACCAAGATAAGCAAGTGTATACCAACCGTATCTTCAGCATCAGACTGAACCAAGATAAGCAAGTGTATACCAACCGTATCTTCAGCATCAGACTGAACCAAGATAAGCAAGTGTATACCAACCGTATCTTGAGCATCAGACTGAACCAAGATAAGCAAGTGTATACCAACTGTATCTTCAGCATCAGACTGAACCAAGATAAGCAAGTGTATACCAACCGTATCTTCAGCATCAGACTGAACCAAGATAAGCAAGAGATTCCATGGACAGGAGCATAAAAACATGTCAGCGTCACCTTGGTGCATACTGAGTAAATCCCATTCAGGAATTGGGGCCTGAAAGAATACACGCGCTTATTTTGATTTACAAACCCGATGATATCATATTGCAATTAAAACAACAGAGAAATGATTATTGATGAGACAAGTGCAGGTCAAGGTATGTTTTATTTGACCATGGTATTCCAATCATCGCCGGATTCATATCAGAATCATAGTTTGTTGAGGATTGCTAATTCTTGAATACACATGTTCATAAGAATCTACCAAGAGCCTCCAGCCCTCACCATGTATATTTCTCAATGCATGCTCCCTTTACCCCACCTACACTCCAGACTAACTAACAGCCCTGATCTGAGCATGAAGAAAGTTGAACTTACCAAACAGGGAGATGATTCTCTAGGCATGGATCTGGAAATATTTGCATGTTCAAGCAAAGATGCATGTTGATAATGGCTTCGACATCTTTCTGGATAACAACTGTGTTTGATTTGATGAAATGATGAAATACCAGATTGACGTTCTGAACCTTCAAGACAAAAATTGTTCTTGAGCATGAACTAAAAGATGAATCAGGAATGAAAGATTGTGCCGTGATGCTTGTAGCCGGGGAGTGTTTCCAACTGGGCCGGTTCGCGTACATCGCAGAGGATTATTATCACACGGCTCTGTGGATGCACCAGGCCCTGCAGATCGAGAAGGAGGAGATCAACAAGACCATCGAGAAGACCGAGATTCTCGACTACCTGGGATATGCTCTGGCCATGGTAAGGTCTTCAGCTGAGGTACTGGGATGTTTTAAGTCTATCTCAGATATATGAAAAAAGATGCTCAACTGGATATGGTCCGGCAGCGGTAACATCATCATCCAAAGTAGACGATGTTCCTACTCTATCTCAGATACATGCAAAAAAAGATTTTCAACCACCGTGGATATGTTCTGGTGATGGTAAGGTCCTCACCTAAAGAATGGGGATGTTCCTAGCCCATTTCAGATATATGCAAAATTAGGTGTGTTGTTTCCTCTTGGATTATTTTTTTTTATTTCTATTACATATGTGATAATAAGTTCTCTTCAACCTGCACTATGCTCTTGCAATGGTGAGACAGACCACAAACTAGGGAATGAGCTGTACTACAAACTTCAAGGCTGATATTCAACTCTTGTTTACCATTTCTCTTGATACTTGGCATATAACAACACCCTAGGTTGTCATAATGACATTCAGTGCATACAAAATACCATCATGTGACACAGATGACACTGATTTACATTCCAATATATTTTTCATTCTTGAAATGTTGCTATTTTGATTATTAAATCAAGATCTTATTGATATTGCAAGTTAATATTTGTAATTGTTTCTTGTATGTAGTGTACTCTCTTGCCTATAATAAGAACTGATACAAAGTTTATGAAAACTTATAACATTTCTTTAATTATTGGAAACATGGTTATATTGAGAGCGTGGTAGTTGAGTCCAAAACGCAGCTGAAACGAGTTGAAAGCCTCTTGATGTAAAAAAACCCAATGTTGTTTGTTTTTCAGAAAGGAAACCTTAAAAATGCATTGAGTTTCACAGAGCAGCTACTGATACTAGGTAAGAAGATAATGAAAAGAAATATTTTTTCATATAAGTATTACTTAAGGATAAAGAATTCTTATCACCATCTCTTATTTTGATGTAAGATGTTTGTAATATCCACATTCAATAGCAACTGAAACCAGTTACAAGTGAGACTGATATTGAGTTTACAGCATAACTTTGTATAACTTTCTTATTTTAGTGTAAAGTATTTATCTAAACATTTTATACATTGATTTGATTATAGAAATGAAGAGTTGTAACTGAAAGTGCCCTAGTGAAGACATGTAACTCTGTATATAAATTGATTGATGTAACCCAGAACCGGATCACGAGAGAGCAGCGAACAACAAGCAGTACTACGAGCGTATGCTCCGTGACCGCGGGACCAGCGAGGAGGAGGACCCCCCCATGGAGGCAACGCTCGACAACCTGGAGAGGAGCGAGATGGAGTACAGAACATCAGAGGAGTTCAAGAACTACGAGGCGCTGTGTCGCGGGGAGAGTATTATGGTGAGTAGTTGAGTCTTACAGTTACCATGTGTAATGAGAATAGAGCATTGGACAAACTGGAACGTAGTGTGTACAGAACTTCAGAGGAGTTCAAGTCTTAGTGTCGTGGAGAGAATAGTACGGTGAGTGTTTCAATGAGTAATTATAATAATAACACTTTATTGTCCTCAATACAAAGTACATTGGAAAATCTTGTTGTGCCCTTGGCACCCGGCAGCCACAGTGCAGCGGCATTTCAACCGTTGTTCTATCCTTATAATGCTGAGCACCAAGCAAGGAAGCAACAACTCCCATCTTTTAACGTCTTTTGGTATGAGGCGGGCGGGAACCGAACCCCGACCTTCTGGGTGATGAACGGAGGCATTTAACAAATTGCTCTACCAACTGAGCAACATCCCACGAATGTAATTACTTCAATGAGTACGGTAATTATTTTGACAATATACATTCGAAAATCTGGAGCATAGTAAATACAGAACTTCAAAAGGAAATTTGTGAACAAAGACTTGTTGACTTTTGTTTAAGTTATAATTGATGCTAATTTGGTTATTCTAGTGCTAGATACCATCTTTGATGTCATCTTAACGACAACATCAGAGGTGTTCAAGAATGAGGTGTAGACTTGCACTTAATGCCCCTATTTAACTACGGCCCGAATTGCCACGAATCACCACGAATAGGCGGCTGCATAAATTCGTGAATATTCGTGAGCATTCGGCAAAATTCGTGAACAGCATTTAAACTTGTACGAAATGTTTACGAACATTCGTAGCTTTTCATGCTAAAAACCTACGAGACATGTACGAATTCTTTACAAATTGTCTACGAATTGTAAGAAATGATTAAGACACAGTCACGAATGTACTACGAATTTCCACGAAAAAGATACGATATCACGAATCAAGTACGAATAGTTTACGATAGTTCGTGATTATTCGGCGATTGCAAGTCATCAAACCCTTATGGATGCGCAATGGAGAGCACGTGTTGCTCTGGCACTCAAATTTGAACTTCAATATCAACATTAAATTGAATTAGCTCTTCGTAGACAATTCGTAAATGCTTTGGGGTTAATTCGGAATGAGAACATCAAAATTATCAACCACGAATTTCCAAGAATTGTTTATGAAGTTGTTACGAACGTCCTGAATTAAATACGAACAGTTTACGAAGCAACTACAAATCTGAAATTCGTAGATGATTCGTGAAAATCTTTTGACAAACAAAATTTTTCCACGAATGCCACGAATTACAAGAATGTTGCCGAATCAACTAGGAATCATATACGAATATCACGAATCAATTACGAATTATCTACGAATGTTCACGAAAGTGCAAAATTTCCAATTCGTGGCATTTCGTGGCAATTCGGGTCGTAGTGAAATAGGGGCATAAAGGCTGCACTTTTACTCCCATGGGAATATTACCATTCACATTAGCAAGTATAAACACCAAACCTCAGAGGAGTTGAAGAACTAGGACATGCTTCCAACTTCCCAGCCCTGTTTGGAAGGCATTCATGAGTTGTTTTTAATATTTTTACTTGAATTCAAAGAAAGTTTGTCTCACTTCTCTCGGAGGAATCTAGAACGATGATTCTTTGTTGTGGATGGTGTTAGAGTGAGTGGCTCATTGTGTTTTAGTAACAGATGAACAGTTATATTTTCACACAATGTTTCATTATATAATACTCAACATTTTCAGCAAAGTATTCAAAAACTAAAAACTTGTACTGGCCCTATTAGGAGATATGTTCGTGCCCAAATTATTGTTATGACCTTCCTATAAGTTGTGTTGTCCAAGTAAAATGCTGGGATGTCCATACCATAAGTTCTTAAATTTCCCTGATATTGTCCAATTTGATATTGGCAATGTTAAAAGAAGGCACAATTTCTCAAATAATGGATTAGAAATAGCAAATGATAAAATACTTATATAACTAATGACATTCTTTGAGTATCTATCAAATAATTTGAAAGAGACATGAAATGATGAAAGGTCATGACAAATTTTAACATTGTTTTATATATCATCCAAATTGTTTGTGTAATTATGAATAAATGATATGAAACAACTGAGTATCTGCAGCGTGTTATAAATAATTCTGTCTCTAATAGTCATGATCGATTCTACTTGTCAGACCAGTTGTTGGAGTGTATGATTTATAGTGACCGTATATTCTTGTGTCCCTGCTGAAGATTTTAGTGATATCAGATTATTTGTTAGCAAAATAAAGACTACGCTAATTGTCGTAATAGACTGTTTATCATAAAAAGGTTTAAAAGTTATTTTGAAAATGTATTCACTGTTTGATAATTATGAGAGGAGGTACAACATTAAAATTTAAGCTCTTAAATGTTTTCAAAACTTTGTAAAAACAAATTCATCAGAAATTGTTGTGCACCAGCAAATATTGGCAACGTATTTTCATAAATGTTGTTGCAAATGGTTATAACACAAAATGTGAAATTCATTGTATAAAATAATTTAGAGGTATTTACAGTTTTGTTTCAGTTTGAGTTAAACTGAATCAATAAGCATTAGATATATACCGAGTACAAATTTTAAGCTGTATTTGAAGGTGATATTATTAATATTTTTCTCATCAAAGGAAAAGGAGGGTTCTATTGGGGCACTTTTTGTGGAACGAAATTCAAGGGGATATTCCTCTTTTTATATATATTTATATATTATGAATACATGATTATAACACAATCATGTTGAAACATTACTGAGTGTCACATTTTGGTGACTTATGATTTAACAAATTGACAAAGAAAAGTGCACATTCATTAAAAAATGAAAACATTGTAAAGGAAAGCTATTCATCGGTGCTAAGGTGGAAAAAGTTGCTACGGCATACAGGAACATTGTTCGATGATAGAATATTTACAAACTAACAAATAACCTATCAAAGTATATGTTTTATTATTAAAGAGTTGTGAAATTTGTAAAAATACAGCTTCTCATTTTCTCAGTTCATGTCATGGTAGTGCAAAAAACAAGTTGGCATCTCGCCCTTGAACGCTCATGACAAATATTTTTATGTTTACTAATGATAATGAACGAGAGGCGTGCATATTGAAACATGCAAGATTGATGGTTTGCGGTGGCTGTGTCTGCTCGCGCGTCACGTTTAGCCTCCGGGATATGTCATTGCTTACACTCATCCCACATGTGCTGTGTCATCAAATTTTAGGATCACTGAAAAGATGAATTAGAGCATAAACTTCACAAAGCTTTGATGACATTAAAAACAGTTGATGGAGTGACATTTATTATCAAATTTGAAAAGTTGAAAACCATAATTTAGATCTACAATAAGATGTTGAGAATTTTGCACTGAACCTGTCCTAACAGTTTTATCGAAACAGTTTACAAAATTGATAAAATAAATGTTCTATAGAATTTTTAACTTGAATTTGAATCCATAAAGTTGAATTAACAAAATGATTGTCAAATTTTAAAATTATGCATTTAACATGTCAACCTCAATGAAAACCTATGAATTAAAAAGATTGTCACGAAATCCACTTTTCATCTCGTCATGTCTAACAATCTGACAAGTGACAGTCAGACAGGTTTCTGTTCTTGTCAAAGCAAGATTCTAACATGGTCTCACTTCCGTGTTTACGTTCTTCTTCTTGCTACTCAAACTCCTGAACTTTAGATTTTATAAATAATTTGTATTCACAATTTGTCCTTATTTTTCACAATTTGACAACTAGACAGATCTCTTTTCTTGTCGGCTTAAATTAGTATCTAACATGTACTCACCTCCTAGTTTTCATTCTACTTATTGTGAGTCCAGCACTTGAACTTCAAATTTTATAAACATTTTGTATTCACAGTCTGTCTTTTCGTATTGATAATTGACGACTGAAGAAAGACAGCTTTAGTCCAAACTCAGATTCTAACAAGCTTTACATTATCAGTTAGTACAGATTCAATAATAATTTATAAATACTTTCAATTCAAATCAAGTCGGACTTAAACAATTTGTGATCACATTATATCCCTTTGAAAACTGACAACTAACATTATACGACACTGCATTTTGTCCTTACCGAACATGCTTCTAAAAGGTTTATGTGAATTCCATTTTATAAATACCGTACAGTTTCAATACAGTTTATCAATTAACTCAAGCCCAAACCCATCAAATTTTTTTTTAAAAATTATTCATATTTTCTCCCCATTATTCTGAAATTTAAGCACTTTTATTCAGACAATTCTCCCGTTACTTTGGGTCAAGGAAGCTGTCAGTTCACAGCTTCAAATGTCTCAATTTTAGTTTGTGGCGAAAACTTTGCCATTCAAGTTTTGTCTCTTTGTTTTTATACCTGACAAGTGACAGCAGGACAGCCTTCTCTTCTTGTCAAACAGTGGCGACTTCTCGGTCTCTTGACACTCGATTACCTGCGACAAACGAGACAACTGTTAATTACCGCAGAAGGTGCATGTTTCACCTGAAGGCTACGTGACACCGAACATGTCGCCTGATTCATGTCCAACGGCAATCTACCGCCTCTTATCACAATAATCAATGAGCAATTTCCTTCATAGGGGTGTGGGTTACACTGGAGATGTAATCTATAGCTTTCTGTTCAACTTCAGAAAGAGACAATTTGGTTTTGTTAGAGATTGAATGCCTGAGGTGAAGGAAGTTAACTGGTTGACATGAATTGAAAGGAGATGAATACCCATACAGATAAAACTGTCCAGAATTGTTGATTGGAGAGGCAAAAACCAATCAGAAGAACTTTGTTTTTTGCCTAAAGTTTTTATCTTTTTACCTGAATCATCGTGGAGACTGTAAAAAGTATCCCTGTTTTAAAAATGTCCACCAAACTGTGAGAAATCGTTTGCGCGAAGTGGCTATTTGACGAAGAAGGCCAGAAAATGCTTCTCATGAAGTTATTATTTAGTATTTCAGTATTTCAAATATTTTCTTTGAAATGCATTTTCGTAGTTGGTAATCCAAATAAAACAGGTCTTTTAGGGATACCATGATAAAGAAGAACACAAATTAACTTTTCAACATAAGTTTTATTTATGCATTAAACAATATTCTACCGCAGAGTGTCTCAGCGACCTAAAATTAATCGTCATAGTAACATAGCAATTTATTGTGGAATCCAAGTAATTTCTGCTGATCTTCCAGCCTGGTTGAACAGCTGTTGTCACATAAATTCGGTACTGTATTAATACCCTGTCATGGTTTTATCCGAGCTTTCATCTCACACTGAGAAACTGTTTATCATCACTGTCAAACCACGACTATACTACAAGCCCACCAACTAGTTTACCATTCAGTCACACTTGAATTGTCAGCTGGTGACTGTCATATGGTGTTAATATCAAATCTTACAGTTATGTCACCCTAGGCTTTCCTGTACATAGGACACTGACCGAGTTGAAGCCCCTGCTAGGTTTATACAGATATAAACACTTGACATATCACACCTTGCAACTTGTTGTTTTATGGATGTTGTTGTGGCAATTGATCGTTGTTAGTTTTTGTCTCTCAACTCCCTAGCGACTATAAGGAGAATCTCATCATGTGTCTATCAAATTTACCAACACGAGTTGATTGAAGTTACAAATATCCAAGGCTTGCCAAGGAAAGTTTTACTTTAGTCAACGAGTGTTGATATTATATAGCTGATATCAGAAGACAAGAGGGTGCGATTTTCTTTATCAATCAAAATCATTGTTCAACAATTATTAGCAAAAGAACAAATATATCTAAAATACAAAATGGACATTTAGCTTCTTCAGTAGTAATCTCAGTGAGGTCATATCATTGCGAGATGGTCAGCATTATTGCATTGTTACGTCATCAACTTTGTGACATCATATTATTGTCTGCAGTGTTTTAAGTGATGTCATTAAGTGTTTGTGAAATAGGATAATGATGCTTTGATTGCAGTGATACAATGTAGAAATCGCTTGAACACACACAAACAATATCTCCCAAAAAGAACTGCAATCAATGGATCACTTATGAAAGAAACAAAATGTACAATAAATGTTTGCTTTTATGAAGAAAATCTTTCACTTATCAAACTTTTAATTTTCAAATTTTAAATGTTAAATCAAATTTTGCAATTTCAGGAGGTTGCAAACAAACATCAACTACGCTGCCGTTACCGTGACAACAACAACCCAAAACTCATCTTGTCGCCCGCAAAGGAAGAAGATGTCTTCTTGAACCCATGGATTGTGATCTACCACGACGTGATGAGCGACAGCGAGATCAAGGAGATTCAGGCACTTGCAACACCTAGGGTATGTAATTGGTTTGTGTTTATTGTCCTATTATTGTCCGAAAAGAAGTATCATCTGTGATGAACTTTATATCTATATACATATATATATATACATATATCTTCTAAAGCAGAGTATAAGATAGTATGCCAGAGCTTGCAGTGAGGGTTTGTGACTAGGTCAATAATCTTCTACCTATTACTCACCCATGGAAGATATTGCAGTGTAATATTTATCTGCAAGATTAAACTCTTGTAATACCGCTCAAGTATGACATCACAATAGTGTGAAGTGACGTCACAGAAATCACGGAAATCTTAGATTCAGCGCACTGCTGGCAATTTTGTTGAATTAATTTTGGCAGTAATAAACAGAATACAAAACCTCCTCGTTTAATACCAAATCATTAACTCATTTAATATAAATGGAAAGTGATTGAGTATCCTGTATGTGGCAGCAACTGGGTGTCTGGAGGTCATCATGTGCCCGTCCACCATCTGATTATTTATCAGCCAAACGGAGTTAGTTTGGTTTGGTTCAATACACTGGAAGATACAGTTAGAAGCCACCATCAACATAGTGTATTTAGAGAAGTTTGAATAGGAGATACACAGTGTGAAGTCAAATTGAAATGTTGATTTTCTTTTCCAGTTAAACAGAGCTACAGTACAGAATTCTAAAACAGGGGAACTTGAAACGGCTACTTACAGGATCAGTAAAAGGTTTGTATGATATATCATGGTCTTCCCTTTCTCTTTACTTACAGTTGACAATCATGATATTACCCACATGTGGAGATGGACACAGGGTAGTATTTTTCCTGTAAGTCATATGGGGGTTATACATTTTCCTCACTTCTGATTGGCTATTGGCTACAGAAAAATAAAACTTTTCATTACTTGCCAGAACTACTTCATTCATCTTTCATTCTTCATTCAACTTTTCTCAACTGGTAACTTGAGAAACGATCTTCTGCATTTAAACATGATTCCTGTAGTTGAAATAAGCATTTTTATATGTGCCAACGCATCAAATGTCAAAGGAAACTGTTAAATTGTCCTAAAACTTAAGAAACCAGCAATTACTAATTTACTATATACATGTATAACCACGGAAAGCTTCAAGAGTGACCACTTTGGTTTGAAAGTAGTGCAACATAGGTGTGAGTGGTTATGATGTCAGTGTTGATTGTAACGAAGCAAGGATTTTCGGTTTGAGCAGAAATACTTTTGAGCTTAGCAGACCTCTTGAAATTAAATTTGTAATAACTTATATCATATAATCATGGATTGATAGCAATGGGTAGAAATACAAAACTTTCAACCACTACCACATTAATATTTTATTGTAAAAGACAGTTTCGCAGGAGACATTTTTATAATGCATAGTAAACTAGAATATGTACGTAAGTAGTGAATCCACGTCACACGCGTCCCCTTCTTCTCGGATCCTTTTAGGGAAACATTTGGCTTTTAATATTCGCGTCTTTACTTTATTTTGTTATTTGGATAATATGAACAATAACCAACTCGTGACAGGGAATGACAGATTATCTTTCCCTCGTCTCTCTCCCACACTAAAATTCCTCTCAAAGAGTCCTCTATATCTCCCTCTCCGTGTTACAGTGCTTGGTTGAAGGCGGAGGATGACCCGACGGTAGCACGGATCAACGCTCGTATAGAAGCTGTCACTGGACTGAACATAGAAACAGCAGAAGAACTTCAGGTATTGTACCAACACAATGACTATCTTTGTGTATCTGGATGTGTCTGCACAACGACACCTTCAAACTCAGTTAAGCCTTAGGCAATAGTTCTAGCACTGAATTACAATCAACCTAGATTGAGGGAGCTTTTGGCAAATGGGGCTTCATGAGGGGGATAGTGTTTTTCTCATTTCACTTAAAGATACTAGATGGCCGATACTCTTGATAGAACTCAAACTTTAATTAAGGAGGGTTCAACATTTTCTACAGTTCCATAACTTAATTCTTCAAGTCTCATTTCAAGCCAATAATAAATTCTCATAATATAAGAATTTATCTCAATGTATTTAAAAAAAACAAAAAAAACTTAAAAATTGAAATTGTAAAGCTCTTACTTACTTTTTGAACATACATTTTGTATTACACATGGAGGTTGATGGAGATTTGTATCATATATTCGGTACGGCATGTCTTGAAATCTGAATTAGCGGTCATTTAAAGTATTTATAAGAACACAACTCATGATCTGTAAAATGTTTCCATGAACTAAAATAAAATAACAAATTTATAATAAAATAATAAAGGTAATATTGTACATCTTCTATCTTCACAGGTAGCGAATTATGGTTTAGGAGGACACTATGAACCACACTTTGATTTTGCAAGGGTAAGTCATAATTTCTTATTCATTAGACCACAAACAGAAGATGTTTGTCACCTTATTTCTTTGTTGTAAAACTGGTTTCTTTCTTGATGTATTCTGATCTTATAAACGACAGCTATCTCATTAAATATAAGAATGTTTGGTTGACAATACAGTGTTTTACCAGAATGTGAAGAACCTCAAGATTTGTTATCAACATGTTCTGTATTCTGTCTGCTTATAGAATTATGTAATTGAAAACAGTTTGACCATGTTTAAATATTAGATTGATTCTTATTAATGTTTATGTTATGAATGACTGATGTTCACAATGCTGACATGTTCCTGTTATGTACATTTATATTTGGTCGTCATCAGCTGTCGCCAGTTACCGTCACAAAATTATTATTTTTTAATTAGTTTTCAATATTTCAAAGGTGTTCACTGAAAATTTATAATTCATTTTCATATATATTTGTTATTTCTGTTTAAATATTATCAATAATAGTGCTGCATTAATTAACGATTTTAATGACTTTCATGAACCTAGGAAAACCAAAATCAGGAGTAAATTTATTCAAATATCTATAAATTTTCTTTTGCTTAATCCAGTCCTGAAATCGAGTAACTATCATCGTAAAAAACTATTTTGAAACTTAAAAAAAAATCCATCAGTTTAATTGTGTGGTTACAATACCTCGGTCAATGGTTATTGTTGACGAGATACCTTATCTAGATTGCTTAATCATTGTCTTACAGAGTCGTAAACTGACTGCTTTTGAAGAGAGAGTGGGAAACCGAATTGCAACATTTCTGTTTTATGTAAGTGAAGCCCCTGTAGAGCTGGCTGTCCACTCATGGATATTTGCATGAAAAAGAACTTTGAACAATATCTGACAATTTAAAAATAAGAAATTTCAATGCAAGGTGTTGAATTTTCTTCGATATTCCCTATAAGCCTTAGATGATTGAAATTATGAATACTGGAAACCAATTTGATTAAAAAAACGACCATCAACTATTTGACAAGCACACAATTACACATTTTATGATAATCTTCAGAAGATATATTTTCAAAGTTCTTGCCCGCAGGTTGTGTGTCAGCCACTAATAATTCTCAGTTTGTTTTGGTTCTAGCTCGGAGAGAGTCAAGGGTAGGTTCTTTTTACTTCAAATGCTTTAAAACATAAAAACTTGCATGAATATGATTCTCTAATTACATCAGAAAGAAGAAAAAGATGCGTTCAAGTCCCTAGGGACAGGCAATCGGATAGCCACGTTCCTCTTCTACGTAAGTAGACCACTGTGCTGTTGTTACGGAAACCACCCCAGGTATAGGGTGCTTATATGTCATGCTAGAGGGGAAGTCAATAAGTTCATAGAAGTCAATATAAAACCAACTTCCCAATGCAAGGCATAACTCTGCACCAGTCTCCATTACTTGCTGATTTAGGGCTTGCAGTATTTCCTTAAGAAATCTGTGTTTAGAAATCCAGGCCAGCTATGCATTTCTGGATCAGCGATTCACTATCTTGACACAACAAAGCGAGGAAAATACTGCAAGGGTTAAATCAGCCAGCAATGCAAACTGGCAAGAGTTATGCCTTGCAGTTGGAAGTTGATATAAAACAGAAGCCAATGGTTGTGATATTGATTTTATTTGTATGTTATAAACATTTTCACAAGGAAAGGATTGGGGTAAAGTTTCCTTGCATATTATCCACATTGTTTTAATATAGCATAAACCATATTTTGTTAGAAATTTAAGAATTACGTTAAATATTCCAATACCCGTCGGTCCTACTCTTTAGCATGAACATGATACATACCACACTTTGCTTTATTTTCCCAACAAAATGATGTATAAATTGCTCTAATTTGACAAAAGGTATGTTAAGAAATTGCACCTAGTGTCCATTTCCGCTATTATTCTGCTATTATTGCTTGGGTATTACTGACTATAATGAAGTGTTTCTGGAGAACTTGATAGACAGGGCAACATAGTTACAAATGAGATACACAAAATTTGCAATATTAAAGTTTAAATCCCCCTCCAACAAACTTATATGTAACATTTAGTTAGACTTCAAACGCTTTTATCACTCATTTCTGAAGATTGGTATGCACAAAACATTTATTGTTTACAGGTGTTTGTCATAAGGTAAGCAAAGCCTAAAAATAAAAATTGAAGTTAATTATGGTGTTTCAGAATTTTAAACAAATGGCAATGTAATTACATGTTTTGAAGTGCAACACTGTGAAGAAGTGTTAACTAGATGTTCACTGTTGTAGATGTCGGACGTGGCAGCTGGTGGTGCTACGGTCTTCCCCTACATCGGAGTCAAACTCTACCCCAAAAAGGTAATTTCTAATTTTCTTCAAATATAAAAGTCTAAAACTTAACAAATTAGTTCAAGGATTCTGTCAGGAAACAAAAATAGTGGAAATACGGAAACAACTTCCTCAGCATCACATCTTTTACAATGAAAAAGTTGATTCTCATAATAAAAAAAACTCCTACTTTCCTTACAAAGACATTCATTAAGAAAATTATATTAATTTGTAATGAATAAAGAAGGTGAATATTCTTTAAACAATTCTTCTTTTCTCGACCAAATGGTCTGATTGACAATATATTTCTATCGCAGGGTGCTGCAGCGTTCTGGTACAATCTCTACCGGAGCGGCGAGGGTATATACAACACGAGGCATGCAGCATGTCCAGTACTGGTAGGCACAAAGTGGGTCTCCAACAAGTGGATACACGAGCGAGGACAGGAGTTCCGTCGTCCCTGCTCATTATCAACAGAGGAATAAGGGTTACCTCCCCTTGTATGAAAGCAATGTGTATATATGTGTATGCCTGGTGAAGAATGAATCAACGTGAAACAAAGTATAATAAATGATATCTTCCATTTTATAATTGTTATATCAAATGAGATGCTTTATTGTTGAAATTGATAGCCTAAGGTACTGGTGGAAATAAGGCCTGTCAGTGAATAAAACAGGCCGCGGGAGTTTTACCCCCTGAGCAGTACCTTGCATGTTTGTCAGTGGTGTCAAGCATTCAGGGTTAAGCTGTAAGAGCAGAACAAATGGTTTACTTACTTAAAGCAGATTTATAACTTTAATTCAGGTTAGTCATTCAAGTTGAGTGGCTCATTTTAAACCTTATTACATACAGTCTGGTAGATAAATGCTTTATATCATAGGCTAGTCAAATTAAATTGGAATGCAAAAATTAAAACCAAAATTTGGCAGACAGCATTTACTATTTATTTATCATCTCAAACAATTACATGGGAAATTTGGATTGTTTTTCCAAAAATTAGGGGAATTTTTATAATGAAGTTTAATTTATTGATGGTAAGAGACTTGACTATGCATTTTGACAAAAAAATATTTAAATTGAATTGTATGTTCAGAATGGAAACTATTTAATTTTCTTTTGGAAAATTGCTAAGACATGATAAACTAGAGTATTGTGATATCTATTGTCCCATGGTATTGAAAGCATCAGATCAAAAACTTTGTCTTTCAGTAGAAGTTTTGCCATTTTTCTTTGCCAGTAAAACCCTTGTCTCTCATTTCTTAGGTGCTTATGTTGGAAGATTAAGTTTGTACGTTTGTTGTGTTATGTCCCGTCTGTTAAATGTTTACTGCCACTGTGTTCTGAATGCTGTAGATTTGCGGAGGAATTATCTCTCTTATGTAATTTTTAAAGATATTATTCTCTCTGGTATAAGACCAGTTAGGCAAACAAACATCTTGAAAACATGGGGTCTGGATTTTAGAGGGGAGAGACCCCAACTCAGATGAAAATTCATACTGGAGACCGTCAGACAGTCAGAATAGGTTTTATGTAGGTTTTTGACACTTAACTTAAAATAATATTATAGATTTGTGTAACCTATGACCATGGAACATCTGGCAAAACACAGGTGGGGGTGGTCTATAACCTGAGAATAACCCCAACCAGGACAACCTTCCAAAAAGTGGGGGTGGTCTTAGGCTCAAATATGGTCTTATATCCGGGAGAATACAGTAGACTGACTCTGTAATCATCTAGCTTTTGCAAGTATCTCTCCTTTTTGGAGCAATAAGAACATGATACACCGACCTATTAAACCATCACATAGAACCAGGTAAGCCCTGCTGTCTTGATGTAACATATGCTAGAGAGAACTACAGTCTTGCTTTACATGCAAGAAAATAATGGCCAGGAGAACAAAGATTAGAAATGTCCTTTGCCATTCAAAATAGATCATTTTCATTTTGCTATGAATATTACCCTTAGATATTGCAATCTAATTGCCAGAAAATGTTATATTTTTAAGGATACCAAAATGTCATTATTCTATACTGCTATATCTTGTTTTAGATTTGCAGTGTAAGCTATTTATGATCTAAGAAATTATGGTTTCGATCAATCAAAATCTTGCACTATAATTTTAAACGAATGTTAATATCAATTTGTATATGCTATTTGTATACCACTGTGCAATAGTTTCTGCAAGATGTACAACCTTTATCAGAGGCAAAGAGACTTCTGACAGCTGTTGCTGAGTTTTAGTGGACGTGTTTTTGCATATAGAGTGTTCTATTGATGCACTTTGAGCATTCAGCGTAATAATTAGCCCGGGGACAAAGCTAACGATGTTTAAAAGAGGAAGTCCTTAGTAAAGCCAGTAATTAGGACTCTCCCCTCTAAGTTGTGGTTTATTAAGAAAGATATAATAAAGTTTGTCTTTCTTGTTGGTAAAGCATGGCTACACAGAATTCTTCATTGTAAGACTGACTGACTTAAGGCCAAGAACGGTCACTGAAACAGTTCCTGGTTTATGATTAACAGTTATTGCTGGGATTCAGAGTAGCTCTACATAAGTGAATGTGCAATAGCAAAAGATGCTAATTACACTGAATATGGTACCAAGTTGTTACTTATACTGATTAAGGTACAACATAGTTATGCTAATTTCATTTATTATGGAACAATGTTGTTGTGCTAATTACACTGATAACAGTACAAAGCTGTTGTGCTAATTACACTGATTATGGTACACATTTATATTAATTACACTGATAATGGTACAACGATCTTATGCTGATTGTGGTACAAAGTTGTTATGCTTATTACACTGATTGTGGTACAAAGTTATTTTACTAATTCCACTGATAGTGATACAAATGTAATGCTAAATACTCTGATAATGATACAAAGTTGTTTTGCTAGTTATATTGATTATGATACGAAGTTGTTATGCTAATTACACTGATTACAGTGCAAAGTTGTTATAGTTTTGTCATTGTTGTCAAGTACCTCAGAAATCCATTCATATTTAATCTGATTTACACTATATATACTCAATATTTAAGCAATAATTTACCAAAATATTGAATCAAAATAATTATAACAAAATATGCCTGTAGACACATAATATCATGAAATGATCTTTGCTATAAGCATACCAAGAAGTAAAACGTTGCTTTATTGTCTAAAAAGTAGTTTCAAATGTTTACAACTCCGAACTTCAACAATCATGATTATTGATAAATGTATTTGGTAACACATGTAATACGTCTGAAAGAGAAATTTTTGGACTGATTCAACACTGTACAATAAAACATTAATGATAAAATCATCTAAGCAAAGGAGACAAGTTTGTTATAATATATTTGCATAATGAATAACTTCCGAACTATTTGTTGTTAATCTGACAGAGTTGTTGAACTGAATTGCACTGACATTTTGTAAAACTAGTATTCACAGTTGAAATGTATTGCTTTTTGAGAAGACGTGTTGCTTTTGTCTTATATGTCTACAATCAGAACTGTTCTTGTCCTTTAGAATAATTTATTTAATTTTGCTCAAGTTGCTTTAGTCGTCATTCAAAACAGGAAAATGGATGCAATTGTTGGCTTAAATAAACCCGAAATGCTTAAAGTATATGTTGATGTTTTTGGAATAATATTATAGTATATTTTTCATCCTTATTTGACTCAGAATGCAACTGATATGAACCATCAGCTTCTTAAAGTGTAATGCAGAAGCCTATTTGTAAATGTCAACAGGAAGAGCAATGCACCAATGTACTCTCAGAAGAGGACTTTGCAGCTTGTACACATTACAAAGTTAATACACATATCATGTAATTGTTCTTGTGTGAAAATAAGTCATATATAAATTATTTGACCACCTGTTCCAAATGTATTTCATTAATGAATTATATTTTAATAATTATTTTTTGATTTACCCGTAATATCAACTAATTATTATGCACTTTCAGGATCAAGTAGACATAATACCATATTTACTTGGATGCTAAGCTTGAACACTTATGTTACAATATTTAAGCTTGAACTACAAGATGTGTATTGTGTTCTACTATAGAAGAACATTTATGTTCATGAACATGGAGGTAGCAAACAAAGCGATAAATATTATTGAACATTGAATCAAATTAGTATACAGTGTAAGTTAACAAACTAGTTTGGAAAAATTGTTTTTGGTTCACAATTAGATTGTTTCTTCCATGTTCTACTCCATGCAGCTTGTTTATTTCTGACTTGCTTTGTTACAAGTAAACAGCTTTTTGCTTATTATAAGTTTACCATTCTGTTCAATATTGGAGATCTGATATTATTGAAGATGCAGATTATTTTGAAATAAAAATATCATGAAATACATCTAGACTTTATTATTTATTTTTGTGGAGTCACTTACTTGAGATAAAGGACTGTTTTACCCCCGATGAGCTTATTGCACAACATGGCATCTGGTGTTTTCCGTCCGTCCGTCCACCCCTCCATCCATCTTCTCCACAATTAGCCTAAAAGGGGCTGTAGCACGTTTTTTTACAAAATTTATTTTTTCAAAATTTATTTTTTCAAATTTCCTATTTATAATGATAGTTTATGTCCTTTTAATTTACTTAAGAAGGTAAAAATCCTTATTACACAAATCAGTTATCCGTAGTGGTAATAATGATGTTAAGATAAGATAAGAGATAAGATAAGATAATTCTTTATTATCCCGAGGGAAATTTACATTACATCTAATACAGTCTCAAATATATATATATAAAAAAAAAAAAAAACACCAGCCATATAAACAATATTATAAAAATGTAATTTGATCATTAAAAATTCATTCCAAAAAAATTCCATTAAAGGCATAAATGCTATTCAGAAAATTTGTTTTGACGAAACCTGTTTGTTCTACTCGTCAGCATACGCAGTCTGCATCCAGAGGGCAGTGAAGAATATTCCGAAGAAAGTATGCGAGTTGAGTCACTTAAAATTTTATTTGCTTTTTAACTCATCAGGCCTGAAAGGCCCGATGGGCTTATGGCATGGGATGTCGTCCGTCCATCCGTCCGTCCGTCCGTCAGTAAACTTTTAACTTTTTCGACTTCTTCTCCAGAACCAATGACTCCACAGAGCTGAAATTTTATGTACAGACTCCTTGGCCAATGGGGATTCTAAATTGTAGATTTGGTGACCCTGTGACCCCAAATAAGGGCCCCAGGGGTCATAACCTTAAAAGCTATTTTCATCTTCTTCTCCAAAACCAAGGACTCCAGAGAGCTGAAATTTTATGTACAGACTCCTCGACTGATGGGAATTCTAAATTGTAGATTTAGTAACCCTGTGACCCCAAATAAGGGCCACAGGGGTCACAACCTAAAAATCATTTTTCATCTTTTTCTCCAGTCCCAAAAGCTCTAGAAAGCTAAAATGTTATGTACAAACTCTTTGGCCAATGGGGATTCTAAATTGTAGATTTGGTGATCTTGTGACCCCAAATATGGATCACAGGGGTAATCACTTAAAACAGCTGTTTTAATGAACTGTGAAGATAATGAGATTTTATGTGCACTTCATATGTCAGCTTAAGAGTAATACTACATTATGGACATGTTTGATGTAATCAATGTGAAATAAGAACTATTGAATAGCCTGTGAACTGAATATTGTGACAGGATGCATAGGAAAAAAATTAAAAAGGGTTAACAAATGTTTTATTTTACATTACCGTAGATATGTGAACTAAATATGACTGGTGATGAAGTAAGATAAGACTATTAAAACTAGCTACATGAGTTTGTGATACCACATCTTCTTTTCCTGCCGAAGCGGCGTTAAACAATAACTCACTCACTCACTCACTCTTCTTTTCCAATAAAGAAAAATAAATAAAGATGGGGAAAACAAAATTTAAAATACCGGTATATAATTTACTGGCTGTGAGTCCAGGGTCTGCATGTTGCATAATTGCAGGTGTTGACCTGGGGAGTGACCACTCCCTGGCAGAGATGCAAACAGCAGCTTGCTAATACATGGAGGTTTCAGGTTACTTCTCTGCTGTGTTACTGATTTAGTCTTACACTCAGATGCTCAATAGAATTTATTAATTAAATATTGAAAAGGATCCTATGAAACTATGAGCCTATGAGAAACAGGATTTTTAGAAACAAATAGGGGCTCTTTTTTATTATGTAATAAATGTTGATAATTCCAGGATAAAAATAGGAAGAAAAAACAATAACCTGCAAAGGTCTACATTATTTATAATGAATATGGATTAATGTGTAACCAATTTTGATAATAAATTTGATGACTGAGCAATGACTTATTATGTGATATCTTAACCTTTTCCTTAAGGATAGTTAATAACATGATTCCTGATGAGCTTCAGAGCCAGTGGCTCTATTTTTTTGAAAGTTGTTGATCATAAAAACTGCATTACAACCAAACTGAACCGTATAAAACCCAAAAAATGCATGGTGGCCATTTTAGAGTGAACACATTTTATTATTTCGAATTACAAAAACATTTCCCATGGCTTTACCGAACCATGTACACTCATTTTTAGCTCATCAGGCCTGAAAGGCCCGATGGGCTTATGGCATGGCATGGTGTCCGGCATCCGTCCATCTGTCCATCCGTCCGTCCATCCGTCCGTCCATCCGTAAACTTTTCGCTTTTTCGACTTCTTCTCCAGAACCAATGACTCCACAGAGCTTAAATTTTATGTGCAGACTGCTTGGCCAATGGGGATTCTAAATTGTAGATTTCGTGACCCCATGACCCCAAATGGGGTCACAGGGGTCACATCCTTAAAAACCTATTTTCATCTTCTTCTCCAGTTCCAAAAGGTCTAGAGAGCTGAAAAGTTGTGTGCAGACTCCTTGGCCCATGGGGATTCTAAATTGTAGATTTCGTGACCCCATGACCCCAAATGGGGTCACAGGGGTCACATTCTTAAAAACCTATTTTTCATCTTCTTCTCCAGTTCCAAAAGGTCTAGAGAGCTGAAAAGTTGTGTGCAGACTGCTTGGCCAATGGGGATTCTAAATTGTAGATTTCGTGACCCCATGACCCCAAATGGGGTCACAGGGGTCACATCCTTAAAAACCTATTTTCATCTTCTTCTCCAGTTCCAAAAGGTCTAGAGAGCTGAAAAGTTGTGTGCAGACTCCTTGGCCAATGGGGATTCTAAATTGTAGATTTTGTGACCCTGTGATCCCAATCTAGGTCACGGGTCATGACCAAAAAACCTATTTTCATCTTCTTCTCCAGTTTATATGTAAAGCTCTAGAAAGGTGAAATGTTGTGTAGAGATACTTTGGTCAAAGGTGATTCTTGATTGTAGGATTGGTGACCCTGTGACTCCAAATGTGGGTCACAGGGGTCATGATCTAAAACCCATATTATTTTGCTTGTTAACAATGTATTACTTGAGATAACTTAGATATTCAACCTAAGATAATAAATCCATGAAATACTGATGAGCTACAGAGCCCATGGCTCTATTTTTTACTTGATTTTCCGAAGAGAGAAGGCTGTTTTACTATTGGTGGCATTATTTCTCAAATACATTTTCATCGACTTATTTGAGCGAAACCTGCTACTGCCCCTTTAAGAGAGCAGAAATCTTGTGCACATGCACCTGTACATTTCTATTAATTGCTGATGACATTTTGGCCTCTGATAACATCACAAGGGTCACACCATATTTATCCCCTGCCACAAGGAAATGGTATAGAAATTACCTCCATGGCTTTCGTTTCGGATTAGAACTCAAACACTTTAGGGCAACCTCAATGAAACTTGGTAATTTAAAAATGAATGTTATAATGAATATTTTAATTCAATCTGATGATCTAAAGAGCCAATGGCTCAATTTTTCAACCTTATATAGAAATGTAAAAGTCTGTTGAGCTACAGAGCCGATGATACTATTTTGTTTCTTGAAACATTTCCTAACAGCTCCGTAACGTATTCTTATTTCTCGTTTTTCTTCAAATGAATGGTTTCATGTGTACGTTTTCACCCAACTGTACGTACAGTAGTCTGAAAACGTACACATGAAACCATTCTTTTGAAGAAAAACGAGAAACAAGAATTTATTAGAAAAAAGATTTTCTAAAAGATAATTACTGAAACTATTTATGTGGTTGTCCAATGAAAGCCGCTGTAGCATGCCGTTCTTACTGAAATAAAGTGCTCTCACAAAAATGTAAAGACGTGTTACCAATGTATAATAATAATCCTGAATCAGTAAAAAGAATTCTGAAACGAATGTTCATTGTTCAGTTTTGGCAGTGCTTGCTCAGCCATGCGAGTACATTTCCTTTCGAGCGGCTATTTTAAGGTTCTTAATTAGCTACAGCGCTTTTAAGCACAATTTCTACATCGTACAAACACCTAGAAGTGTCTAAAAACAATGCGTTGGTGAAGATTTTACCAGTGCTTCGTGTTACAGCGACCATCTTGATGTGACAACTTTTGCAGACTGTAAAAACACTTTTCGTCTACTTAATTAGGAATAAGAATAGATAGATTGGTTATTGTATATACTGTCATGTGTGACTTCGACTTTTCCATCTCTATTAACCCCAAGCTAATGGATGTGATGTTATTTAGTTTGGCTGAATTTGCAACCCTGCCTGTCCCTGGCTCAAGTTGATTAGAACAATATTTATTCATGAAAATGAATGGATTGGAAAACAGGCATATAACGCCTATGTAATATCTCTCCAATACAAACTAATATAATCCAATTCTGAGAAATATACAGTACATGATAACATATTCGTAATAGTATGATAGTAATTATATCATCAAATTAGCAAGGAAATTAATTAAGAGAAACTTACTTTGGGTAAAATAGTAATGCAACAAAGTGACGATATTTTGGTAAATTTCATGTAAATGAAGTTTTTCTAACAACGTCTCTTGTGCCTTTGTACAGATATTCTAAATATAATCACAATAATCAAAAACAAGGTAAAACAAATGAAGTATACAAAGTTTGAAGGCTTTTCCTCTGAAGGCGATATTTTAGGCTTCTCAAGCAATTGATCATAGGACTAACCTTGGAAATGATGTTATCAGTATGTATATTCCACCGACCATCGTTTTGAAAAGTCAATCCTAAATGAGTATGAGAGTCAACAGATTTGATAATTGTATCATTCAGTGCAAGGCAAGGTATTAATGTTATTGATTTCTTTCTAGAAAAAAACTATAGATTCTGTTTTTATTGTTGTTGAAATCTACCCTCCATGTTTTGGCCCATTTTGCAATAATTTTACAATATATAACATATATATAAACATATATATAAACAATTATCACATATAAGGATGTATCATCAGCAAACAATTTTATATTGCAGTTAATTTCTTCAACAATATCATAAATATAGACCAAAAAGAGCAGGGGCCCAAAAACTGATCCCTGTGGGACGCCCGCTTCTAATGATTTAACATTTGATTTATATCCATTTATTACTATAAATTGTTTTCGAATAGTTAGTTAACCTTTTTTCCTCAACTTGATCAGTGTTTATTATTTCATAATCCCTTACTTTCTTCAGAAATATCTCACCACAAAGGTCTACCTCTAAGTTACCAGTAGTTGCATAGTTCGTTGTCTTGTGAGTTTGAAGCGCTATAAAATCTCTTCTTTGCACCGTTAATTGTTCAACAACGATCGAGTTAACAATCATGTCGTGAGAAAGTTGAGTTTTAGGTTAAAACTTTTTTTGTTACAAAAGTGTGTTCACATGAGCCTAAGCTTGGTATTTCTGTAGTGATTAATGTACCCGCCCTCCTGTCCTGTTCACCATAGAAGCGAGTTCGTTCATCAGTCACGCTATACAAGTTGCTTTTACACAGTTTACTTCAATGTGTCTCGATGGGGTTTACGGGTTCGAAACGTACTTTCTTCAAAACATTTGCAGTTTATATTATGACAAAACGTTGAGAATTTAGGTTTAGATTGTTTCTTTATATCTTTACTTTGAAAATATATCAGGTTTTACAATCATCGTAATTTTGTCCTAACAAGGTTTACAATAATCTGTAAAGCCTCCTTGGGGGACTTACAGTGTTGTAAGTCCCTCATACCGGGTGATACGGTTTAAGAAAGTCATTTCAAGCAGGACGTTATATGACTAAAAGGTTGATAATGAAGAAAGAGTTTGGGACTAAGCACACATCCCTGCCTGCTACCCATGATACAACTGAAATGTCCAGAGAGACCGCTTCCCGTTCTTACACATGCACTGAGATTTATGTACGTTGATGTTTACATGTTCATTATATTTCCTTTCAGCCCACATCATAATAGGTCATTATAGTGATTACGATATTATCAATAACCAGAGGATATCTAATAAATTTACCACGTTTATCTCATCTCGTGAGGTAGAAAGGTTATATTTTCACGAGTGGCGCAGCCACGAGTACAAATAGAAAACGTTTCTACCTCACGAGATGAGATAAACATGGTATTTGTCAAATATTGACAGATATTCTATTCATGTTATGATGTTATCCTAGTTTTTACGTCCGAACAGGGTCTTTTTCACGGCGAGCTGCCGCTTGGAACAGCCCGTCACTACAGTAACACTGTGACGTCATAAGCCAATACGCCGCTTCAGAATATTGTGTTTTATTATGTAAGCATATTTTCCCCGCGATCTGATTGGTTGAGAGGCCATCACGTGACCGTCGACAGAAAAGCATATTGACTCCAGCCCGAGTCCGACCAAAAGCCGTATTGACTTGAGTGACGTCAAACGATTGTTGCATGACGTCATGCTATTGTTATCATGACGTCATGTGACCGCAGGCCCAGCTGTTCAAACCGAATTGCATTTTTGACTGTATTTCATTGTTATCCTTTCATTTCTGTATTACTTACATAATAAAACAATTATAGACTGATGATTCGGTCAATACCTGTTTTTATGGATCCGAGAAAACAATATTGACCGCGGACTTCGTCCTTGGTCAATATTGTTTTCTCGGGTCCATAAAAACAGGTATTGACCTCATCACCAGTCTATAATTGTATAATGTCGTCAAATATATCAGTCACTGGTCGCAGTAGTTTGATAGACAGTTTATTTCACTGATAAATAGAGGATATTTGTCTTTTCTTGACAAATACCATGTTTATCTAATCGAGTGAGGTAGAAAGTTTATACTATCACGAGATGAGATAAACACGGTATTTGTCAAGAAAAGACAAATTTTCTATTTATTATATGACCAAATCCTTGCATATTCATCGAAATCGACTTGCTTAAGTCGGCTCCAGAACGAAACTGTCGCCAAAGCAACAATGTGCCGTCATGAACGTGTCATGAAGTAGGGGCATTGTTTTATGACGTCAGGACATTGTTATATCAGTCATAACACAGTGATAACACGTTTCATTGTTATTTTCACTAGTAACTGATAATACGGTTCATTTTCATTGATAGATCCCGGTATTTCACCTGCAATCATATAATAAATCTCAGTACTTCATTGCTCGTCGTATTATAATATATGTCAATCGTTTGGCTGCTTTACTGTGTTTTTCTTAACTAGTCTGTCATGGACACAACGTACACTTTGCAAGAAACGTTCTGTAAATGTGTGTCATGTGTTTTCAAGTAGCATTTACAAATTATGAACATTTCTCAATTTTATCAAATTCCTCTCAAATCGTCAGATTCAGTAAGCGCACCTATTGAATTTGATACAACTTTTCGGTATCCTCTTATTTCACAGACTTTATCCCTTATCAGACCTGTCTTTGATGACAAACACACAGCCGACTGTGCTTGTGATATTCTCTAGGGGCTGATAGATTTATCTACAACACTTCACGTGGAATGCTCAATCCGGAAGTCGGGAATGTTGGAATGTACAAATGTACAAGTTAACACGTGCACAAGTGAAAGTTATCTTGACAGTCGGTTATCTTCAATGGAGGTATCCAGTGTTTCGTGGTTGCGAACAACACTCGAGACAGACAATTGAAAACAGTATCTCCAAGCAATTCGTTGGTTTGTCTTCCGTCCTTTTCTGTTTAAAGTTTTCAGTTCAAAATGTTCATGTGTGGATTATGTTCAAGTTAATAGCATCAACTCTAAAAAACAATAAGAAAATCGATTGTTCTAATGCATAACCATATATATTAAATGTATGAACATCTGACACTGTGAAACTGTCAATTCATCAATATATATATATATATATATATATGGGGGGCCAAATGGGAATTTAATAGCTATTGCGTAAGCTTACTAAATGTTTGCCTGAAGCAGTGAGCGTACTAAATACAGATTAAAGTCCCGTTTTGCACCCTATACATATACAGTTATCACTCAACCAATATTAACACCAACTTAGAACGATTCATTTTCAGTGAAATATTGGCCTTTAGAAACAATCAGTGAAACGTATTGAGTATTGGGGATCATACCCAGGTGTATGTTATGGTTCAAATTGATCGTAGAATTAAAGGTGTATAAACAAGACCTATAGCTACCATATAACCCTACTAGACATCCCTGCATACTTTGTTGGAGTATTCAAGTTATTTATGTTAATACTAGTTGTCTGTGATTCTCATTACATGCTTTGTCTACTAGAATAGTTGAGAGTTACAGGTTTACACTCTAACGGCGGTTTGTGTGTGTAGATCATTTACTTGTGTCATAACAAAAAAACATAACAAAACCTTTTTATATCATCTATAGCTTACACACAATCACTCAGTACACTTTCCCGGCTGTCCTGGCGAAAACAGTGTTCATGCACATTGGTAGGTTTTGATAGTTATGCTGACAAACCTTCCTCGTATGATTTTTGTGGGGAATGGTTTGGTGGAGGAGGGGGCGATGGGTTAGCACATTGCTCAGTGTCTTTGACATCATGAGGTCCGGAGTTTAAATCCTACCAGGTTCCACTTGCAGTAACGTTTTGGACCATTATTTTGAACCCAGCGTTAAACCAAGGACGTTTATATGGAATACACCCTATGTTAAACCAAACATCACCTCACCCTAAATATTCTGTAAATGTTATTTTTATCCAAACCGTTTTGGGATTAAAAATGGAATATAATTATAGGATTTCAATGTTGATCCATTCGTCATCACCAATTAACAACTGGACTTTTGCCCAATGTGGTGATGGTGCATGTTCGTGTTTTTCTGTTATATGATTTATGTTTCTTAAATCCATCCAAGATGTGTTTCATCAATTTCCTGTAGCTTTCATAACATTGACAATGACTGGAATTGTACTGATCTTCGAAAACACGTCTAGTTAATGGTCTCCCGTGATGCACTGCCTGCTTCAGTTATTACCCATCATGCACAGCGCCGCCAGGAAATATGGGCCGTGTTCAAGATAGGTTTCAAACCTATCTTGAACGCGATTGCTCAATGTAGCGCTACTAGCAAGGCGAGCAAACTTCGAGGAATTTGCACTGTATCGTTCAAGAGAGAGTGAGCGCTACATTGAGCGCTACATTGAACGATCAATGATCAATTTAAGCGCTCGCTGTTATTGAACGGAACCCTGGAATACCATTTTGCTAAAGGTATGTTCCCACTGCCTTACAACTCATCAAACAGTTCAAGGTTCTCGTATGGGGATCTAGCTGCTGATGCAGAAAAAAGAATAGTATGGTGGAAAGTTTACAATACAAAACATGCACCAACATTCTTCAACACAGCTGAGCGGCGTTAGTTTTCTGTGCAAGAGAAACTTATCAAACCTCTTCTAAAGACAGGTGCCGTTTAGGTTTATAGGATGTATGGTTTAACAATGAAACACTTCAAGTATGACATGTCATGCTAACCAATGTTTAACCTGAAGGATGAAGTTGGACGATTCTGTAGAAGTTTCTTTGCTTCAAAGTGCAGTTAATCAAGGATAATACCATGGAGGTTTTGATCCATTTAATGGGAATAATTGCTTAATTTATGTTTGATATAAGGTAGAACTATTTGGAACAAGGGAAAACATCTTCTTAGTTTATGCAGTTTAATTATCAGATTGATTCCCTTGAATACATGCATGGGTTTCTAAAATGTAGTTCTTATTTTGCTATTGTTGAAACATCCTCTATAAGAGTGTCCACTAATAAAAGTTACAGGCTTAGACCTTTTTATAACTGGCATTCTTATAGAAGCCTCTGGCTATGCAGATCACTAGGCTTTCATTAATATCTTTATAATGCTGTAAGTTTATTTTTGAAAAGTAGTTGTCAAAGGGTTAATAAATCTACAAGTAATAATCTACATTTGTCAAGGCGTCTGTATACAACACTTCAGTTTTTAAATGTCTTATTAGTAGCTGTTGCGCACTTTGGGGGTCAGAGAACCGCCAAATCTACAATTTAGAATTCTCACTAACTAAGAAGACTGTAATAAAAGCTTTCTAGGGTTTTAATTCATAAATGACATTCAAGATTGTGTTCCTTGTCACTCTTATCAGAAGTTAAATATATATACAATTAATAACACCCATTGGCCTAGGTACACAAGATTTCAACTTTCTTAAGTTGAAAAAGAGAAAAGTTTACAGATGGATAGATGGACGGACGGACGAAGTGATGTAAGCTCATCTGGAAAACTGAAAAGGATTCTTTTATCTCAAGTAAAATGTAACTGAATCCACAAATATAAATAATAAAGTCTAACTGTATTTCATGATATTTTTATTTCAAAATCATCTGCATCTTCAATAATATCAGAACTCCAATTTTGAACATAAGTCAATGCTAAATTATTAGCAAAAACAGACACCCTATACACACGATTTCAGCCCTATAGGGCTTTTCGTTTTTGTGAAGAAGGTGAAAGAAAATAGGTTTGAGGTCGTGGCACCATTGGACAAAATGTTTGAACTGAGGATTTCAGCTCTCTATAGTCCCTGGGAAGAAAACGAAATTACAGTTTGCGAAAACAGTTTGTGGACGGATGGATCGATGGACGGACACCAAGACATGCCATACGCCTATCAGGCCTCTCATGTCTGATGAGCTGAAACAGTAATTTGTTTGTTGAAAACTATGCAAAAACAGTGACAGTTGTTTGTTGTTGATATTTGTATGATAAGCTGTAAACAACTTGAGTATTTGTTATTGACAAAACGATACTATCTCTTGAAAACAAGTTAAAATTTACTGACTGAGAGATTATGATAAGTTTGTCAAAAGATTTCTTCACTATTGTGTCCGTCCCATCGCCCTGTTATTAACAATATTTTACCCAAATCTAGCTTATGCTGTAGGGCTGCCCGAAATCGCAAATCGTATTGAATGTTTAAATGGTTTATACGAGCTCCAGAGAGGTCGGTTTCCACAAGGTATCGTTCCCCCAGTCACTAAATCTCACACAGAAGCTGCTGCACTATAAACAGCATCCTAACTAAATTCATGCAGAACATATCCAGGCACCAATAATTGTGGAATTTATGGAATTTTACTCTTTTCTGGTTTTGCAGTCTATCTTATAGTTCTTCTTAGCAGTTTTATCTGGAAATCCGTTGATACAAATGCAACATAGTTTAATCCAAGGTTTCGCTGAACAGCCGACCTTCTTCTGAAGATATATACTGAAAGCGTATAGTGTTCACTATTTTACCGGTAGGGGAGTAACATAAAACCTAAGCTAATAAGCTGTGCGCACGTCTGCAAGGTACCATTATATCGAAGAAAACAACCATAAGTCCTTAACACCAAAGGAAAAGATACACATATCGAGCAATGGTGTAGTTGCTTAATTTAATTATTTTCCCTCACATTCTCTGGATAGATTTTTCAGTTACAGCTGCAGTCAAGTCTTGCAGTCTTCTTTTCTGTGTTTCCTTGAGGAGGAAATGTGTATTGGAAACCATGATCATCCAGGCAAAACAACAATTAAGATACAATCAAAGAATTTGAGTATTACCTGTAACTAAACATGTTCCTTTCATAGATTTCATTGTAACCTGCATGTTATGGCGTACATGCTAATATCGCTCTCTTGTAATAACGAAGTTGAACAAACATTGAACTTCAAAGTCACAAGCAACCATTCATTTTGAGAGAAAGAAATCAGTTCTAGTTGATTTTGAGATCATTGCTGTGACGAAAGCTTGCTTTTAATGCTAATAACAAAACATGCCTCAATCCTTCAGAACATTTATAAAAAATATGTTTAAACTCTCCGAAAACACTATGTTAAACATCTACAATGAACAATAACAAATACTGATATTAACATATTGTGGTGAATTTTATGAAAATAATTTCTCATTTGTCTAACTAGTAAAGTGTAACAGATTTACAGGTAAAGACCAAACATAGTCAACACTAATCTGAAACTATTTACTCGGTGTACATGTATTCAGTGACTATCCCTCAGAACAACATGTGCTGTTTTCAGAGATGCATGCTTGAAGAACTGTCATAACTAATTAGCAGGTTTCTATCTCTGACATGTTATTTGGTAGTTGTTTTGACATATCAATTTCTTTTCTCAATTATTTTAGGAAATAGGTATATGAAATGTGCTGTAACCACGCAGAGCAAAAAGTTTCAGTAGAGAAGCGGTAACTTGAGTAAGTTAGTTTCTGAAATGTTTTCAAATCAAGGAATGTGTTTACCTGAGAATTACAAGGATTAGATTTTGCGGGGCAAATAGCTCATCAAACTACAGTTGATCAGGTTAACTGAAGAAGTGGGTGTAAGAGTGTTAACAATTCTACACTTTTAATCCATATCAAGGCATTAGTACACAGCATTTAGCTTTCTAAAGGTTTTAGTTCTTGAAAGGAAAACATTAGTTTCAATGCCCCTGTCGCCTGTAATTAAATCTACAATTTATAAACCCCATCTACCAAGGTATACACCCTATTTCAGATATCTAGTGCATTTAGTTTTTTTAGAAGAACCTTTTTGATGTTTAGGGCGTGGCACATGGTTATAATCTCCATGTACTATGGAGTCTGCACACAATATTTGGCTTTTGAATATGGAGAAGAAAGGGAAAATAGGTTATTAGTTTGTGGCCCGTGTGGCCTTTATTTGGAGCCACAGAGGCACCGAATCTACATTTTATAATATAGTGAGTGGGTGAGTTATTGTTTAACGCTGCTTGGCAGTATCGCAGCCATCAGAGGCGTATTTTATGATATACATTAGTTACAGCGTCTAAGATAGATGTACTAATATAGCCTATCTGTCATGGGTGTCAGCAAATATGGTCTCTTCACCGCATTAGCAAACACACGAAAAGGCGACATACAGCTAGCATTTGTCTAAGTAAAAAATTCTGCTTGTTATCGAAGTTTTAGCTCACACGTATTTTTTTAATATATATATCATCTCATAAGGATTCCTTAGGGATATAGGAGAAGATACTAACTTCTTTTTAATCTGGCCATCTGCCCCTCGAACCTAGAACATGGAAGTTGACTCCAATACAAGCGTTACATTACAAGTATTTCAGAAGCGATGCCTTTGTTCTCTTGGCCAGCATGTTTATTACATCATCGTTCCCAGCATTAAGTCTAATAAACACGTTGTGAATGGTAAATCATATGACTTGTTTTCCAATTGGCGATTAACGTACATATTGCAAGTGATATTTTCTGTATCCTTCATAACCAAATGATTTCTGTCACCTGATCGTTCTCTTACAATATAATTTCCAGCTGCTGTAAGTCCGAGAATAGGTTTTTTAATTTCATATTAATCAGTTCAACCTTTTGTTGCTGGCTTAATTCATCCTCTACGCATTAAGACAGTGGTTTTACAAAATTTGACAGATGTAATCACTTTTATTTCACTTTACATATTAATATATATATTAATCAAATCTTATATCAAATTAACCTCTACCACACGCTATCAAATCGAAGTTGGCAGGGCAATTAAGTTTGTACAAGTTTGTACTAGAATTGTTTTCAAACACAAGGCTACAGAGACAGTCTGCCTTACTTCTTTTTGGTTGTCACTCTAAATTCCGGGCATCATAGTTTTCTTCCAATTCAATACACGCTGTTGTTTACTCTCAGCTGGAAGGTTAATAGTTCATACAAAATTAGTGGAATATTGTAAGATTTGTTCAATGTGTAAATGATGAAATGATTGAAATTACAATTTCAAAGTTTATACTAAACAAATTAGCAATCAAATGATTTTGTTGGTAAACATCTTTCCTCATCCTCAACATGTTGTGGATATAAAAGTCTCCAGGAGGACATGTAAGGATAAACTCTACAATCCTATGGGTGACAGATATTGAGTTTTGCCACCTACTTATGTAAGATCGTGCATTACCTAAACATCCAGTGTATAATCCACTTATAAAATACTCCCCAGAGCATGAAACATGTGGTGATGTTCGGACAGAAAGTTCGCTGAGTTGTGTAGACAGACCTCGTTATAAATTCAGTGGAGAATGTCTTGGGAAAACTTATCTGACATTTCGTGATCTAAAGTGGTTTTTCTCTCCTTAATTTACATTGCTTTTGAATAATATCAGCTCACATACAGTCTATCTTGGTTTGTTTGCATCTTATGGAGAGAAAACAGTTTGTTTACTGTAATTCAACTTACCGTTCTTTACTTTGGCAAATAGTCTGATATTTGAGAAACCTAAGCAATTTCATATATCTTAATGATCATATATAAAGATATATAAAACACCACAGCTAATTTCCCAGCTGCCATTAAATGACCTCAGCAACAGCTTTACTGTTGGTCTCCGCATTATCAATAGTATCGCCCCTTTGTGAACATAAATAACACTATACAAATAAAAGGGATAATAAACATAGACACAAAACCTCAAGGTAAACAGGCAGTTTTTTTAATTTAATAAACACAAGAACACTGCAAATGTTCACCGTGTGGCTGTTGTAATGACCTCAGCAAGAACTGTACATGACTTTCGTCAACTGTTGCTAGGAGACAGATAATGCTGTCCTTGACCTGCGCAGTATCAATAGCAGTGTTCTGTTGTATATGCATCACAAAAAAGGATAATAAACATAGATAGATAACCTTCGAAATACAAAACAAGTTATACAAAGGATTTTAAATTTCAATTGGCATTGAACATTTTAAAAAATAATCAAAAGCAACAATAGAAAAACTTGTTTATGGCAATTAAAGTATCATTCTAATTTTTCAACCTTCTCAATTCCAGTACTGGAACTCAGACAACAATTAACTTCATTTGTTGTTCCACAAATTTGTAACAGAAGAAAGTATGCTGTGTCAATTTTTATGTTAACGTCAGGTAAATAAATAAAAAGGTAACAATGTATTACATGTAAGATTCATCGTATGCAAGGTACACTCCAACCGTTCTTCTATCACCCATTATCCAAGCAGGATAAGTAATTCCTTCTAAATCTCGTTAAAACAATTTTTCCTAATTCGTTCTTAATCAAAATATTCCCCAGGATTAGGCAACTGAGGAAAAGTAAAAAATCCCACCAATTAATATCTCTTTGGCTGAAAAACATCAAAATATGAGTTTGACATTATGTGTTCCTTTAAATTATTCCAGTCGTATTCAGAAAATTGACTTGGACTTTAAGTTATAAAACCTAAGTGTATGAATCTTAATCAGAAGTATTAAGTTTAAATTAATACAGTTATTGAAAATAGTCCATTTTATTATAACATGGTTATATTTGGGATAACACAACCTTCAATAGTACAAATTCCTGTACTTTTTCGGTACAGTCCAGTGCTTTTGAAGGTAGTGTTATCCCAAATATAACCATGTTATATTTCTTCACTATCTAAATGGCATGTATTTCTAAGTCCATTTTATTGATATTATAACGTTACTTTATTGAATTATGAATAAGAAGTATCCCCCTTCATGAAGGTTATTTGCTGAGTCAGCTACATCCTGTGGTTAGTCCGGTGTTTAAATCCCATTGAGAGATGGCCCATACGCAGTAACATTCTGTTGCAATATTTTGAGACGAGTGTTGAACAAAATATCACCTCACACAACATGAAATGTGGAAAATGTTTTATCAGAATTACTTTGAAAACAGTAAAGAGCTGTTCCATATGCAGATGATGATGGCCCATGTTGAATTTCTTCTGTTATGTCATACCTCTGAAATTCATGCAAGATGTATCTCATTTCAAATGATAATGAAAGAAACTGTTAATATGTTTGTGAGAGTTCCAGTAGTTTTCTTCCCTGTGATGCATTTCCTGTTTAGTTCCGTTAATCAAGGATGTTAGCATGGAAGTGTTGTTCGATTTCGTGCAAACATAGGGATAATAGTAATATTTTCAGAATAAAATATTTTCAGAGTCTAAGTGTTAGGCTATGTGATGGTATTGAAAGCATCCTTTGCTGTGCAAACCTCCATTGAAACGATGTGAGACACTTTGATTTTGCTATGTCACTTTTTGGTCACTCTGACCTCGATCATAAGTGGCATGTTTAAGGTGATCTTATATCCCTTCGAGATGATATAGACTTATAGTAAGGCAGGCACAAACATAATGGCTCTATAGCTTCGTGTAAGTCTTTATATTGAATATGATAGTATCAATAGTTTGCCATAACCAATATAACATGGACAATGTACACGTTGCAATATTTTTAAAATATTTGTTGTCATATGTTTTCAAAGTTACATTTACTCCAAATCATTAACATAACTCATATTTTGCATGTTTATCAAATTCCTCTCATATCATTAGATTCAGTAAGCACACATAGGGGCTGATGACTTTATCTTCAACACTTCACGTGGAAAGTTCTATCCGGAAGTCGGGAATGTTGGAATGTACAAGCAAGTTAACACGTGCACAAGTGAAAGTTATCTTGACAGTCTGTTATCTTCAATGGAGGTATCCCGTGTTTCATGGTACCGAACTAACAACAACACTCGAGACAAACAATGGAAAACAGTAATAATAATTGTATAGACAATTCGGTGGTTTTTGTTCAGTCCTTTTCTTTTTAAGTTTTCAATTCCAAATTTACATGTTTGAATTATTATGTTTAAGTTAATAGCATCATCTCTAAAAACACAGAACCAAAAATCGAGTGTTGTGTTTTTTTACTCATATATACAAAATGTTGGAGAAACAGACACTATCAAACTGTCAATTTATCAATCATACATATATTTGTGGTGCCAAATGAGACATCAATCGCTATTTAGTAAGCTAACTAAATATTTGCCTTAATTAGTAAGCTTAACTCAATTCCGATTGAAGTCTCATTTGACACCCTATACATATAAAGTTAACGCACAACAAATATTAACACCAGTAAAAAACTGGCATTTAGAAAACAATCAGTGAAAAATATTGAGAACTAAGGATCGAACCCAAGTGTACGTTATAGTTCAAATTGATTGTAGAAGGTTGAAGGCGTATGAATAAAACCACAAACGACCTGGCTACCACAACCCTACCAGGCATCCCTGCATACTTTGTTGGAGTATTCAAGTTATTTATGTTAATACTTGTTGTCTGTGATTCTCATTACATGCTTTGTCTACAAGAAAAGTTGAGAGTTACAGGTTTACAGTGTAACGGCGGTTTGTGTGTGTAGATCATTCACTCGTGTCATAACAAAAACATAACAAAACCTTTGTTTATCATCTAGCTTGTACGCACTATATCACCTATCCTGGAGGACGCGGAGTTCATATTGGTAGGTTAAAATGTATAGTTAAACTGACAAAACTTCCTCGCATGACTTTGATGGGTATTTGGTGTGTGCTGATAAGAGCTGTTCCGCATGTGCAGTAACGTTTTGGAAGAACAGTTTGAAACGAGCATTAAACCAAGGACGTATGTACAATAAATCATTGATTAAATCAAACGTAACCTCATCCAAAATATACTGTAAATGTTATTTTAATCAAAACCTCTTTTGGATTAATAAAACGGAAAACAATGAAAGTATTTGATTACTGATCCACTTCATCATAAACGCTAAACATCTTAAATTTTGACCCATGGTGTTGATTGTGTTTGTTCAAGTTTTTCTGCCATTTGATTTATGTTTCTGAAATACACCCAATATGTTTCATTAATTTCCTGCAGCTTTCATTACATTGTCAGTGAAAGGAAATGTTCTGAAAATATTCGGACACACCTCCAGTTAATTTCCTACCGTGATGCATTGGCTGTCCCAGTTATTACCCAGCATGCACAGCAGCGCCAGGAAATATGGAGTATCATTATTCTAACTGCCTTAAAACTCATGAAACAGTTCAAGGTTATGTTATGGGAAACTAGTTACTGATGCAGAAAAAGGGTACCCAGAATAGTATACAAGCATGCACCAACATTCTTCAACACAGCTGAGCGGCCTTAGGTTACTGTGCAAGATAAACTTACCAATCTTTTATAAAGACATTAGCCTTCAGGGGCGGATCCAGGATTTTTGAAAGGGGGGGGTCCCAAAACAATTTTTCTCCACTCAGTGGGGGGGGGGGGGGGGGGGGGGGGGGGGGGGGGGGGGGGGGGGGGGGGGGTAGATGTATATCCCAACTTATACATGGATTTGAAAAGGGGGGGGTCCGGACCCCCTGAACCCCCCCCCTTGGATCCGCCACTGGCCTTTAACCCTTTCACCACTAAGAAACCCGAACACTAATACATTTTCTGGCCTCTGTAGAAGCTTGTTGAGGTGAAAGGGTAGGATATATAGGTATGTAATTTTTTTTAACAATAACAAAACTCAACAGTGTAGTTATTCTTATGCTATACAATGTTTAGCTCCAGGGATGAAGTGGGTTGGTTATTTAGAATATTCTTTATCGTCTAGCTGGCATGCACACTCTCTTGGTGTCAATCAAGCTTTTTTTTAAATCAAACCTTTTTTTCATTAACAAATGGAAAATAATCAAATAATGATTAAAAGGATTTTATTACTGATCCACTTCATCATAACCAGTACAAATCTCGAATTTTGCCAAAGATGATGATGGTGCATGTTCATGTTTTTTTTCTGTTGTATGATTTATGTTTCTGAAATCCATGCAAGATAATTTCATTTCCTGCAACTTTTATTACATTGCATATTGCATTACACTGATTTTCATACACACTTCTAGTTAATTTTCTCCCGTGATGCACTGCCTGCTTCAGTTATTACCCATCATGCACAGCGCCGCCAGGAAATATGGAATACCATTTTGCTAATGGTATGTTCCCACTGCCTTAAAACTCATCAAACAGTTCAAGGTTCTCGTATGGGGAACTAGCTGCTGATGCAGAAAAAAGGTACCAAGAATAGTATGGTGGAAAGTTTACAATACAAAACATGAACCAACATTGTTGAACGGCGTTAACCATCTGTTCTAAAGACATGTGTCGTCAAGGTTTATAGGTATGTTTTAAACAATAACAAAACTAAAATTAAAAAATAGAATAGTTTGTTTATGTGTTATCTGTTCCCCACATTTATAGTTTTAAACGATTTCTAACTGTTTTTTTCTCTCCAAAAATACCGCCATTGCCTGTGTAGCTAAGTAAGCTCTGAATAATACTTTATGTAAGGTTTAGAAGTCAATTCTTCAAAAGGGAAAACAAATCTACAAATGCTAAATTACGTTGGCCAAGGCGTCTCTGCACAAAATATACGTTTTCGTATGCTTTTGATAATGTATTTTTGGATCAGAGAAAGTCAAATCTACAATTTATAATCATAAAAAGTGTCAGCTTCCTAGGGCTTTTTCATGTATGACAATATTTGTTTTAGATTGTGTACAATGTGGCTTTTAAACAGGCTAAATACAAACTTTTAGGTAGTGACCCCATTTTCCATTGGGAAAAGTGTCTGTACACAAGATTCAGCTCTCAAGGGCCAATGGGAAGGAGATGTTTAAATTCTCTACAAATGTTACGTTAAACATCTTCAACGTACAGTAAGCAACATTTATGGCAACATATTATAGTACATTGAAATTCTCTCTCATTTTTTAAAAGTAAAATATAATATGTAACATGTTAATAAATGGTATGAATATCAGCAATACACATTTGTAATTCATCCATAGAGCTTGTTATCGGTGACTACACCTCAGAAAACATGTGCTGTTTACAAAGATGCATATTTAAACAACTGTCATAACTCATATATATACTCATAACTTCATATCTCTGACATTTGTTTTGAAATATCCAGTTTCTTTCCTTAATCAGTTTAGGAAATACATATTTGAAATTTGCTGTAAACACACAAAGCAAACATTTTCAGCAAAGAAGCGATAACTTGAGTAAAGCAGTTAACTGAAATGTTTTCAAATCCAGGAATGTGATTACTTGACGTTCTTTACATGTTCTGGTATTTAATTCCTTAAGAAAAGTCTAAGACAGATTGGATAATGATTAGCAAAATAACTCATCAATCTAAGGTTGAACATGTTTATTTCTGAGAAGTAGTTGTCAGAGGCTTAACTTTTCTACAGTGTTTAATCAGCTTTTTAAGTTTTATAAGGCTTTCAGTTCACCATCTATGACCCATGTTGGTGGCCAAAAAGTAATCAAGTCTACCATTCATAAACCCAATCTACAATCTGTTTAAATATTTAAGCTTTCCAGTGCATTAATTGTAAGGAAGAAGAAACCTATTGGTGTCAAATATGGTTTTAAAGATTCAACATATCTACAATTGATAACCTCCATTGACTAAGGAGTCTGTATACAGCTTTTGACTTTTGCTCCTGGAGAAAAGTGAAAATATGATCCGTGGCCCCTTTGCCCATAAGTGGGGTCATAGAGGTTTTGTGATAGTTTATGATAGCCTTTGGTTACGGCGTCTGTACACAACATTTGACCTTTCTAGTCTTTTGATTCTTAAGAAGGTGAAAATATCATTTTAGCGAATGGTCTGTGTGGTCCATGTGGCCTATGTGACCCTTTTTAGCCCGAAAGTCAACCAATCACAGCCGCGCTGTTATATCGAATTGGTCTGGACGACTTCCCTGCCTCGTCACTAACTACAGAAGGTATTGAACTTCTGCCATCATTATCTTTTGAGAAAAAAGTTTCAGATTTTATTTCAAAAGAATTCTGATTTTCACAGAACATATGAAGTCAATTGACGCAAAAGATCATTACTGCATATGTCGGAGCCCTCTACAACTGACTGTGTTGAAAGGTAGTCAGTGGGCTTTGAATACTGGACTTAATGACGTCAATGCACTAACCATAGGATTAAACTGATTAAGGAGGTAAATCTGACATTCATTAGAATAAAGGAAAGAAGAAAATGGAGTATTTTAGATCACTGTATTAATTTAAACTTAATACTTACGATTAAGATTCATACACTTAGGTGTTATAACTTTATTTCCAAGTGCCTTTTCTGAATTGTAATACGTTTTCAGGACGACTTGAATTGTTTAAATGGAGCACAATATGGCCAGGCTCTTACTGTATATAATTGAGGTAAAATATAATACTTGGTGGGATTTTGTTCTTTCTTCAGTTGATTATTCCCTGAGAGGCACTGTTTAAACGAGATTTAGAAATAATTACTTATCCGTCTGGGATGATAGATGAAGTCGGATACCGATCAGTGTTGAACGATTAGCTGGCATCCTCCATAGGATGAATCTTACATAAATATACTGTTACCGTACTTGACGTCTAATATAATGATTGACACAATCTTTATTCCTCTGTTAAAAATTTGCTGTGCAACAAATGCAGTTAATTGTTGTCTGTGTTCCCATTCTTCATATTTGAACTGTAGGATAAGTTTTATTGAAACGTTTTCATTGTTGCTTTTGATTATTCTCTTAAATGCTAAATAGCAATAATGTGATTAAGTAATCTTTATATACATCAAGATTTCTGCGTCTGTGTTTATTATGTACTTTCTGTTTTGTTTCTATGTATTACTATGTGGGCAGCACAGTCTATCTATCTTCTAGCACCAGGTGGTGAAAGTGATATACAGTTGTTGCTGAGGTCATTGCAACAGCCACAGGATGGACATTTGCTGCTGTGTTCTCGTGTTAATTTGATCTATAAAACCTGTTTGTTTACCTTAAGGTTATGTGGCTATGTTTATTATCCACTTTCTGTTTTGTTATTGTGTATTTATGTTCACAAAAGAGCGCTAATATTGATATCATTGAGGTTTGGTCTCACCTAGATATCTTCTAGCAGGTTGTGAAAGTGGTCACGTGAGGGAAATTAGTTAACTTTGTTATTGTTTATATTTGATTTGTATAACTTTGTATAACCTTGTCAATACATACATCCTTTATCATATATTGGACTAGTCTTAAATGTATTATAAAAGCATCACAACGAGCATAAATGTTATATTAAACGACCGTGCACATTGGCAGTGGATTCGTTTGGCTCTGGTTTGTTATGCAGGAAGAATGTGTGGATGTTTTTATCAGAAGACCTGTCTTGATTCATGGGCTGGTGTGTTTTCCTCATCTGAATGCTTCTGGGTGAACAGACTCCTGGGAATGTCGACTAGTATGCAGCACTACTAACCTAGACAATCTGACATGCTTCTAATATCGTCTTTGGTCTTCCAGGGTTGAATGTTCTGATACTATACACATTTATCATCCAAAACTGAGTTCCACAGGATATATCACTTGTATAAGAACAAGCGATATATCCTAGGAGATATCGTTTTGAAAGTATATTTTGAACAATGCCCTTTTGGCGTCACCTACATGACATCACAATGATTTTGCATCATCAAGTAATGACATCACAGTGCTATGACGTCATAATAATATGACGTCACAATGATATGACATCACAGCACTGGAAGCCAAATGTTCATTTTTTATTAAAAACTAATGAATAATGATTTTGGATGATGAATAGAATCTCGATCACCCCCGTGTCTTCTGATATCAAATATATCAACACTCGTTGATAAAAGCAAACATATGTGTCACTTTTATCAACTCGTGTTGATATATTTGATATCAGAAGACACTTGGGTGAGATTCTCTATATACTACCCTTGGAGTTTTCTGAGTGTTCTTGAAATGAACTCAAGATTAAGTGGATAATAACTTCTTTATTGTAAAAATACACGACGTTTCGGAGTCAATTATGGCTGTCACCCACAACAATAATTTGGAATGTGGGAAAAGATCGCTCACCAACTATTAACTGTTCTATGTTTGAGACCGAACGATTTGTACAGATAAACATAAGAATCACTGGGGAATGTGGTTCAGTCAGTTCATATGTAGTACATACTGCTACATTGGCATATGGTTAGTTGCATAAACAAGTCGACTTATTTAAAGTTAAGTTAATAACGATAGCATTTTCAAGGGCAGCATACTGTCAATGAGTGTGTTAATATAGCAACATCCATATTGTTCCATGCATTGATGAACGCAGTTGATACTTCAAGCAGAAGTTGGTTGACCAGCATATGTCCTCCTGCGTATTATGGCTGGCCGACCTGTGCATCTTGCATTCTCTATGTATTAAACTGTTTGTTAAATTGTGGTAGGAAATAGCTTAGGTTTCTCAACTCTCAGACTATTTGCCAACGTAAACAAAGGTAAGTTGAATTACCTGAACCTAGCACGCCACTGTTATGACATTAGTAAGCATGATTTGACTCGCAGTAAATAAACTGTTTTCTCTTCATAAGATGCTTATAAACAAACCAAGATAGAATGTATGTGAGCTGATGGTATTTCAAAGCAGGGTAGTTTTCCTTGTACATTAAGGAGAGGAAAAGAACTTTAGGTTCATTTAGATCACGAAATGTCAGATAGGTTTTCCCAAGACATTCTCCACTGAATTTATAACGAGATCTGTCTACACAACTCCGCACATTTTCTGCCCTAACATAATCACATGTTTCATGCTCTGGGGAGTATTTGATGAGTGGATTATACACTGGATGTTTAGGGATGAATGCTTTAACATAAGTAGGTGGTAAAAATGGAAATTGGCTATATGTAGAAATAGGAATCAATTGAATAAAACAATCCATCATTTACACATGCTTTTAAATTATTCAACTATTTTGGTATACATCATTAATTACCATCTAACAGAGAACAAACAACATTGTCTATTGGATTGGAAGCATGCTATGGTACACTCGCAGACAACCGCTGGGATTGATATTTAGAAAAAAATAAAGCAGAATGTCGATATGTCTTCAGACAGTTACTATTGAACATCAGGTCTCTCCAAATAATTAGTTGCTAATGTGATATTCGTAGGGTAATTTTCTTGCCTTTCGTATTTTTCTATCGTAATTTTCTGTTCAATACTCTACACTTATATACCCCTGGGACTTTTTTTATGCTATGAACACATTAACCCATGAAAAGATTGTTATGGGACAATGTAATATATTGGACAGAGCTCCACACGTTGTCTTCCCGTGATGCATTGTCTATTTCAGTCATCCATCATCATGCACTGTGCCGTGAGGAAAGTTTGAAAACCATTATGCTAAAGGTATGTTCCCATTGCCTTACAACTCATCAAACAGTTCAAAGCTCCCTTACAGGAAACTAGTTACTGATGCAGAAAAAGCGTGCCCAGAATAGCTTGATGAATAATTTACAATACAAAACATGCACCAACATTCTTCAACATAGTTGAGCCGCGTTAGCTCTGCTGTGCAAGAGAACAAATCAATCTGTTCTAAAGACATGTGCTGTTAAGGTTTATGCATTTAAAACATTGAACAATGTTTCTATTGTTTCCCGATGTTGGTGTAACCCGATGGAGATGTTCTCTGATGCCTCTGTTGACGTTCTTCACAACTTAGCACAACTTCGTTTCCATCAACTACCTTTGTAACATAAGCCTGTTAAGAGTATAAACATCATCAACACTAAAATATTTATCCGGAGTGCTTGTATTCAGTGACTACCCCTCAGAACAACATGTGGTGTTTACAATGATGAAGAACTGTCATAACTAATTAGCAGGTTTCTATCTCTGACATGAACCATGACACTTGTTATGACATATCCAATTCTTTCCTTAATAATTTTAGGAAATATGTATATTGGCAGACATTAAACCCCAAATCAACAACAACAGGTATTTGGAATCGGAATTTGCTGGTGCATACACTGCGATTTGTTTTAGCAGAGAAATGGTAAATTGAGTATAAGTATCATTAGTTTCAGAGCTGTTGAAATGTTTTAAGATCAGGGAATATGTTCTGTCTTGCCTTCACATATGTCTAGTTTATATGTAAGAAGTTCACGCTGATCTTTCTTAATGCCTAAACATCTCTTACAGAAATGATTTCGCTGTATGAACACTTCAAAAAAAGTTGACAGTCGAATACAACTGATAGTGATGTATACTTTGGAGATTCGGAGTTTTAAAAGATTTGAGAATATTGAAAAATAATCACCTTATTTTAAAATATTATTAGTTGTGGGTCGACAAACACCAACAGCCATATGTGTATTGTGAATATGACCAAACCCATTTTATTTCAATTCTGCCTTCCACTATTGGATGAAGGTTTTATCCATGCAGAAAGGCGGTTTACAGAAGGAATATTACAAAGTGTCATATGAGAGATATGAATCATTATCACTTGGGCTTCAGAAATTAGAAACCGTGCCCTTTATACATATATTTCGATTTTCTTTTGCAAACAAAGTATTATTTATTAATATTATATAATATAAATATTAATATATAGCTCGGTCAAGAAATAACTATCAAAACTTGAATTCAAACCTAAATAGTAATTTAGTATAATCATTTATAATTCTTCTTTTATTTATTTTTTTGAGATTAGTGATTTCTTATTCTGTTGATTATAGTTTTTCATTTAAAAATAAAAGCACGGCTTCAACGTTTAAGAATGAGTGGAAGAAGATTTCAGAAAAATGATAGATCATTTAGGATTTGCCCTAGTTCTTTGAATAAAATGAAATAGAAGATGATTCATTGACTTACTGTTTGTTTTAAATATATTTAAAAAAAATGTACAGTAAACTGTAAGTGCAAACATATATATATATATATATATATATATATATATATATATATATATATTCAAAAGTTAAAAAACACACAACACCAATAGACTCCTACTAGTTTCATTGTAATCTTCAGGGAGTACAAAACAGTTGTGACGTTAGATTGTCATAATAGTGATGACGTAACACAGGTATGACGTCACAGTCATTAAGCAAGCGATAGAATCAAACACATTTATACATGAATATATAATTATGCATTCAAATTGGGTTTAAGCATTCTAATAAAGTAATCTTCTTTCAACTTTCTGGCCAGTCTGTCATTTGTTTCCATTTTGTAAAATGGAAATATTTGAAATTTAATATCTTTGCCTTTAGCACAATTGTCAATGTGCGCACTAAGGGGAATACATCGTGTTTCAGGGTATTTAATCTGCTGCTTGTGTACTCGAACTCTGTCTCTGAGACACTCAGTCTGTCAAGGGTGTTCAGGGGAATATATTGGACAGACTGAGTGTAAAGTATTAATTTCGAAGAAGAAATATACTGTGACAGTTAATTTTCCAACTTTTATTTTTTCAACAAATTTGCATCAGAGCTCAACTCGTTTGCTAAAGAGAGCTTTATGTATTATGAGGATGTTTTTTGTATATTTCATTCTATCTTAATACCAGTTTAATACTCTTTGAATACACGGGTTTTTAATATAATTTCTAGTAACAATGGTCTTGTCACGGATCCAATTTTCCTGTCCTGATTGTGAACAATTACTTTCTTAAAGGTGCATCCATTGTTTTTCATAAACTTTTATTTGCCTTTAATACATGCCAACATACAACATGTGCTGATATCAGTTCAAATAATTTCACTCAACTTGCATATTCATCCCCAAACGCCGAATATATAATAATTACTAGTTTCCAATTAAAATCGAGGAATAACATTACAATTGTGCAGAAACCGAAAGTGCACGTTTCATTTACATGCACAGTAGTTATAAGACCTATTAAACATTAAAGTTATTTTATTTTGACACATCAACAAAAGTGTAAATAGGTATGTGATTGATGATGTATTTTCTTATTACTTATCTTTATATTGTAAAGTTTGTGAGTTTTTTTTAATTGTATATGAATTGTGGGCCTACATGTATTTAGTTGAAATAAAGATGATGATAAATAAAATTCTTTCAAATTGCTAATTACAATCTGCACTTATTGTTTATTTTTTGTTTTAACCAAAAAGTAAGATACGTTTCTTGTTAAGTGTATGGTAGCATGCAAAGTAACATTTGTTTTATATATATTTATGGGTCATTGTAAGTTTTGTCAGCTTGTTCAGCATGTAAAGTCAACTGTTGCATTATATATACATGGACCCTTGAAACAAATTCATTGTGAAGCATTTTCTTGAATCGTATGTGTAGGAATAGAATAAGACAGGTATATTTGTCTCAGTCAGTAACATATTTCATAGAGACACCTGGTGTTCCTTCTCAACCTTCAGATCTCATACAGCAAGACACCTCGTTAATCTCTTGGCATGATGTTGGAAAATATATTAGCTCATTTAAACCTGACCGTTTCTTTCCCTGGGAACTAGTTAAAAACACTACTTCTCCTAGGAAAGTTGCACAGTGCTGCCTGAAAGTTGCACAGTGCTGCCTGAAAGTTGTACAGTGTTGAGTAGTGCTGCCTCTGTTTGCTTCGCAGTATCACCCCCTTGATTTAAGAATACTTAAGATGTCGTGTATTTTTAATTAGATGAATTGTTTTCCAATTGGCGATTTCTTTCATTCGAAAATGTTTTTAACAAATGACTTAATATGAGAAGTTTAAGACAAATATTATTTGACATTCACGTCTTATTTTATACATTTGCTAATGGGTTTGGTACTGCATCAAGCATTATTAAGATGGAGGTGAGACTTCATTAATCTTAAATGATTTTTAACAACCGTATTGAATGACTTATTCAGCTCTGTATATCAGATAATACGTGACGCTTTTGACGAATAGTTTTCTTACATGTCATGGATGTAGGAACACAGAGTGACCACTGTCAAGCTCTTCTAAAAGATAAGGGACCACTTACATCTATGTCTGATGTCTGGCTGTTTCCTCACTAGATGGATAGTTCCTGACTTAACACACTAGCCTTTTGTTTCCTTGAACAAGCCTCCTTGCTTGCAGTCGATGATATATATATCTTTTTCACTCAAAGTTAAATTAAAACATGTGGATACAGATTATTTTACTTAATGTATTAATAACGAAGAAATATTATTATACTGTGACAGTTAATTTTCCAACTTCTGTTGTTTGAATCAGAGCTCAACTCGTTTGCTAAAGAGAGCTTTATGTATTATGAGGATGTTTTTTTGTATATTTCATTCTATCTTAATACCAGTTTAATACTCTTTGAATACACGGGTGTTTAATATGATTTCTAGTAACAATGGTCTTGTCACGGATCCAATTTTCCTGTCCTGATTGTGAACAATTACTTTCTTAAAGCTGCATCCATTGTGTTTCATAAACTTTTATTTGCCTATAATACATGCCAACATACAATATGTGCTGATATCAGTTCACTCAACTTGCATATTCATCCCCAAACGCCGAATATATAATAATTACTAGTTTCCAATTAAAATCGAGGAACATCATTATAATTGTGCAGAAACCGAAAATACACGTTCCATTTACATGCACAGTAGTTATAAGACCTATTAAACATTATCAACTTGAAGTTTCCTATTAGTTTGTTTTAAATAAGTTTCCAAAATTACGTTTGACCAATTGACTTGCGCCATGCACAGTGCGTTGATCGGTTTTCGATCAGAAATCGATACGTTTACCTTTATATCGTCTGTATATTGAGCCGACGTAGATTTAAATGGCAATTTTCAGTAACAGTCAGTACTTCTCGATTAAATAAAACAATTTATAACGTTTAGCATATGTGACCCCAAACAACACAATGGATGTACCTTTAAGTGACCTTATTACTGATTTACCTGCTTACCTACCAGTATCAGAACATTCAGCCGTGGGTGACCAAGGAGGATGTTGTAAAAGCATGTCTGAATATCTAGGTTGCACAGTAGGCATTCCCAGGAGTCTGTTCACCCAGAAGCATTCAGATGAGGAAAGCACACCAGCCATGAATCAAGACAGGTCCTCTGATAACAACATCCACACATTCTTCCTGCATAACAAACCAGAGCCAGACGCATCCATAGCCAATGTGCAAGAAGATCTTTTTCTGCATTTAACGTAAGATGTTGTGTGTAAGCTGTGGTGTCTTGATATTCAGTTTTCGATTTAATTTTAGACAATATAGACAATATCTTTTGACTATAAATAGCATCACAAAACCATTTTCAATCTAACAGGATAGATCAAATATAAAAATGTCGAACATGTATGATAATAATTTGATATATATTTTTATACGCGAATTTTAATAAAGTTAAATAAGCAGACTATATAAACAAAATATAAACACTAACAATAACACAGCTTATTTCCCCTCATGTGACCGTGAAATGACCTCTGCAACCGCTTTATCAGTGCATCGCTTCAGAACCTAGTGCTAGAAGATAATTAGTGAGGTCGTGGACCTCCGTAGTATGCACGCACTGCTGAAAGGATAGCCGATAATAAATATAGACGCATAACCTTTGAATTACAAAAAAAACTATAGAAGAAGAAGGTATACTGTGCCAAACCATTATCTTAAACGTCAGGTAAAGAGATAAAAGGTAGCAATTTATTACATGTAAGATTCTCCCTATGAAAGATACCATGTTCATGATAGTATACACATACTTCTTATCATCTACTAAATCCTACATAGAAGGTAATGTGAGATAACTATTACGTAAGTATAAGTTTGACAGAATGATTTCTCCGTGACAATAAAACGCCACGCATCCCAGTGGTGAAGGCCGACTTCCTCAAGAGTATTATATTTGGCCCCTTTACACATCATAGATTTGCGTTACTCGTAAGGAAAGGTATTTGATACCTTTAAGAATTCAAAAAGACAACTGTTAATTGAGTGAAGACATCTTTAATGTTGAAGTAGTGATTAATTGTAGGGAAACCATAAAGGCATTATAGCACTATACATTGCACGTAAAAATAAAATGAATAGGTTAATCACGTGCACACTGCAGCAAACATAAGAATCACCTTCTAATTTTTTCATTGACAAATTTTAGTTAATCGTTTCCATGGCAAAGTTCCAAAACTGTCTGTGAAACACCACAGGGTAGTGGAACTGTGTACATCACGCTAATTGGTTAACTTCAGTCTGTAAGAGGAACAACATGACGGGGGCTACTCCAGAACTTGGTTTAAACTGAGATAAATGGTCTTCTGTAAGCATTCCATTAAGACCTTACCTCGGATTCGAATTAGGGCTCCACTCACGTATTATTTTCTCTGCATTAGTGTCATAAGAAGATTTCATTCTAACATATACTTCATGATCAATGATCAGTGCACGTCCTTTCAGTGTAAGTCTGAGTATGTTTAGAAATCACCAGAAGAGTCCCATGAGCCTTTAACTGTGTATATTCAGGTAATTGGTATAGCTGCTGGTTCAGTCTTTGATAAATAACCTAAATAAACATATATCTCAATATAGAAGTGTCTTGAGATTACTGGAAGTAGTCAGGGCACATTCATCATAAACAACAGACCAAAGGGTTCTACTTTATGCTTCGAAAACGAATTATGAAATAGTTTCAGAACAGTTCATCAAGAATAAAGAAACTGTTGCTTTGGATGCATTACTCAGAAATACTAATGACAGAGAAAGTGTAACAATCTTTTGTCAATATGGACTTACGTTATCTTAAAAATAAGATGTCCCGACTATTTGATTTTGGATTTCATATATTCCTTTTTATCTTCATATTTCTAAAAGGAACTGTATATACTCTGACTTAGTCCCTATTTCTCAGGTGCTCAGGAGTTAAAGTAGGATCTTTCATCATGTAAGCTTGTCAGATGCTTGTACATCTTTAGGCAATTAAGGCAGAATGCCTACCATCTTATCTGTAATACTTTCCATCTGCACCTGACACTTCCGAGACAAACTTACGTTTGAAATTGAAAACGAATGAGCTCGTTAAACATTTGGACATTTTACCAACATTTACTCATCTTGGAAGAACCTGAATCTTTTTGAGCGTTCTGGAATTTGTCATATGATATAATTCATCGAATGATGAATACCACACCTCTAGACCCTTTCTGTATTCGAAGAAGCCGCCTTTAAAAGATACTTTACCTCAGCATATGTTCATGTTCATGTTCATTGTGTACACTTCATTCAGAATGATTTGTGCAACTGGTTTCGCCATACCAAACATCATGAATTATAGAGGGTTTGATTTTTAAAAGTGTGAATATTTCATGTCGCAATATCATTAACTGTGATGTTGATATTAATCTGCTGTTCTGTTCCATTTTTTAAAATACAATACAATTAAAGTTGGTATTAAATATGATACATATGTACATAACTCGTTCCCTTGGCAAAATCATTTCACTCGGGACATAAACTTGATATGAAATGGGAACTCGTTCAATGTCCTGTAAGTTCACAACTTCTTCTGTGAAGTGAAATCTTGTTACAGCCAATTTTCCTTCCGCATGTATAATTTTTTCGATTTGTCTGTCCGCATATATGAGTTGACACTTGTTTTTAGTGTAATGTGCACTCCCTTTTGAAGAAGAAGGATGGTTACTGAAATGTTGTAAACATGAAGAATGTGGTCATCCATTTTGTCATCTCGACTTTGATACCTTCTGCCAAGGACAATTATTTGTCATTGTACATAAGTATATATTGTATGTATATTTCTCTTAGTGTATAGGTTATGGTTTACACATGTCAATATCTACACAATCAAGACGTTGTAATCCAGAAAATCTTGCTTTCTTATGTATTCCACTAAATGGTAGACAACTGAAGGGTTCAGTACAGGTCTGATACATGTTCAAAGCATGTTCTTACAGTGCTGCGCTTTGAGGTTCTGTATGTATTCTTCCGTTTGAATCAGGAAAGACAAGAACTCAATAATCATTTTACATTTACCTTTGAATTAGTTGATACTATTTTGTTTCGTTGCTGTTTCTGTTATTTCGGTGCGTATGATAATCAAATCGAACCTGGCTGAATAATGAATAGGCATGAGCAAGTCCAGTTTGATGTATTGCATTCATTGTTTTGTAAAAAAAATTTGTTATCGTGATACACTTTGTTATTTGTACTTTAGATACGAATGGCATTGATCTTTGTGTTGACAATTGATAAACCGTTTGACTTATCTTTGCCCTTCAGTATTCTGACTTACCCCCAAGTCCACAAGAACGCAGTTGTTAAAATGGGAATATTCCACCAGTACGGTTATGAAATGTTTAGCTGCAGCACAAAGAATAAGGTAGAACCGATTATCTGTAAAAAAAAACAACCCCATCTGCACCAATCACTTGAGATTAACAACTCATTTCCAAAAAAGAAAAATACACGTAAGATATATATTTTAACATTTCTTCATCAACGTAAAATGTTAAACGAAATTGAACATTGTTTGTAATTTGGAGGTGGTAACGAATTTACCAATCAGCCAATTTTCCTTCTGAATCTCTAGTACATTCTTGTGTCACCTGAACATTATTGTACTGCCATTGTGTATCTATCCCCATATACTGTTGGGAGAATACTAAAGAAAGATAAATTATCACATTACAAAGCACACTGCTTCAACATTATATAATTCCTCTTTAAATACGTGTTTCATGTGAGATTCCATGCAGATACCTAAAGGTATTGGTGAAATGTTAATATTGAGATGAAAGCTTGATAACATGCAGTAGTTTTCCTTGAATTAACTATATTGTGTGCATAATCAATATGCAAACACCGTTGTGCAGTTAAACATTTGACTTGACTCTAAGCAGTTAACTGGCAGTTGTTACATTAATTTACCTTATATACCTTTCGAGAGTATTAGCTGCTCTGTCATATACATCTCTACCTCTATCATATACCTCTGTTACCCAGGGATTTGTGATCCGTTACTCTCCACTATATATATAAAACCCTTGGCAATCGAGGATGCATATGCTTTCTGTTTTTTGTTTCAAAAACACATGTCCCTTTGGATGTTCATTTGGCGAGAAGAAAACATGTCTGGGTTATTTGTATCACATACCTTAATGTTATGTTGATTAGAGGGAGAACTGGCCCATAATAAGCATTGGTGCTATGATAAAATGCTATTTGAAAATTCACATGGAGCCTACAATTTATAACAAGATTATCACAAGTGTTATACAGAATTCTCTGATGTTGCGAGTCTCTCTTTTCGTAGTGTATGTCATTATAATCTTTCAAAACATTTAGTGGTAGGTGCGTTGGCAAATGCTCGATATTTATAAGAATTAACAAAGAATGCATATTAAACATTCATGTATACTTTATATATTAATACGTTTTTAACACAGCAAATAAAACTTTTTGAAATATTCAAAAGAGCAAATAATTTCTGTCTGGAGACTAAGATAGTATGCTTGTGAAAATCGAAACGTACGTAATGAGAGTAAAAATGAACTATTTTGTCTGTACAAATTCCCATTTTAATTGGTATAGCTAATGTGACGACAAAAGCCACGTCCGAAAGTGGATGAAGATCTTTTGACAAGCTGAAAATTAAGTGAATTATGATGACTGACATCTTCTGTAAATTCAATCTAAATTACGAACTTCATAGACAAGTAGATATATTACTAGATAAGCTTGTTCACATGTAAACAATAATTTTGTCAACATTAAATCTATATTTCGAACTGATTTCAAATGAAATACAACTGTCAAATTCATCAAATAGAAGGGCAGTTAATGCTTCTGCAAATGATAATTAGGAGATAAACCTACTGTGTTTAAAAATCAGAGACATGTTATACTGGATTGATAGCGAGTAAATTATAAATTGAAATCGAACGCGAATCCAGTATAACATGTCTCTGATTTTAAAACACAGTAGGTTTATCTCCATTCTACCATGACCGTTTTACCATGGGACTCTTTTTGTTGGATGCTGACAGTGCGTAAAACGGCAGGGCGCGAGCTCCGAATTACGTTCGAATTTTTTTTATTGTTGTTATACACAAAGTTTCCCCCACAAGTTCTCTTTAACCATTTAAAAAAATCTAATATATGTGTCATTTATTATGGGAGTTTTAATTTTGTTTTCCCAACATTCGCGTTCACAAAATCAAGATTCGTATTTCCTGAAATTTGCATTTTTGTAATAACCCTCATAAACATAGCACGCAACGTTCAAAAAGGCCTCCGTTTGCCAGCAGCTGTGAATGGCGAGTTTGAGGACTTTATTAAAATGAATTGTTCAAGGTGAGGAGGGTAACTGTCTCATTCGGGTAAAGAATACACATACTAGTTATACACGTAAGTGTGCAGATGATATGACATATGTATAATGTCTTATTTTGCATCAAAACGTTACGCTCGGTTTTCAGATCCGACTGACCAATGCGTCATTGCGTCTGCTCACTTTCTCAACTGCATAAGTGTCGCTATTTGAAGATCTTGTTACTGACGATGTTTGTCTTGCTAATCTATCATTTAATGTAGCTCTAAAACACGCTACAGGAAAGATTTATATGATTAGTATCAGTTATTTTGATGTCCACAAGTAGAGCACATTTTAGAATCGGCCGTTTGTTCGGATAGATTGTGACGTCACAAAGTAGATGCGTCAATACGTGGTGAAGCGGCTCTAAAATCCGAGGAGGTTCAATCCAGAATTGATCACGCTAGATTTTTCTGGAGAACCAATCAGAATCGAGTATACAGCAATGTCATGGTAGAATGTATTTTATATATTCAATATGTACAGCTTGTCTTGGTTTAATCTGCTCACTAATAATTAATATTCCTGTGTTCACTAACAAGACGTCAGTGCCAACAACGTGAGAGTCCAAGTAAGAACAGCCCCAATCAATCTCTTAGAACCAGGTGGTCAAACTCTTGATGCTGCTGTCAGGTCAATGCCACATCCTTGGTTAGAACCTTGCTACAGTGTTTACAGGCAAGACGTTTTATTTGGTATATATTTTCCTTATTTACAATGGAAATTGTTTTTATTTCGCTCAAAGTCATCTCTCTTTCTCACTGAATTCGTCACCAAGTTAGGTTCATGTATGTTTATGTGGAAAATTTCAAGATTGAGTATTTCAACATTATTTATTATTCTCTGCCTTCAGCAGTTGATAATTAACAATAACTTATGTCATTACACCGACTGAAATATTAAATAAAGACAGTTAGGTGATAAATCTTGTTTTTAATACTTACATTTACAGTTGAATGTTCATGTAAATTTTATAGACATTTGTCACTGATGTTATAAGCTCATATTGCTGATAATACACTGATGTTACAATTTCAACTGTACACCAGCAACAATCTCTAGGCTGTTCCCACGTTATCGGAACACTGACCAGTACCACCCGAGACAGACCAAGAGTCCACGGCCACGTGTTATCACTCACTGGGAATACAATTCCCCTCACGAATAGGTTCGTGACAGCAACGGCTAGGTCGGAAACAGCACTCGGACATCGTTTAAATTGGTGCATAGATTACTAATCGTACTTCTGACCCTCAGACATGGATGGACAAGACAAATTTACAGATGGTAGGTGAAACAATGGCAACACATTCTGTTTTCTGATGAAAGTCACTTCACTCTCTTCAGAGAGGGGAACGTGTGACACGACCAAGCATCAGAGACGTTCATGCATACGTTGGAGGTGTTGTTATTGTTAAGGGTGGGATCTGTGGAAACCAGAAGATCCATCTAGTGATAGTGCATTGTAATTTCAATGCGGAAAGGTATATTGAAAACATTTTGCAGCAAGTTGTGGTACCCTTTATACAGAATCAACCCAAGGGTGTCATTTTTAAACAGGACAATGCGAGACCCCACACAGTCAGAGAGGCCCGTGACTTTCTGCAAAGAAATAAAATCAATGTTTTGACCTGGAGAGCCAACTCACCGGATATGTATCCAAATGAACACATATGGGATCATCTGGACAGACAAATCAGAAGTCGACAACAAGTTCCAAAGAACAGACAACAGCTACAGCACTCACAGAAGAGCTGAACCTCATTCCCAATGAGTTCATCCGTCGTTTGACAACGTCAATGAGAAGACGGTTGAGGACACGCATCGACGCAGGAGGTGGTCACACCCGTTATTGACTCTCTTGTCAATGAATGACATGCCTAATGACCCATAAACTTGGATATATTATGTGATGACTGATTCCGGGAAAAATCAACCCATGTGTGTTAACTGAGCAATATGTCAGAAACTTCTCTGTTGTATTTGTTGTGTTTAAATCTTAATTGGTTGTTGATTTTGATGCATTAAAACTATAGAGGAACTTTTTTGAGTAACCTTGTTACAGGCTGTTTAATTATTCAAATAGTACGTAGTATGTTGATATGAGCCTAACATTAGTAAAACTAGATATCCATCTATTCTTCAAATTAATTGAAATATAATTATTTCCACAATCATTTCGATTGCATAGATTGTATAAAATCATTAATTTTTCTAGCAATTGAACTGATCCTGAATAAGGTATTTACTATTCATGATGTTAAAGAAAATGTTGCCAAGAACGCTTAGAAATGCAGCGTATGTTGTGCATGTCGGTATGAGAAGACCTGTCACGATGCATCAGCGGCTGGGTATTCTTTGTCTTGTTGTTTCTAATTACAAACAGATTCCTCGGAATGTTGTCTGCATGAAGCAATCAAGCGAGACATTTTGCCTTGCTTCAAGGAAAAACAAAACATATAATTCTGTATAGACAGGAATTATAAGTTGAGCCTGGTAATGCTGTCAAAAACTACTTTGGTTTCTCAATTTCCAAAATGTTTGCCAAAATAAACAATATATGATTAGGTGCACTATTTGAACCGTACATGCCATTGGAAACATCAATATAAGGAAGAATAAACAAACAGTAAATCAAATATTTACACTTCAACATATGCTTATATACAAACATGATAGACGACATGTGACCATACAGTGTTTCGAAGCAAGACACTAATTATTTGTACTTGATAAAGGAAGGAAGGAACACAAACTTTATCTAATGTGTTCTGATCTACATTTTCCTAAATATTTTCCACTTCAATTGATGTACTAATGAATTTTTTTTAATTTGTGAAATTCAGCAACGTCCAGATAAGTAATCGGCCGTTATTATTGTAAACTGTTTGAGAGGCATTCTAGAAGTTGGTGTGATGAAGAAGACAAATATTTATGGATGATCAACTTCTTTATTAACAATAGCGACGTTTCGGTATAGATCCTTATACCGTTATCAAGCATATGGGAGAGATGATAAAATCAGAGGTTATATACATGAAACATTTTTGGTATGATAATGGGATAACAAAGACAACAAGATGAGATAACAATAAGATGAAAGCTGTAACAAGCAGGTAGTGATAACATGGATACCAGTGGGAGGTAAGTTAATTAAGTTGGGATGGGGATACAATGCAGCAGTGAGGGTGAGCAATCAGTGGATGATAATGAAGGAAGCCAGAGTGAGTAGAGTGGATTAATTATTTGTGGATTAAGTGGTTGTAAGCTGATGGGATGAAATAGCCTTGATCTCTATTCAAAGAGGGGTTATGTCTCAAAATTTGTAAAGCTTCAGATAAACGGCGGTGGGTGTAATCATGTTTGTTGTTTGTGAGTGTTTTGACAGCGTCCCAATTGATGTTGTGTTGTGGAAATTTGGTGATGTGTTCTGAAATGGCTGATTTGTTGTCTGCCTTGATTGTGGATGTTTTGTGTTCTTTGATGCGTATGTTGAGTGGTCTGGATGTTTCCCCAATGTAGTTACTGCCACAGTTGCAGCTGATGTTGTAAACTACGCCTTTAGGTTGTTGTTTAGCTGTGGAGTGTTTCCTACCATTAGCCCTAATGATGGTTTTGAGTGGGGTGGCCGTGGAGAAGTATGTGTCTATGCCTACTTGCTGCTTGAGTAGGCGGCTGATGTGATGTAGAGTTTTACCAATATAGGGTAGTGGGATGCGAATGGGGGCAGGGCTAGGCTTGGTAGTAGTAGGTTTAGGTGCTGGATTTTTAGTGCGGTTGATGACACGGTCAACAAGATGAGTTGGGTAATTGTTGAGTTGGGTGAAGACAGCCGTAGGTGATTTAGTTCGGAGTCAGGGGAGTCAGAGGATAGGTTGATAGCACGGCGGGTTAGAGTGGAGATGATGCCGGATTTAGTTCTGAGTGGGTGGTTTGAGTCAAAGTGGATGTACTGGTCAGTGTGCGTGGGTTTGCGGTAAACAGAGGTTTGGATGGTATTGTTAGGTGTGCGAGTAACTAGGACGTCAAGGAATGGAAGTTGTGAGTCGGTTTCAGTTTCGAAGGTGAATTGGATACGAGGGTGCTGTTGGTTGAGGTGTTGGAGGAGTGCAGTGGGGTCGTTATTTGAAGGGAGTATGACAAAGGTGTCGTCAACCTTCCTGAACCAGCAGGTTGGTTGGATTAGTGAGGTGCTGAGGGCATGCTGTTCAAAAGAGGTCATATAGATTTCAGAGAGGATGGGAGAGAGAGGGGATCCCATGGGTAGACCATGGATTTGCTCATAGAGGTCATCACCCCAGGTGAAGTAGGTGGAGGTGATGGAGTTAGAGATGAGCTGAACGATGGAGTCAGTAGTGAGGTTAGTGTCCAGGGGGGTGTCAAGGTTGTCAATGCGATAGCGGAGGATGTGCAGGGTTTCATTAATGGGAACACTAGTAAACAGATCCACAACATCATAGCTAACAATTTGTCCTGGGGTAGTAACACATTTAAGTTTTTGACAGAATTCAGCAGAGTCTGATATATATGAGTCAGCAGTTTTGCTAAGCGGGGCCAGCACTTTGGTGAGGTGTTGGGCAGTGTTGTAGAACACTGTGTCCCGGGAACATACTAAGAGTTTAGATTTAGGTGGGTCCTTGTGAATCTTAACGGTGGCACGTGCATATGGGGCTTGGGGATGAGATACACAAAGTTTTTGATGGAGTTCGTGGCTGATCTCATAGTTGTCTCGGAGTTGTTTCAGGTGGGATTTATGTTGTCTCTGAAGCTTCTGGGTCGGGTCTTTTCAACTCCATCACCTCCACCTACTTCACCTGGGGTGATGACCTCTATGAGCAAATCCATGGTCTACCCATGGGATCCCCTCTCTCTCCCATCCTCTCTGAAATCTATATGACCTCTTTTGAACAGCATGCCCTCAGCACCTCACTAATCCAACCAACCTGCTGGTTCAGGAAGGTTGACGACACCTTTGTCATACTCCCTTCAAATAACGACCCCACTGCACTCCTCCAACACCTCAACCAACAGCACCCTCGTATCCAATTCACCTTCGAAACTGAAACCGACTCACAACTTCCATTCCTTGACGTCCTAGTTACTCGCACACCTAACAATACCATCCAAACCTCTGTTTACCGCAAACCCACGCACACTGACCAGTACATCCACTTTGACTCAAACCACCCACTCAGAACTAAATCCGGCATCATCTCCACTCTAACCCGCCGTGCTATCAACCTATCCTCTGACTCCCCTGACTCCGAACTAAATCACCTACGGCATGTCTTCACCCAACTCAACAATTACCCAACTCATCTTGTTGACCGTGTCATCAACCGCACTAAAAATCCAGCACCTAAACCTACTACTACCAAGCCTAGCCCTGCCCCCATTCGCATCCCACTACCCTATATTGGTAAAACTTCACATCACATCAGCCGCCTACTCAAGCAGCAAGTAGGCATAGACACATACTTCTCCACGGCCACCCCACTCAAAACCATCATTAGGGCTAATGGTAGGAAACACTCCACAGCTAAACAACAACCTAAAGGCGTAGTTTACAACATCAGCTGCAACTGTGGCAGTAACTACATTGGGGAAACATCCAGACCACTCAACATACGCATCAAAGAACACAAAACATCCACAATCAAGGCAGACAACAAATCAGCCATTTCAGAACACATCACCAAATTTCCACAACACAACATCAATTGGGACGCTGTCAAAACACTCACAAACAACAAACATGATTACACCCACCGCCGTTTATCTGAAGCTTTACAAATTTTGAGACATAACCCCTCTTTGAATAGAGATCAAGGCTATTTCATCCCATCAGCTTACAACCACTTAATCCACAAATAATTAATCCACTCTACTCACTCTGGCTTCCTTCATTATCATCCACTGATTGCTCACCCTCACTGCTGCATTGTATCCCCATCCCAACTTAATTAACTTACCTCCCACTGGTATCCATGTTATCACTACCTGCTTGTTACAGCTTTCATCTTATTGTTATCTCATCTTGTTGTCTTTGTTATCCCATTATCATACCAAAAATGTTTCATGTATATAACCTCTGATTTTATCATCTCTCCCATTTGCTTGATAACGGTATAAGGATCTATACCGAAACGTCGCTATTGTTAATAAAGAAGTTGATCATCCATAAATATTTGTCTTCTTCGTTATTATTGTGTTGAATGTAATATTCTTAAAACTTTAAAATACAAGTTCTTTCTGTTACTATTCATTCATATAAAATATAACAACATATACAAAGACATGTTGTTATTTAGCAATTGGACTGATCCTGAATAAGGTATTTAAAAGTGGAAGAGACAACTGATGCCGAGAACATTACAGACAGAGTATGTTGTGCATGTGGAAATGAGAGACCTGTCACGGTGCATCAACTGATTGGTATTCTTCCTCTTGTTATTTATTTTAATTATAAACAGATTCCCGGGAATGCATAGAGCAATCAAACGAGGTATTTGACATTGCTTGTAAGAACCTAGTATATATAGTATTGTATCTACAAGAGTTCATTAAGGATACCAGGACTCCATTCTCAACGAGCAATAGGTAACTTAAACAAGTTAAAACATTATATATTTTCGAACCTTCAATGTGCTATTTCTTACGCCAGTTAAGTTTTAGTACAAACTATGTATTCTGTAATTAGGCACTTTTAATACGAATTATTTGACAATGTTGAAACTGTTATAGTCAAACTAAGCTTTCAATATATTTTAGATAATTAGAACAGTTTGATGTGTTATGCTCTATCAATTTTGCATTTAATCATTGAGATTTTTAAGAGAGTTTTATTTCTTTATGTCACTTTGTAAAACAATCCAATATGACCGTGTTTTAACGTGTCAAGGGAAGTAACACCAATGCTTTTTTTTCGAATGTGTTCTAAACATTTTATTCTAAATACTTTCTGTGATGTCATTTCAAGTGATGTACTGCTGAAATGTGTATATATTTGATGAAATTCACATCGTGTTGAAAGAAATATTTCTAATTTTTGAAGGTAAAAGTCTCTTTTGTAACATTTGAAGTTTGGGGTTTAGAATATGGATCTTTTTCTCAGAAAATTAATGTTCCCTCACAAGGCAACCCTCCTAACATTCGTACCATACATAACAAGACATGCTTTCACTATTGAGAATTAATTCTAATTTCAACTGCTAATACCACGAAAGTATCACAAATGAACACGTTTGCCAGCAGAGACCTTCAGGAAACGTTCCACACCAGTCAGCTGATGAAGTAGCTAGCACAGACCTGCAGGAAACGTTCCCAACACCAGTCAGCAGGAAAAACTTAATATCTGACAACTTCTCTTCGATACATTTAGTAATTTCCTACTGATGGTACAACGAAGATATCAAAACACTGTAGTCAGCTGACGAGGAAGCTAGGAGAGATATTCAGGAAACGTTCCCAACACCATCCAGCATGAAGTTAAAGAACGTCCTACAGGTAGTATGGCTTGTAGGTGATGTAATAACACCACTGTCAAACTTGTAAACAATATGTTTAGGTGCAACAGCTGAAGATATAATTATCTCATGAATTGCATTCTTCACAAATGGTTACCAATTATTGATAATACTAAAGAGGTAAATAGAAATTTATGTGAACTTAATGCTAGGTTGAGGTCTACTTGTAGTTTATAAAAAGTCTAGCATATATTTAGAATTTAGAAAACAATCACACTGAGAGTAGGAAACTTAGAGAAGCGAAAAACATGGTGATGAGGAAATAATTGGACTCTCGAATTGTAAATGGAGGAAAAAGGTTGAATCAAAAGTCAAGAAATATGACACTGTATTTTTATATTATTTTCTTACTTAAAAGTTCTTCTAAAAACAATATAAATAGTAAACAAATTAAACTCGGTCAAAAGTTAATGATATATTATAAAAGTCATGACGTATACATTTAAAAAAAAGTTTAAAAAAATGTATACATCATGACTTTAATAAGATGTCATTAACTTTTGACCGAGTTTAAAATGTTTTCTTGGCATTATCATACAAATTATATTGTTTATTATGAAAAGCAATTGATAATGTATATTTTAATAATTAGTCAGATATTGCAGTTATGCTATCATAACCTAATGGTTGTACATTTGACTATATAAAGTAACTGATATTTACACATTTATACTCCATTTACAAATGACATGATTTAAACGAATTGTTATCCTCGAACTAAAACATGTGTTTTAATGATTTAAGGTGCTGTGTTTGCGATAGAGCATTTGGTGGGTACATGTTCTCTAACGTACTGCTCTACTGCATGATATTTTATGATCCCTGTAGTCGCAGATCAGCCGTTTGTTAAGCCATTTGATAGAACCTAAAAGGTGCATCCATTGTGTTTTATTATTTAATTAATTGAGTTTCTGAGAGTCTCACAGTTCTCTAACTTGAAAGTAAGGCTAAAGTAAATTTGGAACAGATATAGAACAAAGTCTTTCCACTTGACCATGCACATTTACAATATGTAAATGCCCATTATTTCTTTTTTTCTGTATTTGTCTAATAGTTGGTAGGTTTACTTCAAAGAAGTTTGACTAAAAAAGATACCGCTCCTATCTGTATTTTGTCCCTGTTAATTACACCTGAATATGAACACTTCATCGTTTAAAACAATGTGTGGCTCACATCTTGAAATAGTTCCAACTTATTAGAGGCTTGTTATCCAGGAGGCCAAGTCTATCATCAGATCAAGTCTATCATCTCGGGACATGATAAACTCAAATAGACGTTGGATCAGATAAAGCACTTCACTCTGATCGTTTAATAAGTCACTGCGCCCCTGTAATTCGAAGCAAAGAAGAAACAACCGATTCTTTAAATGTCCATGATACGATGCGGTCCGCGGAGTCAACTATAGTCTGAGAACTATATTTTCCAACTTAGCTACATCATCTCATTTCAAAACTAAATGTAATGTACGTAACTATACTAACATCAGGTAATGAAAGGTGTCAAATGATATCAACACTAATAACAACCTTTATCATGAGTCTTGTAGACTTCAGAACAACACTTGGTGTTAACAAGCAAGTACAGTCATAACTAATCTGCACGTTTTCATAAAACTCAAATTCCATGGATTTCCTCTGATATATCAAATTTCATGAGAGACGAAATCTGAAGAATTTAAAATCTGCTGGAAACAGACAGTTTAACATGGATACACATAATTTTAGATATTATATATATAAATAATATATAATATAATATCGTATAATATAACATACATATTTTTTTTCAATGGCAAAGTTGTACAGTTATAAAGTAAATACCTATCGGCAAAATTACGTTACATTTGATATATTGATTGATGACAACTATCATAATTAGGATCAAGTTATCAATAATTATATTTTGTAATTTAGAGATGAATAAGATGAATTTGTGACGTCTTTGATGTCCATATACAATGTTCCCAAACACCCATAGGAACACTATAACATTGCAAGTGCATGTCGCGGTTAGAGTTAATCGACTATAACGGTAGTTATATAGTTTTAAAGAGATTCATTCATAGAGTATGGTGTTTTACTTGTGACATATGTTATCCTTAATTTGCCGTTTAATTGTGTGGAATCATTACAACTAATGGATATTTTACTGATACTTAGATGTATTTTGCGAGAGTGTTGCAGGGTTATTTTCTGCACAAAATCAACGACAACGGACATCTTTATATGTGTAATCTTGTCAGCGGTTTTAATTTCCATCTAATTGGCCATTGCTTCACCTTGGCAAAAATGTCCCATAATTATTTTGAGCTTAAATATCTTTAAATATGTATTTGTAAGACATCCAACAATAGTCAATATGCACATGTAATCATTTCAACGGTTGAATTGTGCAGTTTTGTTTGAAGTTCTCCTCACGGCACGTGCACACATGTAATGCAGGAACGGCAAGCATGCAAAATGCATCCTCAAACGCAAAGACTGGTTTATGGGTTACATGTTGGAATACCTTCTTGGCTCTGGGGCAGAAAGTATCAGTCAAGTTTTTCACAAAGCAGGTTTGAGGATATTCATACTGTGATGAGATATGCAGATAACTGGTGCAGAAGCCCGTGTCTGAAAATAGATATAACCGTCACCGAACATCAGTAACAATTGTTCTATTTGCTTGAAATTAGGTGGTAGTAGTAGTAGTAGTAGTAGTAGTAGTAGTTATTGTGTGGGAGACATGTGTATAAGATTGGTATTGAAAGTAGTAGTAGTAGTTATTGTGTGGGAGACATGTGTATAAGATTGGTATTGAAAGTAGTACTAGTAGTTATTGTGTGGGAGACATGTGTATAAGATTGGTATTGAAAAAAGTCACCTCTCTTCTGTAAAGTGTTTGTTCAAAATTTGATTGAACTAAAGCAAAAATAAATTGACAATAACGTAGCTTATTTACAATGAGATTTGTCGAGTTTATATTATATTTTTACATTATATGACATTACAATCCAATTTAACACAATCAATGTTTTAGTTGGCCCAAAGCTTATAAACGCGCAATCCATAGTAATCCACAATGTAATAGTTGCACAAAAGCTGACAGACACAGAACACATTCACAGATATTTCGTTTACGGAAGGTTGAGGTTGCTTAGATGCTGACAAACACGGGGCTCAGCAACGCATCGATCAATGTATGATGTGATACAATCACACAGCTCACGTCTCAGCTTTTCAGAGGGTGCTCTAACGTTTACCAAGAGAAGAATTTGATCCTGAAACAAAATACTATAACACCTCATCCTCCACAATGTTGGAGTTGCTCCAAGACATACAGGGTACAATCACACTACCCGTCAATTCAATGTTGGAGTTGCTCCAAGACACTAAGGGTACAATCACACTACTCGTCAATTCAATGTTGCTCCATGACCAACTTCCCAATGCAAGGCATAACTCTTGCCAGTCTCCATTACTGGCTGATTTAGGCCTTGCAGTATTTCCTTAAGAAATCTGTGTTTAGAAATCCAGGCCCGCTATGCATTTCCAGTGCAGCGATTCACTGCCTCGACACAAGAAAGCTAGGGAAATACCGCAAGGGTTAAATCAGCCAGTAATGCAGACTGGCAAGAGTTATGCCTTGCGTTTGGAAGTTGCTCCATGACATACAGGGTACAATCAAACATCACCAGTCACTTCAATGTTGGAGTTGCTCCATGACATACAGGGTACAATCAAACATCACCCGTCACTTCAATGTTGGAGTTGCTCCAATTCTGACACAAACCATGAACGTTGTTTCTGCTGCTGATGTCTACACAGCACATATCGTACAGGGAGGACACGAACAATGCTGGAGTTGTCTCCCCACCAGGTGGCAGTCTCACACCCTGCTCCAACTGATTGGTCAGAATTGTCTCTGCTGATCCACTGAAAGCTTTGTCTCCGAAACACATCAAGCATAATATGCAGCCTAAACTCCACACATCACCAGGTTTAGGTCTGAATGGACAATGCAGTAGAACTTCCGGTGCCAGGTATGAAGCTTGTCCCAAGTACTCCTCACATAGACGTTCTGATCCATCCTCATCATTGCAGGCAAAAGCTAGACCGAAATCACCGAGTTTGACAAAGTTTGGACTCATGAGGAGAATATTACTTGGGTTCAGATCCCTATGTGCAATGTTGTTGGAATGACAGAAACTAAGACCAGATAACAATTGGCTGAAGAGGTTGAAAGTTGAACTGTGTGACAGTTTTCCATTATTTAGAATATATTGCTGCAAATTACCCGAGGATGCGTATTCCATTATGATGCACGCAGTGTTGGAAGTCAACACAACATCTTTCAGTTGTATCACATGACGATGTCTCAGTCGCACTAAACTCTGAACTTCACTTACAACACACTCTTCCTCCTCTATTTTGTGTCGAGACTGGATTATCTTCAGTGCAAGGAGTTTCTGATTGTTGTTGTTTCGTTTTATTGTAAAGACGTCACCAAAGCTTCCATAATCGATACATTGAACCACAGTATACCCTTCTTCAGCTAAGTCATGCTTCCATGAATTGTCAATGGTGATGCTCATTATAAAGATTCAGAAGATGTCGCCTTTAGTGGAGTTTTCCACTGTCATTGAATTCCAGTTATAGTTTTAAAATTAATCAAATGTCTTGCAGTGCACAACCACTGTCCGAGTATTAACAGCAGTGCCTTACTGCATAACAGGACAGCGGTCTAATCCCAATGCATAGTGTCCAGTAAAGCCTGTAACAGTGTGTGAGAGTTTCACATCTAGACACAGGAATCTACCAGTCACAGTTTAGCTGCTTCTCCTACAAAGTCCGCTGTGCTACTGATCAACTTGGCGCACATGTCGACTGTAAGCTCGTGAGAGTAATTATAACTTCCTCCTGGCTGAGTATCTCCACCGAGTCTGTGACTTCCGTGAGACAGGACTGTGCTGTCAGGTAACGTGATCTCCATTCATGAATTCTTAGCCTGCTGCTACAGAA